>JAEVFF010002210.1:0-16318 GCA_018901945.1 Pugionium dolabratum | reverse complement strand
TCACAAAGGCAGAAAGTCTCAAAGTTTGCAAGAACATCTTTAGCAAACTTGGGCTTGTTGATTTATCACACCCATGATCAAAGGTCTCCTAATCCAAGAGCAACACACTCTTTTTTCCCTTATTAAGGTTTTGTCCCAAGTGGTTTTCCTTAATAAGGTTTTTAATGAGGTGTTGCCTTGGGTTCCCAAGCTTAAGACTTTAGGGTGATTCCAAAAGTCTTTAGCTTGAGGGGGAGTATTGACATAGGAAAATCAAATAAGACCTATCTTGACCTACAAGGCAAGTGTGAGCACGAAAATTCAGTTTGAATAACAAGGGAAATGAAAGGATGGGTTATTATTAACCACATGGTTGAAATGGTTAAATAGCTACCTTGGGAGAAGAATCAAGGTGAAAAAGTCATGCCCATGCTGCACACAGTCTTGGCAACCACACCAAACAGTCATGCCCATGCTGCACACAGTCTTGGCAACAACACAAAGAGTCATGCCCATTGCTGCACACAGTCTTGGCAACCACACCAAACAGTCATGCCCATGCTGTCTCCTCTCTTCTCATTGGTTGTTGACAGGCTCCTCCTCTATTCAAACTCATCCGCAAGTTTGAATTCGTTTTCTTTTGTGTTCACATTGTAAATCCTCTATAAAAGGGCTGTAAAGACTCAATGTATAATATACTCTTAGGAGATTCTTCTCCATAGGTCTAAGTCATTTCTCATTTTCTCATACTTCTCTTTGAGTTTTCAGATTCAATTCTTCACATTTCTCCTCTATAATCTCAATATTCTTACACTTAACGTGTGCGTTGGATTCGTGTCATTCTGAACTCTAAATCCAAAGTTACGGATGATTAACTGCATACATTTCTAGTTGAACAGCTAGTTGAAATGATCATTCTAAACTAATCATTAGTGCTCTTTGAGTAAATACTCATAAAAGAAGCATAATGCATGGCATCACGCAGTTTGGGATCCATTGGTTTACTTGGAGGTTTTGTCGTAGCTCTTTCAGTCTCAAATCTTGTCTCAATATGGAAAATTGAGCTTGCTTAACGTTGGCGTTGGATTCATGTCATTTTGAGCTCTAAATCAAAAGTGAAAGACAATTTGTGGACATGTCAAGTTGATCAGCTAGTTAAAATGATCATTCTAAACCGATCATTGGTGCTCATTGAGTGAAGGCGTATAAATGAAGCATAATGCATGGTATCACAAAGTTTTAGATAGATTGGAATACTTGGAAGCTTTTTCATAGCTATTTCAATCTTAAATTTTGTCAAAATACAGAAAATTGAGCTAGCTTAACATGGGCGTTGGGTTCATATCATTCTGAACTCTAAATGAAAAGTTACTAATGATTTAGTGCGTACAAGTCAAGTGGATCGGTCAGTTAAAATTGATCATTCTAAACTAATTATTAATGCTCCTTGAGTAAAGACTTATTAATGAAGCATAATGCATGGCATCATGCAGTTTGGGATATATTGGATTAGTTGGAGGCTTTGTCGTAGCTATTTCGGTATCAAATTTCGTCACAATATACAAACTTGAGCTTGCTTAACGCGGGCATTGGAAAATTTATCTAGCTTAATGTGGGCATTGGATTCATGTAATTTTGAGTCCTAAATCAAAAGCTAAAGACGATTTAGTGTGGACTTTTCAAGTTGAACAGCTAGTTAAATTGATCATTCTAAAATGATTATTGGTTCTCATTGAGCAAAGACTCAAAGATGTAGCTCTTTGAGTCTCAAATGTTGTCAAAATATAGAAAATTGAGTTAGCTTAACGTGTGCGTTGAATTCATGTCATTCTAAACTCTAAATCCAAAGTTACGGATGATTAAGTGCTTACATTCCAAGTTGAACAGCTAGTTGAAATGATCATTCTAAACTAATCATTGGTGCTCCTTGAGTAAAGACTCATAAAAGAAGCATAATGCATGGCATTATGCAGTTTGGGATCTATTGGTTTACTTGGAGGTTTTGTCGTAGCTCTTTCAGTCTCAAATCTTGTCTCAATATGGAAAATTGAGCTAGCTTAACAATGGCGTTGTATTCATGTCATTTTGAGCTCTAAATCAAAAGTGAAAGACAATTTGAGGACATGTCAAGTTGATCAGCTAGTTAAAATGATCATTCTAAACCGATCATTGGTGCTCATTGAGTGAAGGCGTATAAATGAAGCATAATGCATTGTTCACACAGTTTTGGATAGATTGGATTACTTGGAAGCTTTGTCATACCAATTTCGATCTTAAATTTTGTCACAATACAGAAAATTGAGGTAGCTTAACATGGGCGTTGGATTCATGTCATTCCGAACTCTAAATGCGAAGTTACTAATGATTTAGTGTGTACAAGTCAAGTGGATGGGTCAGTTAAAAGTGATCATTCTACACTAATTATTAGAAAATTTATCTAGCTTAATGTTGGCGTTGGATTCATGTAATTTTGAGTCCTAAATCAAAAGTTAAAGACAATTTAGTGTGGACATTTCAAGTTGATCAGCTAGTTAAATTGATCATTCTAAACTGATTATTGGTTTTCATTGAGCAAAGACTCAAAGATGTAGTTCTTTGAGTCTCAAATGTTGTCAAAATATAGAAAATTGAGTTAGCTTAACATGTGCGTTGGATTTGTGTCATTCTGAACTCTAAATCCAAAGTTACGGATGATTAAGTGCTTACATTTCAAGTTGAAAAGCTAGTTGAAATTATCATTCTAAACTAATCATTGGTGCTCCTTGAGTAAAGATTCATAAAAGAAGCATAATGCATGGCATCACGCAGTTTGGGATCCATTGGTTTACTTGGAGGTTTTGTCGTAGCTCTTTCAGTCTCAAATCTTGTCTCAATATGGAAAATTGAGCTAGCTTAACATTGACGTTGGATTCATGTCATTTGAGCTCTAAATCAAAAGTGAAAGAAAATTTGTGGACATGTCAAGTTGATCAGCTAGTTAAAATGATCATTCTAAACCGATCATTGGTGCTCATTTAGTGATGGCGTATAAATGAAGCATAATGCATGGTATCACACAGTTTTGGATAGGTTGGATTATTTGGAAGCTTTGTCATAGCTATTTCGATCTTAAATTTTGTCACAATACAGAAAATTGAGCTAGCTTAACATGGGCATTGGATTCATGTCATTCCGAACTCTAAATGAAAAGTTACTAATGATTTAGTCCGTACAAGTCAAGTGAATCGGTCAGTTAAAAGTGATCATTCTAAACTAACATGAGTGCTCCTTGAGTAAAGACTTATTATGAAGCATAATGCATGGCATCATGTAGTTTGGGATATATTGGATTAGTTGGAGGCTTTGTCGTAGCTATTTCGGTCTTAAATTTCATCACAATATACAAAATTGAGCTTGTTTAACGTGGCCATTGGAAAATTTATCTAGCTTAATGTGGGCGTTGGATTCATGTAATTTTGAGCCCTAAATGAAAAGTTAAAGACGATTTAGTTTGGACATTTCAAGTTGATCAGCTAGTTAAATTGATCATTCTAAACTGATTATTGGTTCTCATTGAGTAAAGGCTTATAAACGGAGCATAATGCATGGCATCACGCAGCTTGGGATATGTTGGATTACTTTAAGGCTTTGTGTAGTCACAATATAGAAAAATGAGCTACCTTAACGTGGGGGTGGGATTCGTGTCATTCTAAACTATGAATAAAAAGTTATGGATGATTAACTGCATACATTTCCAGTTGAACAGCCAGTTGAAACGATCATTCGAAACTAATCATTGGGGCTCTTTAAGTAAATACTTATATAAGAAGCATGATGCATGGCATCACACAGTTTTGAATCCATTGGATTAGTTGGAGGCTTTGTCATTTGAAATGATCATTCTAAACTGATCATTGGTGCTCCATGAGTAAAGACTTATAAAACAAGCATAATGCATTGTATCACACAGTTTAATACACATTGGATTACTTGGAGGATTTGTCATAGCTCTTTTAATCTCAAATGTTGTCACAATATGGAAAATTGTGCTAGCATAACGTGGGCATTGGATTCATGTCATTTGAGCTCTAAATGAAAAGTTAAATACGATTTAGTGCATATATGTCAAGTTGATAAGCTAGTTAAAATGATCATTATAAACTGATCAATGGTGCTCACTGAGTAAACGTGTATAAACAAAGCATAATGCATGGCATCACATAGTTTAGGATTCATTGGATCACTTGGAAGCTTTGTATATCTATTTCAATCTTAAATTTTATCAGAATATAGAAAATTGAGCTAGATTAATGTGGGCGTTGGATTCGTGTCATTCTGAACTATAAATAAAAATTTATGGACAGTTTTTTCCCGACATGTCAAGTTGATCGGCCACTTAAAATGATCATTCTAAAATCATTGGTGCTCCTTGAGTAAAGGCTTATAAACGAAGCATAATGCCTCGCATCACGCAGTTTGAGATACATTGGATTATTTGGAGCCTTTGTCATAGCTACTTCGGTCTTAAATTTCACAACAATACAGAAAATTAAGTTTGCTTAATGTTGGCGTTGGATTCGTGTCATTCTAAACTCTAAATCAAAAGATATGGATGATTTTGTGCGTACATGTCAAGTTGATCGTCTAGTTAAAATGATGATTATAAACTGATCATTGGTGCTCCTTGAGTAAAGGCTTATAAATGAAGCATAATGCACGACATCACGCAGTTTCAAATACATAGGATTACTTGGATGCTTTGTCCTAGCTATTTTGTTATAAATTTTGGTCATAATATATATAATTGAGCTAGCTTAACGTGGGCATTAGATTAGTGTCATTCTGAACTCTAAATCAAAAGTTACGGACGATTTAGTGCGGACATGTCAAGTTGATCGGGTAGTTAAAATAATCATTCCAAACTGATCATTGGTGCTCCTTGAGCAAAGGCTTATAAATGAAGCATAATGCATGGCATCACGCAGTTTAGGATACATTAGATTACTTGGAGGCTTTGTCGTAGCTATTTCGGCCATAAATCTTATCACATTATAGAATATTGAGCTAGTTTAACATGGGCGTTTGATTCGTGTCATTATGAACTCTAAAGCAAAAGTTTTGGACGATTTAATGTGGACATTTTACGTTGATTGGCCAGTTAAAATGATCGTTCTAAACTGACCATTGGTTCTCCTTGAGTAAGGGCTTATAAATGAAGCATAATGCATGGCATCATGCAGCTCGGGATACATTGGATTACTGGAAGGCTTTGTGGTAGCTCTTTCAGTCTCAAATGTTGTCAAAATATAGAAAATTGAGCTAGCTTATTGTGGGGGGTGGAATTCGTGTCATTCTAAACTTTAAATCAAAAGTTATGGATGATTAAGTGCGTGCATGTCCAGTTGAACAGCAGTTTGAAACGATCATTCTAAACTGATCATTGGTGCTCTTTAATCAAAAGTTACGAATGATTAAGTGCGTGCTTTGTCTTAGTTCTTTCAGTCTCAAACGTTGATTATTATTGAAAATTAATCTAGATTAACGTGGGCGTTGGATTCACATAATTTTGAGCTCTAAACAAATTTTAAATACGATTTAGTCCAGACATGTCAAATTGATCAGCTAGTTAAAATGATCAGTCCAAACTGATCATTGGTGCTCACTGATAAAAGGTTTACAAATGAAGCATAATGCATGGCATCATGCAGTTTGGGATAAATTGCATTATTTGGAGGCTTTTTCGAAGCTCATTCAGTCTCACATATGGTCACAATATTGAAAATCGAGCTAGATTAACGAGGGTGTTGGATTCATGTCATTTTAAGCTCTAAATCAAATGTTAAAGACAATTTAATGCGGACATATCAAGTTGATCAGCTAGTTAAAATGCTCATTCTAAACTAATCATTGGTGCTCATTGAGCAAAATTTTACAAATGAAGTATAATGCATGGCATCACGCAGTTTGGGAATGATTGGATGACTTGGAGGCTTTGTCGTAGCTATTTCGGTCATAAATTTTATCACAATAAAGAATATTAAGCTAGCTTAACATGGGCGTTGGATTGGTGTCATTATGAACTCTAAACAAAAGTTTTGTCCGATTTAATGCGGACATTTTAAGTTGATCGGCCAGTTAAAATGATCATTCTAAACTGATCATTGGTTCTCCTTGAGTAAGCGTTTGCAAAACAAGCATAATACATGGCATCACGCAGTTTGAGAAACATTGGATTATTTGGAGGCTTTGTCCTAGCTCTTTCAGTCTCAAATGTTGTCACAATATTGAAAATTGAACTAGATTAACGTGGGTGTTGGATTCATTTCATTTTGAGCTGTAAATCAAATATTAAAGGCAATTTAGTGAGGACATGAAAACTTGATCAGATAGTTAAAATGCTCATTCTAAACTAATCATTGGTGCTCATTGAGAAAAGGTTTACAAATGAAGTATAATGCATGGCATCACGCAGTTTTGGATAGATTGGATTGCTTGGATGCTTTTTGTAGTTATTTCGGCCATAAATTTTATCACAATATAGAATATTCAGCAAGTTTAATGTGGGTGTTGGATTCGTGTCATTCTAAAATTTTAATCAAAAGTTTAAGATGATTTAATGCGGGCTTGTAAGGTTATCGGCCAGTTAAATGATAATTTTAAACTGACCATTGGTGCTCCTTGAGTAAAGGCTTATAAATGAATCATAATGCGTGGAATCACGCAATTTGTGATATATTGGATTACTTGGTGGCTTTGTTGTAGTCTTTCAGTCACAAATGTTGTCACAATATCGGAAATAGAGCTAAATTAATGTGGTCGTTTGATTAATGTCATTTTGAGCTCCAACTCAAATGTTAAACACGATTTAGTCCAAACATGTCAAACTGATCAGGTAGTTAAAATTACTGTTCTAAACTAATCATTGGTGCTCATTGAGCAAATGTTTACAAATAAAGCAAAATGAATGGAATCCAGCAGTTTGGGATATGTAGGATTACTTGGAAGCTTTGTAGTAGCTATTTGGGTCTTAAATTTAATCACAATATAGAAAATTGAGATAGCTTAACGTAGGCGTTGGATTCGTGTCATTCTGAACTCTAAATAAAAAGTTTCAGAAAACTTGATGCGCATATGTAAAGGTTATCGGCCAGCTAAATGATTATTGTAAACTGATCATTTGTGCTCCTTGAGTAAAGTCTTATAAATGATGCATATTGCATGGCATCACGCAGTTTTGGGTGCTTTGTATTACTTGAATGCGTTGTCTTAGCTCTTTCAATCTCAAATGTTGTATAAATATTGAAAATTGAGCTAGATTAACGTGGGCATTGGATTCATGTAAATTTTAGCTCTAAATCAAATTTTAAAGACGATTTACTCCAGACATGTCAAGTTGATCAGGTAGTTAAAACGATCATTCCAAACTGATACCACATACGACTGAAAGGTATTCTCGTCCTGCCTTCACTTGGCTTATATCGGGGGGAATCGCAAAATTTGCATTTTTCCCATTTCTCATCTTCTTTCCATAATATCATACAATTGTGAACACACACGTCAATTGTATAAAACGGGAGGCCTAAAGTTCACATCAATTTTTTGGTTTCATAATATGAATCCATTTCCTGATTCTCCTCGGGCAAATATTCTGTAAACAGCTCCGCCCAAGAATCCATACATTTTTCTGGTAGATTAAAATAAGACTTAATGTTCATGAACCGAGCAGCTAAAGATAACTGTGAGTACCCTTCATGACAACCATCATACAATGGATTTTTCGCAGCTTCTAACATGTTGTAAAATTGTTGTGCTTCTTCATTAGGCCGTTCTTTTTCATTATTATATTCTTCTTCATTCTGATTATAGTACTGATCATCAATCGTTGTCTCACGAAATGCATCCGTCACCATTTCAACATATCTATTACCGGATGTACCAACTGTTTCATCACTAGTAATACCACGCGTACCTCCCTGATTTCTTTTGACATCACCCCGACTACTCGTCCCTAACTGAACATTCAGCTCTTCTCCATGTTTATACCATATATAATAATTTGGCATAAATCCTCGACTATATAGATGACTCCATATTTTCCATCCCTGAATAAATTTATCGTTTTTGCAATTAACACAAGGACAGAAAAACCAACCTCCTCTACTTTGATCTATTGGTTGACTACTTAGAAAATTCATGAACTGGTCCATGCCTTGTGCAAATTCTGACGATATATTTCTTATTTGATTATCAATCTTTTTGTACATCCAATCTCTTTATTAAAATTTTCCCAAATGTTTGAAGATTTTTTTTCCATTCGATTCTATAAATGAAAGAATGGGATGGGGCATATATATACAACATTTTGCCACTACTTTGCGACTGCTTTGCCACTACTTTGCCACTACTTTGCGACTACAACAGTGTAGTCGCTAAAATGTCTTTATACCTAACACGCACATGTTTTATGTTGGCACTTTGCCACCACTTTCTGGCTGAATAGCCACTCCAAAATGTAGTTGCAAATTGGTCGCATTTTTAGCGACCAATATGCGACTAACATGTGGTTGTTTCACATGTAATCAACTGCATAGAGCAATCGCAAAACAGTCGCATTTCATTCTCTAAATGGTTACGTATTGCAACCAATATGCGACTACAGGTTTTGGTCACACTTTTGCGACCACTTTGCGACTGCATCTCCGTAGTCGCAAAGTGGTCGCAAAATCGTGGCAAATGTGGTCGCAAATTTTGCGACTACATATGTGGTCGAAAAATGCAGTTGCATTTTGGCAGTTTTCTTGTAGTGTATCACATAGTTAAAATGATCATTCTAAAATGATCACTGGTGCACACTGAGAAAAGCTTTACAAAAGAAGCATCTTGCATGGCATCACGCTTTTGGGATAGATTGGATTATTTGGAGGCTTTGTTCTAGCTCTTTTAGTCTCAAATGTTCTCACAATATTGAAAATTGAGCTAGATTAACGTGGACATTGGATTCATGTCACTTTAAACTCTAAATCAAATGTTAAAGACGATTTAGTGCGGACATGTCAAGTTGATCAGCTTGTTAAAATGCTCATTCTAAACTGATCATTGGTGCTCACTGAGAAAAGGTTTACAAATGAAGCATAATGCATGGTACCCCGCAGTTTGGGATAGATTGGACTACTTGGAGGCTTTGTCGTATCTATATCGGCCATAAATTTTGTCAGAATTTATGAAAAATGAGTTAGCTTAACGTGGGCGTTTGAATAATGTCATTCTAAACTCTAAATCAAAAGTTTCACACGATTTAGTTTGGACATGTCAAGTTGATCGGCCTGTTAAAATGATCATTCTAAACTGATTAATGGTTCTCCTTGAGTAAAGGCTTATAAATGAAGCATAATGCATGGCATCACGCAGTTTAAAATGAAGCATAATGCATGGCATCACACAGATACATTGGATTACTTTGAGGTTTTTTGGTACCTTTTTGAGTCTCAAATGTTGTTACAATATTAAAAATTGAGCTAGATTAACATGGGCGTTGGATTCATGTCATTTTGAGCTCTAACTCAAATGTTAAAGAAAATTTACTGTGGACCTCTCAAGTTGATCATTTAGTTAAAATGATCATTTTAAACTGATCATTGGTGCTCTTTCAGCAAAGGTTTACAAATGAAGCATAATGCATGACATCCAGCAGTTTGGGATAGATTGGATTACATGGAGGCTTTTTCATACCTATTTGAGACTTAAATTTAATCACAATATAGAAAATTAATCTAGTTTAACGTGGTCGGTGGATTCGTGTCATTCGGAACTCTAAATCAAAAATTTCGGACGTTAGTGCGGACATGTCAAGTTGATTGGCCAGTAAATGATAATTCTAAACTGATCATTGGTCCTGCTTGTGTAAAGGCTTATAAATGAACCATAATGCATGGTATCACGCAGTTTGAGATACATTGGATTACCTGGAAGCTTTGTCGTACCTCTTTTAGTTTTAAATATTGTCACAATATGGAAGATTGAGCTATATTAACGTGGGCGTTGGATTCATGCCATTTTGAGCTCTAAATCAAATAAAAAAGTCGATTTAGTCCGTACAAGTCAAGATGATCAGCTATTTAAAATGATCATTTTAAACAAATCATTGGTGCTCAAAAAGCAAAGTTTTACAAATGAAACATAATTCATGGCATCCAGAAGTTTGGGATAGATTGGATTACTTGGTGGCTTTGGCATAGCTATTTGGGCCTTAAATTTTATCACAATATAGAAAATTGAGCTAGCTTAACGTGAGCGTTGGATTCGAGTCATTCAGAACTCTAAATCAAAAGTTTCCGACGATTTAGTGCGGACATGTCGAGGTTATCGGCGAGTTAAATGAGAATTCTAAATTCCTCATTGGTGCTCCTTGAGTATAGGCTTATAAATGAATCATAATGCATGCCATCATGCAGTTTGGGATACATTGGATTACTTGGAGGCATTGTCGTAGCTCTTTCAATCTCAAAATGTTGTCACAATATTGAAAATTGAGCTAGATTAATGTGGGCGTTGGATTCATGTAATTTTGAGCTCTAACTCAAATGTTAAAGAAGATTTAGTCCAGACATGTCAAGTTGATTAGCTAGTTATAATGATCATTTTAAACAAATCATAGGTGCTCATTGAGCAAAGGATTACAAATGAAGCTTAATTTATGGCATCCAACAGTTTGGGATGGATTGGATTACTTGGAGGCTTTGACGTACCTATTTGGGTCTTAAATTTAATCACAATATAGAAAATTGAGCTAGTTTAACATGGTCGCTGGATTCATGTCGTTTTGAACTCTAAATCAAAAGTTTAAGACGTTAGTGCGGACATGTCAAAATAATCGGCCAGTTTAATAATAATTCAAAACTAATCATTTGTGCTCCTTCTGTAAAGGCTTATAAATGAAGCATAATGCATGGCATCACGTAGTTGGGATACATTTGATTACTTGGAGGCTTTGTTGTAGCTCTTTACGCCTCAAATGTTGTCACAATATTGAAAATTGAGCTAGATTGTTGTGGGCGTTGGATTCATGTCAGTTTGAGCTCTAAATCAAATGTTAAAAACAAATTGGTGCGGAAATGTCAAGTTGATCAGCTAGTTAAAATGATCATTCTAAACTGATCATTGGTGCTCACTGAGAAAAGATTTACAAATGAAGCATAGTGCATGGCATCCAGCAGTTTGGGATAGATTGGATTATTTGGAGGGTTTGTCCTAGCTATTTGGGTCTTAAATTTAATCACAATATAGAAAATTGAGCTAGCTTAACGTGAGCGTTGCATTCTTGTCATTCTGAACTATAAACCAAAAGTTTCGGACGATTTAGTGCGGAGATGTCTAGGTTATTGGCCAGTTAAATGAAAATACTAAACTGATTATTGGCGCTCCTTGAGTAAAGGCTTATAAATGAAGAATAATGCATGGCAACACACAGTTTGGGATACATTGGATTACTTAAAGTCTTTTTCATAGCTATTTTAGTCTTAACTTTTGCCACAATATAAAAAATTAAGCTAGCTTAACGTGGGCATTGAATTTGTGTCATTCTGAGCTCTGAATCAAAATTTACGGACAAATCGGTGCGGACATGTATAGTTGATTGGCGAGTTAAAATGATCATTCTAAACTGATCATTGGTGCTCATTGAGTAAAAGCTTATAAATGAATAATAATGCATGACATCAAGCATTTTACGATAGAATGGATTACTTGCAGGGTTTATCTTACCTATTTGAGTCTTAAATATTTTCACAATATAGAAAATTAAGCTAGCTTAACGTGGGCGTTGGATTCCGGTCATTCTGAGCTCTTATTTAAAAATTACATACGATTTAGTACGAACATGTTAAGCTGATGGGCCAGTTAAAATGATCATTCTAAACTGATCATTGGTGCTCATTGAGCAAAAGTGTACAAATGAATCATAATCCTTGGCATCATGCAGTTTCAGATAAATTTGATTACTTTGAGGTGTTGTCATTGCTCTTTCAGTCTAAAATGTCGTCACAATATGGAAAATTGAGCTAGCTTAACGTGGACGTTGGATTGGTGTTATTCTAAGCTCTGAATCAAAAGTAACAGACAATTTAGTGCAGTCAGGTTAAGCTGACCGGACAGTTAAAATGATCATTCTAAACTGATCATTGGTGCTCATTGAGCAAAGGTTTACAAATGAAGCATAATGCATGGAACACACAGTTTGGGATATATTGGATTACTTTGAGGCCTTGTGATACAAGCCTCGATTCAAGGCTTGGATGCGCGTGGGCTGTTTGTAGAAGATTAGGTGAGAAACTCAACCTTAGGCTTCTGGATAGGGGATTTCTGGTTGGTAAACGATGGAAGGGTGAAGTGAACCACACGAGGGGTGATGAACCTCGTGATAAATCACAAACTTAGAGCTAGGAGGGCTGGTCTCAACTAGGTTCTAAGCGCACAAGATTCTTAGAGAGAAAGCTTGTAGGGAAAAAGTTCTACTTTATTAATAATCAAAAAGGTTGTCGAACTACAATGCTGGAAGGAGCCTTATTAATATGCTCGACAGCTTGACCTTCTAGGGTCGACACAAATAAAGGAAAAGGAAAGTTTACAAAAGTGCACAAAAGGAAAAGATACAAAAGTGCATAACCGAAAAAGGACCTATTCCTAAAATGTTCTTGACTCAAAATGTAAAGCAAGTAGATCCTACCCTGCAAAACAGAAAGAGGCATATATTCGAATGTAAACTTACCTTAACTCACCTCACGGCCAAGAAATGAAAGGTGGCCGTCCTTGTGGCATGCACGCGCCTTGCTCCTAGTCTTCGACTTGGAGTAGGGTTACAAATCTCTGGGCCTTGACCTCTCTTGCCACTAAAGCCAAGTCTCTGATGTCCCTTGTGTTGTTGAGAAGCTATTGGACTCTTCCTTGTATTTTTGGCCCATTGTCCTTAGTCGATCTTCCTCTAGTAGCTTGTTGACTCATAGGCTGAATTTGTGGGAAGAGCGCCCTTGATCTGCTTCTTGTCATTGCTCCTTGAGGTACCACTGGTGTTGAGACTTCCTCTAAGTGCATGTCCTGGAGCTGGTAGCTCATTTGGTCCGAGTCCTCTTGTGTAGAAGTGGAAGTGTGCGTGTACTCGGCTGGATGACCTGTACCGGCTGGATTGTGCGCGGTACTGGCCGGAATGACTTCAGGACCGGCCAAGTTGATCCCGGAGTCGGCGGTGTCATCAGGGGGACCGGCGTTGTCATTCACGTCCCCACCAAGTGTGCCGGAAGCTTGGGCCTCTCCGCCGGCGATGTTGACCGGTCTGGTCCTATAGGTCGAGGGTCCGGCGGTACTGTCTGTTCCGGCAGGCGCGCCAGATGGTCCTGCTGTCTCGGGCAAGCTTCCTGGTCGGCCAGTCTGGTCTCCTGGCTGGATGTACGACCTGATGTCCTCATCATTCCCTCCCTCTTCAGTAGGTTTTGTTCTCAAAACTGGATCATCTGCATGGAAAGGGGCCAAGTCAGTAACATTGAACGTATTGGACACATTAAACTCACCTGGAAGCTCGATCCGGTTGGCGTTGTTGTTGATCCTCTCGAGCACTCTGAATGGTCCATCTCCTCTTGGTGCTAGCTTGGAACTCCTTAGGTTTGGGAACCTCTCTTGCCGTAGGTGTAGCCACACCCAATCGCTTGGTTGAAAGATCACCTCCTTTCTTCCTTTGTTGGCATGAGTCACGTACTGTCCGGTCCTCTTCTCCAAGTTTTCTGCTACCTTCTGGGGTAACCTCCTTATGAACTCTGCTTTGGATGCTCCGTTGAGGTTGGTCATCTCAGCTGGTGGCAGTGGTGTTTGCTCCAATGGGGTGAGAGGGTTGAAGCCGTAGACCACTTCAAATGGTGTCTTCTTGGTTGCTGAGTGCACGGCTCGGTTGTAGGCGAACTCAATGAATGGCAGGCACTCCACCCAAGTCTTTAAGTTCTTCCCTAGTGTAGTTCTGAGAAGGGTTGATAGTGTCCTGTTGACAACTTCAGTTTGGCCATCGGTTTGAGGATGGCAAGTGGTTGAGAAGAGTAGCTTCGTTCCTAGCTTTCTCCAAAGGGTCCTCCAGAAATGGCTGAGGAATTTGGTGTCTCTGTCTGATACGATGGTCCTTGGCACTCCATGAAGCCGTACTATCTCCCTGAGGAACAGCTCAGCTGTTTGTGTGGCATCATTGACATTGGCACATGGAATGAAGTGTGCCATCTTGGAGAATCTGTCCAGCACTACAAAGATTGCATCTTTGTGGTTGATCTTGGGCAGACCTAGAACAAAGTCCATTGAGATGTCCACCCATGGATGTGTGGGTATGGGCAGTGGGAGATACAACCGTGAGGTTGCACTCGGGACTTTGCCTTCTTGCAAGTGATGCATCTTGCACAATGAGCTTCTACTGTCCTCTTAATGTGTGGCCAGTAGAAGTGCTCCTTGACCACTGCTAGAGTCTTTTCGACACCAAAGTGGCCCATGAGTCCTCCTCCATGAGCTTCTCGGATGATAAGCTCCCTTAGTGATCCTTGTGGTATGCACAGCCTCCTTTCTCGGAACAGGAATCCCTCATGGATGTAGAATTTGCCATGACTCCCGGTGCTACACTCCTTGTAGCTCTCAGCAAGGTCAGGATCATCCTGGTATAGATCCTTGATGTGCTCGAATCCTAGGACCTTTGCCTCCATGGTTGATATCAAGGCAAACCTCCTTGATAGTGCATCGGCTACCACATTGTCTTTGCCCTTCTTGTACTTGATGATGTACTGGAAGGTCTCTATGAACTCCATCCACCTGGCATGTCTCCTCTTGAGATTGGTTTGCCCTCTGAGGTGTTTGAGAGTCTCGTGATCAGTGTGGATCACAAACTCTTTGGACAGCAAGTAATGCTGCCAAGTCTCCAATGCTCGGACAAGGGCATAGAGCTCCTTGTCATAAGTGGGGTAGTTCAGTGAGGCACCACCTAGCTTCTCACTGAAGTATGCCAATGGCCTCCCTCCTTGGGTTAGCACTGCTCCTATGCCTATTCCAGAGGCATCACACTCCACTTCAAACGTCTTGTTGAAGTCGGGAAGGACTAGCACTGGTGCGTGTGTAAGGCCGTCCTTCAAGGCCTTGAATGCCTTCTCCTGAGCTTCTCCCCAGCTGAATCCCACGTTCTTCTTCACTACTGCCGTCAGTGGTGAGCCAATACTGCTGAAGTTGGGCACGAATCTCCTATAGAAGCTGGCCAGTCCGTGGAAGCTCCTTACTTGGCTGATGTTTCCTGGTGTTGGCCATTCTTGTATGGCTCGAATCTTCTCTTCATCAACCTCTAGGCCCTGTGAACTCACAACAAAACCTAAAAAGACAAGCTTATCAGTACAAAAGGTGCACTTCTTGAGATTGGCATAAAGCTCTTCTTGTCGAAGTGTTTTAAGTACCATCTCAAGATGTGTGAGGTGTTCCCGTAGGCACTTACTATAAACTAGTATATCATCAAAGTAAACTACCACAAACTTACTGATGTACGGCCTAAGAACTTGGTTCATAAGGCGCATGAAGGTGCTTGGGGCATTAGTCAAGCCAAATGGCATGACTGTCCACTCGTAGAGTCCTTGCTTTGTCTTGAAAGCGGTTTTCCACTCATCACCTTCCTTCATTCTTTCCTGGTGGTATCCACTTTTGAGGTCTATCTTGGAGAAGACCGTGGCTCCACTCAGCTCATCTAGCATGTCATCCATTCGTGGTATTGGATGCCTATACTTGACTGTGATGTTGTTGATTGCTCGGCAGTCCACGCACATGCGCCAAGTCCCATCCTTCTTAGGCACTAGTAGCACTGGTACAGCACATGGACTGAGGCTCTCTCGAACATATCCCTTCTCCAGGAGCTCCTTGACTTGCTTTTCAAGCTCCTTGGACTCCTCTGGACTCATCCGGTAGGCTGGCCGGTTGGGCAGGGCTGCTCCGGGCACTAGATCAATCTGGTGTTCTATGCCACGTAAAGGAGGCAAGCCTGCTTGTATCTCCTCTGGAAATACATCCTGGAATTTGTTGAGGAGAGTTGCCACTTCAGGAGGTAGCTCTACCTGTCCCTGTTCTATACTCAACACTTCCTTGAAAACCATTAGTAACATTAAATCCTTCGAGGCTAGAGCTCTCCGGACATGACTTGGTTGAATAAGAAAATTAGACTTGATAAGTTTCTTTTCTTTACTCATTTGGAGTTGTAGCTCATGTACTTGGGCAGGTGTAAGAGGAGCTAGGCTAACCTTTCTCTTGTCATGCACGAAGGGGTAGAGATTGGTTCGGCCATCATGCCTGGTCTCTTTGTCAAACTGCCATG
>JAEVFF010000221.1:0-350119 GCA_018901945.1 Pugionium dolabratum | reverse complement strand
TTGTTGAAAATTAAACTTGATTTTGGGTCAAGTTTAATTATTGGATCAATGATCCAATAATACTAATTGGGCATAAGTAAAACTTGATCCAAATTCTAGACAAATTCTAGAATATATCTAGAATCATCTTCCACCTCCTTAAAAAGAAATATCTAGATATTTGTTTAAATATATTTTGAAAGAATTCTCTAGATTTAGGAATAAAATATTGAGATATTTTGTAATTTGGAGGCTATAAATACCTCCATACTCTCTCATTTGTAGTCAAGTTGTTCCAAAGAAAAAACAAGTTGTTCCAATAAAACAACAAGTTCCTCTAAAGATAAAATCTTCCTAAAATTCCTATATTCTCAAATTTTCTTAAACACCTTCTCCACCAATTCTAAAATTATTTTTCTCCCAACAAAGTGGTATCAGAGCCATACTACTCTTTTAGAGATGGCAAATAATGGTTTTCCCCTCCAAGTTCCGATGCTCACAAAAAGCAACTACGATAATTGGAGTCTTAGAATGATGGCAATTCTAGGAGCACATGATGTGTGGGATATAGTCGAGAGAGGCTTCATTGAATCAAACAATGAAGCTAATCTATCTCAAACTCAAAACGATAGTTTGAGAGATCTAAGGAAGAGAGACAAGAAAGCTCTCTGCCTAATTTATCAAGGTTTAGATGAAGATACATTCGAGAAAGTCGCCGAAGTAAAAACGGCCAAAGAAGCATGGGAGAAGCTTCGAATCTCTTACAAGGGAGTGGAACAAGTCAAGAAGGTACGTCTTCAAACTCTAAGAAAAGAATTTGAAGCCTTGCAAATGAAAGAAGGTGAACTAGTTTCCGATTACTTCTCAAGAGTGTTAACGGTTACTAATAACCTTAAAAGAAATGGTGAGAAATTAGATGAAGTGAGAATAATGGAGAAGGTTCTTAGATCGTTGGATTCAAAATTCGAGCATATTGTTACCGTCATTGAAGAGACAAAGGATTTGGACACTATGACGATGGAGCAACTTCTTGGATCGTTACAAGCTTATGAAGAAAAGAAGAAGAAGAAAGAAGAAATCACGGATAAGGTATTCAAGATGCATATTGATAAAGAAGAAAGCGATCGAATCCATCCAAGACGAGGTGGAGGTCAATTCCGAGGAAGAGGTCGTGGATATGGAAATGGAAGAGGTATGAGGTCTTTTGAAAACAATGTTAACCAAAGAGGAGAAAACTCATCAAGAGGTCATGGGAGAGGAAATCAAAGGTCAAGGTACGATAAATCAAACATTAAATGTTATAATTGTGGAAAATTTGGACATTATGCTTCCGAATGTAAAGCTCCAAGAAATAATCAAGTTGAAGAGAAGTCCAACTACGTTGAAGAGAAAATCCAAGAAGATGAAGTTTTATTAATGGCTAAAAAGAAAGATGAAAGAGATGATGCTCAAATGTGGTACCTTGATAGCGGTGCAAGCAATCACATGTGTGGAAAAAGAGGTATGTTCATAGAGCTTGATGAATCGGTGAAAGGAAGTGTGGCATTAGGAGATGAATCAAAGATGGAAGTAAAAGGCAAAGGTAATATTCTCATCCGATTGAAGAATGGAGATCATCAATTCATTTCCAATGTTTACTATGTGCCAAATATGAAGACAAATATCTTGAGTATTGGACAACTCTTAGAGAAAGGTTATGATATTCACTTAAAAGATAATAACCTTTCTATAAGAGATTGTGCAAATAATCTCATCACCAAGGTGCCAATGTCAAGAAATAGAATGTTTGTTCTTAACATTCAAAATGATATCGCACAATGTCTCAAGATGTGTTATAAGGAAGAATCTTGGCTTTGGCATCTTCGATTTGGACATCTCAATTTTGGAGGATTGGAGCTACTTTCTAAGAAAGGAATGGTGAGAGGATTGCCTTACATCAACCATCCTAATCAAGTTTGTGAAGGGTGTCTACTTGGAAAACAATTCAAAATGAGTTTTCCGAAGGAGTCAAACACAAGAGCTCGGAAGCCACTAGAACTTATACACACAGATGTTTGTGGACCGATCAAGCCAAGTTCACTCGGTAAAAGTAACTATTTTCTTCTCTTTATTGATGATTTTTCAAAAAAAACATGGGTTTATTTTTTGAAGGAAAAATCAGAAGTGTTTGAAAACTTCAAAAAATTCAAAGCTCTTGTTGAGAAGGAAAGTGGCCTTGTGATCAAAGCCATGAGATCCGATCGTGGAGGAGAGTTCACTTCCAAAGAATTTCAGAAGTATTGTGAGGATAATGGGATTCGTAGACAATTGACGGTGCCAAGATCACCTCAACAAAATGGAGTGGCGGAAAGAAAGAATAGAACAATCCTTGAGATGGCGAGGAGCATGCTCAAAAGCAAAAGATTACCAAAAGAACTATGGGCAGAAGCGGTTGCATGCGCGGTTTATCTATCAAACCGATCTCCAACAAGAAGTGTCTTGAAAAAAACACCACAAGAAGCTTGGAGTGGAAGGAAGCCCGGAATTTCCCATCTAAGAGTTTTTGGAAGCATTGCTCATGCTCATATACCGGATGAAAAACGAAGCAAACTAGATGATAAAAGTGAGAAGTATATCTTCATTGGTTATGCCAATAATACCAAAGGTTATAAGCTCTACAATCCGGATACAAGGAAGACAATTGTTAGTCGAAATGTCATCTTTGATGAAGAAGGAGAATGGGATTGGAGTTCAAATCATAAAGATTATAATTTCTTTCCACCTTTTGAAGAAGAAATTTTGGAGCAACCTAGAGAGGAACAAACTACACCGCCAACTTCACCAACTACAAGTTATCAAGAAGATGAAAGTCCGAGTGAAAGGACTCCACGTTATAGAAGTTTACAAGAACTCTATGAGGTAACTGAAAATCAAGACAACCTTACTTTATTTTGTTTGTTTGCGGATTGCGAACACATGAACTTTCAAGAGGCTATGGAGAAGAAAACATGGAGAAATGCAATGGATGAAGAAATCAAAGCAATACAAAAGAATGAGACATGGGAGTTAGCTTCACTTCCGAATGGGTATAAGGCAATTGGTGTGAAGTGGGTGTATAAAGCAAAGAAGAACTCTAAAGGAGAAATCGAAAGATACAAAGCAAGATTGGTGGCAAAAGGCTATAGTCAAAGAGCCGGAATCGACTATGACGAGGTATTCGCTCCTGTTGCTCGTTTAGAAACTGTTAGACTAATCATTTCATTGGCAGCCCAAAACAGTTGGAGGATACATCAAATGGATGTTAAATCAGCCTTTTTAAATGGAGATCTTGATGAAGAAGTCTACATTGAGCAACCACAAGGCTATATAGTTAAAGGAGAAGAAGACAAAGTCTTAAGGTTAAAGAAAGCCCTTTATGGCTTAAAACAAGCACCAAGAGCTTGGAATACTCGAATTGATAAGTATTTCAAGGAGAAAAATTTCATCAAGTGTCCATATGAACATGCACTTTATATCAAAACTCAAAAGAATGATATATTGATTGCATGTTTATATGTAGATGATTTGATATTCACAGGCAACAATCCAAGTATGTTTGAGGACTTCAAGATGGAGATGACAAAAGAGTTCGAGATGACGGATATTGGATTGATGTCTTACTACCTTGGAATTGAAGTGAAGCAAGAAGCCAATGGAATATTCATTACTCAAGAAGGTTATGCTAAAGAGGTGCTCAAGAAATTCAAGATGGATGACTCAAACCCCGTAAGCACGCCAATGGAATGTGGAGTTAAGTTGCCAAAACATGAAGAAGGAGAAATGGTGGATCCAACACTATTTAAGAGCTTGGTTGGAAGCTTACGTTACTTAACATGCACAAGACCTGACATTTTATATGCGGTTGGAGTTGTGAGTCGATACATGGAGCATCCAACCACAACTCACTTTAAGGCGGCCAAGAGGATTCTTCGATACATCAAAGGTACACCAAATTTTGGTTTACACTACTCTATTTCTAATGATTACAAGCTTGTCGGATATAGCGATAGCGATTGGAGTGGAGACGTAGATGATCGAAAAAGTACAAGTGGATTTGTATTTTATATTGGAGATACGGCATTCACATGGATGTCAAAGAAGCAACCGATTGTCACTCTTTCTACATGTGAAGCGGAGTATGTAGCTGCTACGTCATGTGTTTGTCATGCAATTTGGCTGCGAAATTTGTTAAAAGAGTTGTGCTTACCACAAGAGGAACCAACGAAGATTTTAGTGGATAACAAATCAGCAATCGCATTAGCAAAGAACCCAGTCTTCCATGATCGAAGTAAGCACATTGATACACGCTATCACTACATTAGAGAATGTGTTACCAAAAGGATGTGCAAGTAGAGTATGTGAAGACGAATGATCAAGTAGCTGATATTTTCACCAAGCCACTCAAGCGTGAAGATTTTATAAAGATGAGAAGTTTGCTTGGAATAACAAAATCAAGTTTAAGAAGGGGTGTTGAAAATTAAGCTTGATTTTGGGTCAAGTTTAATTATTGGATCAATGATCCAATAATACTAATTGGGCATAAGTAAAACTTGATCCAAATTCTAGACAAATTCTAGAATATATCTAGAATCATCTTCCACCTCCTTAAAAAGAAATATCTAGATATTTGTTTAAAGATATTTTGAAAGAATTTTCTAGATTTAGGAATAAAATATTAAGATATTTTGTAATTTGGAGGCTATAAATACCTCCATACCCTCTCATTTGTAGTCAAGTTGTTCCCAAGGAAAAACAAATTGTTCCAATAAAACAACAAGTTTCTCTAAAGATAAAATCTTCCTCTTCTTCTTAAAATTTCTATATTCTCAAATTTTCTTAAACACCTTCTCCACCAATTCTAAAATTATTTTCTCCCAACAAACGTTTCTGTGAGGCATTTCGTCGAACATTTGACTCGCTAAATCCATACACCCACATTTTCCATACATGTCGATGAGTGAATTCATCATCATGTCATATTTTTCTTCGGTTTTAGCTTGTAGAACGCATCTGTGTAACTGCTAATTTCATGTTACCTAATCCTTCGGAAGCTGACGTGTAACGCTCAACATGGTGAAACCGTCCGGTTCAAATCCGCTGCTCTTCATCTTGATGAACATTTCCGCAGCCTCTTCAGCTCGCGTTGCCTGGTTTAACCCTCCGATAATAGCGTTCCAAGACCCCAGCTTTCTTTCAGGATTTTCATCGAACAAGTTACGGGCACTCTGGAATTCCCCTGCCCTCCAGTACAACGTTAATTATGAACGCATTCTCGCATAATTCATCTCCGACAAACCCTAGCTTCACGACGGAAAGCTGCTTTTCCATCGGAAATTCGTGAATCTGAGCAGCAGCTTTGATTACGATCGGAAAAGTATATCGATCCGGCAAAACAGTTGATCTCACCATACCGAGGTACACCTGAACTGCATCGAGAGGAGAATCATGGCGTATGTAGGATCGCATGATGTTGTTCCATAAAAAAGCGATTCGACATTGATGGAGAACGCGAGAACGGAATATATCACCATGAATCCGACGAACGCGAGCAAGGCTGGTGCAATTTGATAACAGAGAAGTTAAGAATTTGTTCCGGTCTTGAGGGGAAGAATGTGTGGGGAAGAATGTGTTGGGACAAAATAATTTTACGATTGGTGGAGAAGATGATTAATAAAATTTGAAAAAATAGGAATTTTAGGAAGAAGAACATTGATCCAATAAATAAATTTGATCCAAAATCAAGTTTAATTTTTAACACTCCTCTTAAACTTGATTTTGTTACTCCAAACAAACTTTTCATCTTTATAAAATCTTCATACTTGAGTGGCTTGGTAAAAATATCATCTACTTGATCATTCGTCTTCACATACTCCAATTGCACATCTTTCTTGGTAACACATTCTCTAATGTAATGATAGCGTGTATCAATGTGCTTACTTCGATCATAGAAGACTAGGTTCTTTGCTAATACTATTGCTGACTTGTTGTCCACTAATATCTTCGTTGGTTCCTCTTGTGGTAAGCTCAACTCTTTTAACAAATTTCGCAGCCAAATTGCGTGACAAACACATAAAGTAGCAGCAACATACTCCGCTTCACAAGTAGAAAGAGTGACAATCAGTTGTTTCTTTGACATCCATGTGAATGTCGTATCTCCAATGTAAAACACAAATCCACTTGTACTTTTTCGATCATCTACGTCTCCACTCCAATCGCTATCGCTATATCGAACAAGCTTGTAATCATTAGAAATGAAAAAATGCAAACCAAAATTTGTTGTACCTTTGATATAGCGAAGAATCCTCTTGGCTACCTTAAAGTGAGTTGTGGTTGGATGCTCCATGTATCGACTAACAACACCAACTGCATATAAAATATCAGGTCTTGTGCATGTTAAGTAATGTAAGCTTCCAACCAAGCTCTTAAATAGTATTGAATCCACCATTTCTCCTTCTTCATGCTTTGACAACTTAACTCCACATTCCATTGGCGTGCTTACGGGGTTTGAGTTATCCATCTTAAATTTCTTGAGCACCTCTTTAGCATAACCTTCTTGAGTAATGAATATTCCATTGGATTCTTGCTTCACTTCAATTCCAAGGTAGTAAGACATCAATCCAATATCCGTCATCTCGAACTCTTTTGTCATCTCCATCTTGAAATCTTCAAACATACTTGGATTGTTGCCTGTGAATATCAAATCATCTACATATAAACATGCAATCAATATATCATTTTTTGAGTTTTGATATAGAGTGCATGTTCATATGGACACTTGATGAAATTTTTCTCCTTGAAATACTTATCAATTCGCGTATTCCAAGCTCTTGGTGCTTATTTTAAGCCATCAAGCGCTTTCTTTAATCTTAAGACTTTGTCTTCTTCTCCTTTGACTATATAGCCTTGTGGTTGTTCAATGTAGACTTCTTCATCAAGATCTCCATTTAAAAATGCTGATTTGACATTCATTTGATATATCCTCCAACTGTTTTGGGTTGTCAATGAAATGATTAGTCTAACAGTTTCTAAACGAGCAACATGAGCAAATACTTCGTCATAGTTGATTCCGGCTCTTTGACTATAGCTTTTTGCCACCAATCTTGCTTTGTATCTTTCAATTTCTCCTTTTAAGTTCTTCTTTGCTTTATACACCCACTTCACACCAATTGCCTTATGCCCATTCGGAAGTGAATCTAACTCCCATGTCTCATTCTTTTGTATCGCTTTAATCTCTTCATCCATTGCATTTCTCCATGTTTTTTTCTCCATAGCCTCTTGAAAGTTCATGGGTTCGCAATCCGCAAACAAACAAAATAAGGTAAGGTTGTCTCGATTTTCAGTTACCTCATAGAATTCTTGTAAACTTCTATAATGTGGAGCCTTTCACTCGGACTTTCATCTACATAACTTGTAGTTGGTGTAGTTGATGGTGTAGCTTGCTCCTCTCTAGGTTGCTCCAAAATTTCATCTTCAAAAGGTGGAAAGAAGTTATAATCTTCATGATTTGAACTCCAATCCCATTCTCTTTCTTCATCAAAGATTACATTTCAACTAACGATTGTCTTCCTTGTATCCGGATTGTAGAGCTTATAACCTTTGGTATTATTGGCATAACCAATGAAGATATACTTCTCACTTTTATCATCTAGTTTACTCCATTTTTCATCCGGTATATGAGCATGAGCAATGCTTCCAAAAACTTTTAGATGAGAAATTCCGGGCTTCCTTCCACTCCATGCTTCTTGTGGTGTTTTTTCCAAGACATTTCTTGTATCGGTTTGATAGATAAACCGCGCATGCAACCACTTCTGCCCATAGCTCCTTTGGTAATCTTTTGCTTTTGAGCATACTCCTCACCATCTTAAGGATTGTTCTATTCTTTCTTTCCGCTACTCCATTTTGTTGAAGTGATCTTGGCACCTTCAATTGTCTACGAATCCCATTATCCTCACAATACTTCTGAAATTCTTTGGAAGTAAACTCTCCTCCACAATCGGATCTCATGGCTTTGATCACAAGACCATTTTCCTTCTCGACAAGAGCTTTAAATCTTTTGAAGTTTTCAAACACTTCTGATTTTTCCTTCAAAAAATAAACCCATATTTTTCTTGAAAAATCATCAATAAAGAGAAGAAAATAGTTACTTTTACCGAGTGAACTTGGCTTGATCGGTCCACAAACATCTGTGTGTATAAGTTCTAGTGGCTTCCGAGCTCTTGTGTCTGACTCCTTCGGAAAACTCATTTTGAATTGTTTTCCAAGTAGACACCCTTCACAAACTTGATTTGGATGGTTGATGTAAGGCAATCCTCTCACCATTCCTTTCTTAGAAAGTAGCTCCAATCCTCCAAAGTTGAGATTTCCAAATCGAAGATGCCAAAGCCAGGATTCTTCCTTATAACACATCTTGAGACATTGTGCGATATCATTTTGAATGTTAAGAACAAACATTCTATTTCTTGACATCGTCACCTTGGTGATGAGATTACTTGCACAATCTCTTATAGAAAGGTTATTATCTTTTAAGTAAATATCATAATCTTTCTCTAAGAGTTGTCCAATACTCAAGATATTTGTCTTCATATTTGGCACATAGTAAACATTGGAAATGAATTGATGATCTCCATTCTTCAATCGGATGAGAATATTACCTTTGCCTTTTACTTTCATTTTTGATTCATCTCCTAATGCCACATTTCCTTTTACCGATTCATCAAGCTCTATGAACATGCCTCTTTTTCCACACATGTGATTGCTTGCACCGCTATCAAGATACCACATTTGAACATCATCTCTTTCATCGTTCTTTTTAGCCATTAATAATACTTCATCTTCTTGGATTTTCTCTTCAACGTAGTTGGACTTCTCTTCAACTTGATTATTCTTGGAGCTTTACATTCGGAAGCATAATATCCAAATTTTCCACAATTGTAACATTTAATATTTGATTTATAGTACCTTGATCTTTGATTTCTTCTCCCATGACCTCTTGATGAGTTTTCTCCTCTTTGGTTAACACTGTTGTCAAAAGACCTCATGCCTGTTCCATTTCCATAACCACGAACTCTTCCTCGGCATTGACCTCCACCTCTTCTTGGATGGATTCGATCGCTTTCTTCTTTATCAATATGCATCTTGAGTACTTTCTCCGTGATTTTTTCTTTCTTCTTCTTCTTTTCTTCATAAGCTTGTAACGATCCAAGAAGTTGCTTCATCATCATAGTCTCCAAATCCTTTGTCTCTTCAATGACGGTAACAATATGTTCGAATTTTGAATCCAACGATCTAAGAACCTTCTCCATTATTCTCACTTCATCTAGTTTCTCACCATTTCTTTTAAGGTTATTAGTAACCGTTAACACTCTTGAGAAGTAATCGGAAACTAGTTCACCTTCTTTCATTTGCAAAGCTTCAAATTCTTTTCTTAGAGTTTGAAGACGTACCTTCTTGACTTGTTCCACTCCCTTGTAAGAGATTCGAAGCTTCTCCCATGCTTCTTTGGCCATTTTTGCTTTGCCGACTTTCTCGAATGTATCTTTATCTAAACCTTGACAAAATAAGGCAGAAAGCTTTCTTGTCTCTCTTCCTTAGATATCTCAAACTATCGTTTTGAGTTTGAGATAGATTAGCTTCATTATTTGATTCAATGAAGCCTCTTTCGACTATATCTCATACATCATGTGCTCCTAGAATTGCCATCATTCTAAGACTCCAATTATCGTAGTTGCTCTTTGTGAGCATCAGAACTTGGAGGGGAAAACCATTACTTGCCATCTCTAAAAGAGTATTATGGCTCTGATACCACTTTGTTGCGAGAAAATAATTTTACAATTGGTGGAGAAGGTGTTTAATAAAATTTGAGAAAATAGGAATTTTGAGGAAGAAGAGGAAGATTTTATCTTTAGAGAAACTTGTTATTTTTATTGGAACAATTTGAGTACAAATGAGAGGGTATGGAGGTATTTATAGCCTCCAAAATACAAAATATCTCAATATTTTATTCCTAAATCTAGAGAATCCTCTTAAAATATCTTTAAACAAATATCTAGATATTTCTTTTAAGGGAGGTGGAAGATAATTCTAGATATGTTTTAGAATTTGTCTAGAATTTGGATCAACTTTCTCTTAGGCCCAATTAGTATTATTGGATCATTGATCCAATAAATAAACTTGAACCAAAATCAAGTTTAATTTTCAACAGAATATTGGTATTTGGAAAGATTTTACGATTACGAAGAAAAAAATATAAAATATATTGAATGTAATCAACATTTTATTAATTTAATCATATCCCTAATATATTATTTGAGAATCATTTTAGCAAAGAAACCTTATCTTTACGTGTGATTTACAAGTATGCCATGCTCACGTGTCAAACCATGAGAGCTTTTTAAAGCAAATATTATATAAGACATAATTTACTAGAGTATTTACGAAAATGGCATTAGACCAATATTTATTACTATACTATATATAAATAACTAATATGTTAACCTAAAAGGCAACCATAATATAAAATAAAAATATTAATTTTTAAAAAAATTAGTCAAACAAAAGATAAAATCAAATTTTAGAATAATTCAATATTTATCACATATAGAATTTTTACCTATTTAATAATATTATTTTTCCAAGATATTGATAATTTAATTTATTTATATAATTTGATTTTTATTGTATATTTTATTTGTATAATCAATATTAATTTTTTAGAAAATATTTTAAATAAAAAAATCAATTATAAATAAATAAATAATTATAATATATGAATATTTTTTACCAACACAAGGTGTGGGTCTAAATCTAGTTACAATATAACGTTGTAAAAACTAGATTCAATTTATATTTATAAATAGTAAAAAGACACAACCCACTATATTAAAACAATACGACTCTGTAATTAAAAAGACACAACTTTACGATAATTCGTAACTGTTAATTACTAACTAAGACTTTGTCGTATACGAAACTTGATTGTAGTTCAACACTTTCTCTTAATCATATCTCGGATTCACTCCAAATTTTCTTCTAGAATATTAAAAAAATATCTCTTTTCTTTCGTCATATGATTAGTGTATCCATTGTCTACTAACCAAATGTTTTCTCTTAATGTTGTTATTGCTTTTTCACTTGCACTAAACAACATTTGGTGTTCATCCAAGTCTTCCTCTTCAATACTTACATGCACTCTTTTTTTTTGTTTGGGCGACACACATTTGATTAGTGACCAATCTTACCACAATTGTAACACTCTTTGTTACAATTTTTATTCGTATCATTTGACATCGCTTATTTTTTGAGCGATTTTGTCCTTACTGTTTTAGAGATTTTTTTGTTCTTGTACTAGTTCGACCGGCACGATTTTTTCAACCACGGATCACAATTTTCTAGTCCTGAGAATGGTTGTCATCTTAATGCTCCGGAAGTCATACTTCTCCCCATCGAATATAGGGATCAATTGATGTGAAGAGCCTTACATAGTCTTGGCTTATTTTACGATTAACTTATGCGATATCTTCTTTGTTGCTTTTGTTCTTGCGATGAGTTGTAAATTAGTGTTTTCTCTTTTGTATTTTTCAATCGTAAAGCTCTGATATCATGTTAGTGTTTGGAAGGATTTTATGGTTATGAATAAAAAGATAGAGAATATATTGAATATAATCAACATTTTATTAACTTGATTGTATTACAGTCTAATTTTTTATAAAAATTAGATTCGATCTATATTTATACATAGCGAAAATACACAACTGATTATGTTGAAACAACACGACTCTACAATTAAAAAGACACAATTATACGAATGATCTTGATTCTTAATTAATAACTTAAATTTTGTCGTATATGAGATTTAATTATACTTTAACAAAAGAGACGTAGTCGAGGAAGTTGAGGTAGAGACCAAATGATTCAAAAGGTGAAAGACGGTGAAGTGAATAAGTGATTCATTCTCCTACTACCATGAAAGTTGGAGAAAGACCAGAGAAGAAGAGCGCAAGTGTCTTTGGTTTTTGTCCTGAAAAGAAAAAGAAAATCAAACAAACTCTTAAAACTTCGAAACAAACTTTTTAACTATATATATATTGTAAAGAAACTAAAATAATCTCAAGCAGTTCTCAAAAATTCAATATAGACAGTTGAAAGTAGCGCTGGGTTTTCGGTAGAAACCAAAAAACCCGAACCGACCGAACCGAATTTTTTTGTTTTCGGTTTTAATTTAATTTTAATTATTTAACCGATCGGTTAAATAATTAATTTTATTCGGTTTACATTTCAGTTCGGTTCGTAAAGACCAAACCGATCGGTTTTTTTAAACCGAAAATACAATCCTTTATAACTTGAATGACAATGCAACCCTAATTTTTCTGAGACTTTTCGGCTGCTTTCTCTTTTATTTTCGGCTTCTTCCTCTCTTTTCATTTTCGGCTGCAACCCTAAACTTTTTCTGAAGAATTTCGGTTCTCCTTCTCCTTCACTTTTTTCTTTTTCTTCTTCTTTTTTTTGTTTCTACTCTTTTTTCTTATTCTTTATCTTTTTCATCGTCTGAATCATTGAGATCTCCTCGGTTTAGATAGGTAGATTTTCATTTGATACCACTTTGATATGTGCGTGGTTTTTGTTCATTTATCTCTCTCGTTTTGCTTTTGTTTCTCAGATCCGTAATTTTCTTTTCAGATTTTTTGTTAACTTTCATGTTTGAGTGGATTTTCTTCTTCTTCTTCTTTCATCCACAAGTAGATATTCCTTTAGTGAATGTTTTAAAAGTTTGTTTTTTTTGCTTTCGATGTTTATTTTTTTTTCTCAATAGTTTCTGAAAAAAATAGTATCATTTATCTTTGGTTTATCATCACGAAATGCTTTCTTAAATTCCTCTGTAGGTGTTCTACATCTTGATCTATTAGTCTCCTTTTATTATGTCTTTTTCTTGTGATTCCGTGCATACCGTCGTTGGAGACGGAGGTTATGCTTGTTAGCTTTTGAGGTATTCGAAGATCTTTGTATTTTTGTTTGTGGTTATTTGGTTGAATACCATTCTAATTCTCTATTCAGTTTGCGTTCATCGGACCGAATTGACCCAAACTGGACCGAACCGGTCCGAATTGACCCGAATTGATATGAATAAGATAAAAAAACCGAATAAACCGAATTAAACCAAAAAATTAAATCAAATTTAACCGAATTTAATAGAAAAACCCGAAATACCAAAATATAAACCGACTAAATCTACATTTTAAACAATTGAACCGAGAATCTAATTGTAATTCGGTTTAACTCAGAACGGTTTTATATGTGAAAAACCGAACCGATTAAATCGATAAAAAACCCGAACCGAACCGATTTCATATTTTTTTTTCGGTCAACTTTTTTTAAAACTGAATTAACCGAAAGCCGAACAAACCGATCCGATTAATCCGAAAAAACCGACCGGATTAATCCGAAAAAACGAAAACCCAGGCCTAGTTGAAAGCTTACATTCGACTAGTTCAGAGATTCGCCAGAACAGAATACTGAATCAAAAGCAAACTGTTTCCCTAATAAGAGCTTATATATTGAATCGAGATCAGTTACTGAGCTGTCATTGCCTTGGAAAAGTAGTTGTTCAAGAAATTAACGGCCACAACGTTCGAAATTGATTTTGGTGCGACCAGAACCACCATAATCATCTCTTGAAAAGCTACAGCCAGGCCCGATTGTGTTCAAAGGTTTCCTACTTTTCTTCAAACCATGCACCCACCGATCAAGATCTTGTTCCTTTTCTTCAAATCATGCACCCACCGATCAAGATCTTGTTCCTTTTCTTCCAATCATGCAGCCGAACATTTATAAAGAACGATTAGATAACCTTCGTTTTTCCGAAGCGGTTGCATGACCGGCAACGGTGGAAAACTAGAAGCCTTTGGGAATATCCTGTGCTTGAAATTTGGTGGATCAAGTATATCCATAGGCATCTCCACCATCATAACAATTTTTAGCAATAGGGTGAAAAACTGCATATTGCTAGGATGGTTTATATTTGATGTACTCTGAATCGCCTGGTTGTCTGCTATGTTGAACTGCACTAAAGTCTCATAGTCACAGTCTTCTCAATGGTAGCTTTTGTTTCTTCAGCAGTCTCTTGTATCTCCTTTTCCTCTGCATCCACCACAAACATCCTAAGTGTTCTCGTTTTTCATTATCTTTGGAAAAATATCCTTGTTTAAAGAGAAATGGTCTCTTTCGAATTTTCATTTTTACGAGTGTCCATGTTTCTTTGAGCGCCCATAGTAATAGCAGAGTCTTGATTTATATTTGGCTGACAGATTATGTTTGACGGACAAGAATGTGGTTTATTGTGGAATACATTGATTCAGATCATATAAAAAATCTTGATAACAAAAGATCATACTACAAGGTATATAATATTTCTGGAATTTTGTTTGAGATCTTTAGTATACCATAGAAGGTAAGTATATGGAAACCTGAGAAGCAGCCAATGAAATAGTGTGAGTTAAATTATTTGTATCAAAGTTGGGTGCTGATATTAACGTGGAGTCTAACTAATGAGAGTTCTTTTTTAGCTAAAAATTAAGTGTATAATAATGTTATGACGAAACACATTGTAGATTAGTGAGTTGTCGGTCTCAAGTGAAAATCTCCTGCTAATTAATGATGTATACGTCGAATAATGTAGCTGATATGTTAACGAGTTAGTGACTACGAAAATGTTCAAATATTGTTTAGATTTTGCTCCAAATCTTCTATTGCTAGAGGAAGAGGAAATCCTTACCCTCAAAAAGTAAAGAACGATCTCAAAATTATGGAACAAGAGATTTTCGTCAAAATTGAGTATGATAATTATTGTGACAAAAATCTGTAATGTCACGTACCGGATTAGAGTTGCATGTAAAAGTGTGGAGGATACCTAATTAGGGTGTTATTTTAATTTTCTTTTAGAAAAGTATAGATATAATTCTAGTAACTAAATGGAAACTTTACCCTATCAGAAATTAGCTTTCTTTAAGATAATATAAACTAGTTGATTTACTGTGGGAAATACGGATCCGAAATAAATTTTTCAATTTGTATAGAATTTAATAACTTTTTGTTATATAAGTGAACATATGCTAAAAATATGAAGATATAATAGTTAAAAGTTTATAATTTTGGTTTTTTATTATTGATTAATTTAGAAAAAATGTAATTGATTAATTTAAGAAAAAATAGATGAGAAAATAAATTTAATTGAAGGAGCATATGACATATAATCAAAGTGTACTAATTGCATTTTTCAATTAATTTTAAGAGACTATGAGACTAAGAAAGTCTAATCATTTACTTACAAATTAATAGAAAAAACCCTAAATGAGTATTTCTTCTAATTTGCTTTCTTCTATAAAATTTAGTGCAATTCTCCAAAATAAATTTTTGTTTCAAATGTAACACTATTAATTTAAAATTTAAAAATACCACAAAATTGATATTAAAATATATTTATAATAAGGAAATATAGACTTTAAATTAGAAAAAAACAACTCCAACATAATATTTTACTTTTATTTATAGTTTATTAAGAATAAATAAATATTTCACATAATAATTGTATTATTTATAAAATTTTAATTTAAAAACACTAGATTTGAAACAAAATTTTAAAAATTGTTATTTTATGATATTATTTTAAAATTTATTGACTGTTATCTTTTGATTATTTTCAGTCGAAAATACAATGAACTGGAGCCTGCTAAATAATGATTAAGAGAATCAACTATACTTGAGAGGAAAACAATTGCTCGTGGGTGGAAACCTCCGTTGACCGCGGATCATCAAGCCTTTTCCTACGGAATATTTAAATGCATTATTAATTAACGTAAGAATTAATTTAGACTAAATCAATGTGCGGTGATTATATTAAATGGGTTAATTTAATCATCTTATGAGGCCGGTGTTGATTAATGTTTTCGCCCAGTTGACTCGCGCAATACTTCATAAATTTATAATAAAAACGTAATTTAACAACAAAAACACACATAAAAACGATCTCCCAATCGTTGGATATGCTTATGAAAAATGAAATGTTAAAACATAAATATCAAATAGATGTTCAAAAAGTTTAATTTTAAATAAAATAACAAAGAAGCTATTAAATCTCTATCGTTGGATTGGATTCGCATTTGATTTTTTTAGTTTAATTTCTCGAATACTGACTAAAATAATATGTATGTTTTTGCTAGATTTAGAAGATATAAACAACAACAAAACTAGCTATAGGGGCGTGTTCGTACGTTATTTTAGCTTCCTTCTAGAAGATCTGATCACAATAAAGCTATAAAATCTCAGGTTTAATCTAGTATAATTTGAATATATTGGTCAATCCATTAAATAAATCTTAGAGAAATTTTGGGGTAAAATAAACACTTTTAAAACAGAGATATTAGATTCGGAATAACTAAGGAAAAAGGGGGCCAAAATTGGAAGACTCAAAAGGTTCACCCATCGAAGTGCCATTTTCGTCTTGGTAATAAAAGCTATGACAATTATTAAAATACCAAGGCGAACTTGGTGGATACGCCGAGTCAACGTACGCGAACTCGCTCAACGACTTATCGTAACTCGTCTCAAGACTCGGTAACTCGACTATCTCGCTCAGATCTTCAGCTGTGGATGCAGCTTCTTCGCTCGAAGGTGACAAAGATGACGACGTAGAAGTCGAGTAGCTCGAATAAGATAAATGCGTCTCTGGGATGACAGTGGTGGGATCGGAGATAACGACGTCAGAGGCAGAGGAGGATGAGGAGGAGGAGAAGTCCATGGCGGCGGCAACGGCGGCGGCGGCTTGAACGTCGCGGGGAGAGGAGGAAGCTGGACGAGGAAGGTAAGTAGCGAGCTCCGGGAAATTGAGGACGGCGGAGGTTCCCTTGATGGTGAGAGCAGCTGCATCGTGTGCACGCGCGGCCATCTCTGGCGTGGAAAATGTGCCGAGCCAGATTCGACTCTTCTTGCGAGGCTCTCGGATCTCGGAAACCCATTTGCCCCACGTTCGCATCCGGACGCCTCGGTAACCCGGGTCGGGTCTAACCCGTTTCTTGTTGGTACGATGGGACTCTTCTTGGTGATGATGATCCTCCTCATCCACCACTGGAGACGATTGTTTGACGGAAGAGATCGATGATTCGGTCATTGACACGTTTGGTTGACTCAACGAGTGTAGGGAGGGTACGGTGGGGTTTATATAAAGACTAGAGAGTGAGAGAGTTGAAGTATTGAAGTGAAATGTTGAAGTTAGTTAGAAGAGGACAGTAGATCGATTACTTATGATGACAGGTGTGTTCACATTATAGATTCACACATCGCTAAATTCCAAAACGACTAGTTTATTTGTATTTAATTTAGCAAGTAAGTGTTTATTTATCTTTTCGTGGTAACCTATGCATGCTTTTCTTTTCTTCCTTTTTTTTTTATATCGCCTGAGTTTCATATCTAAATTCCAAAACGACTAGTTTATTTGTATTTAATTTAGCAAGTAAGTGTTTATTTATCTTTTCGTGGTAACCTATGCATGCTTTTCTTTTCTTCCTTTTTTTTTTATATCGCCTGAGTTTCATATCTTTGATTTTTAAATAATTATTTTGAAACTTAGGATAAAAAAATAACTCTTTTATACAAATAGGTCTACAATAGCTTTGGTAACCTATGCATGGTCCATGGATGTACTTGATATTTCGTAATAGTTCTTATCCATTCGAAATTGACTAAAAGCTTATGCAACTGATAAGAGAAAATGGTAAGATAATTATTTTCCTATCAAAATGTTATAGCCTAAGCTATCAAGACATGATAGTTGATAAACCGAATAATACACATGTACTTATATGTATGTTTACTGAAAATAAATCAATGAAGAGATGAAACTGATATAAATTAATATTTCTTTTATTTCGTGTTTAGTAAAAAAATAAAAATTACACACTTGTTTTGTTCGTTTGTTCGCCGTCAGTAGTTGCGGTTACGGCTATGATCAATATTGTGATTAGGACTACTGTTGTGATTAATAATGTGTTTGTGGCTATGGTTACGGTCAACACTGCGGTTATGACTACGGTATATGTTGTTTGTTTATCTATTATCGGCGATTGCGATTGCGATTGAATGCAAAATTTTAAGCACAACGCTATTTTAGTCAGTGATAAAAAAAATTAGAACGAAAACACAACATCTGATTGTTACAATTGACCACAGATAAATATGACAGTTAAATAAACAACAATTTACCACAACTACAACTGCATGAAACTGTGGTTAACAAAGAAACATAACTAAATCGTCTCGTGAGTGTCGAGTTCTCACACTAACTAAACCCAACTAGTTCGAATCAAGAATTAAAATTTTCATATTATTATATGAATGCACGTTTGGTTTTTTTTTTCTTGTTTAGTTGCTTCCGCTTGCAATCCAGTTTTGGTAAATGTCATCTACCCTTTAAGAGGATCGGGGCTACCATGTATTTGAACATTTGTACTTAATTACAAAACCATTTATCTATGTCTTAAATCTCAATTTTTGTTTGGTTAGAAATACTTACATACAAATGATCTAACTACAAACAAAATTTTGATCATGGCCCATGAGATTTTTTAACCGGCCTTGTGTATATCAAATGCTAACTTTTCTGATGTAATTAACACCTTTTCTAAGTAAATAATATTAATCTCTGTCAGTAATGTGAGACTACATGCAAGAAAATAAATAAAAATAATCCGGAAAATGTGGAAATATTTTAGTTTGAAACAGGGAGAAGTCCATTCCTTCAAATTGACGATTATAGAGAATTAAAGAGACCCACAAGGAGTGAAGTCTGTTTGCTCCATTTGAGCATGGCATTTCTGACAGTTGTCAACACTCTTCCCACGTGGCTTTCTTTTTTTTTAATCTCTCTAATTTTAGTTTATTTTCATTTCTTCAATTCCTTCGCTATTTAATGTTTATTTACCACATTTCTATCATTACTCAACACATTCCACTGTTTTTTTACTACTTAATCATTTTTGATGGAATGTATTACTAGTAAAATTTGTGTGTTTAGTATCTGAGAGTAGTGGTGTATTGATTGCAAAAACAAAAATATTAAGATGTATAAACAAGCTGTTTTCTTTGTATACAATATGTCATCCATACTTTTAGAAAAATATTTCTGAGTCTGTTTATGTTTATTATAGAGTATTTTTTAAAGTAATACCATAAAATACTACTATTTAAAAAATTTGTTCCATTTAACATTTTAAACTTAAAATTTCAAAAAATTTAAAAATATCACAAATAATTTTCTAAAAATACCTATTTATCATAAATAAATTATATATATAAAAATTATATTTGGGTTGCCTTATTTAATTTAAAGTTTAATTTTTCCTTATCAAGAAATTTTTTAAAAGTATTTTAATATTAAATTTGTGTTAATTTAAGAAATTTAAATTAATGATGTTATATTTGGAGCAAACACTTAAAATGTTGTTATTTTGTCAATTATCCTATTTTTTATATGATAAATGAGAGCATATATTTTGGTTATATGTTTCAAAATTGTTTTCTATTTATGTTTTCTTTATTATAATTTGGTGGTTAAGAGAAATAAAACAAAAAAGACAGGTGTAGTGTATTTGAAAAATTTAAAAGTTAATGTTTCTATATTCAAGTATGAACACTACCATTCAAAAATTAGCTTTCATGGATTCTGTTGATGGAGTTATTTAATCCCTACGCTACTATCTACTTTATAGGACTAAATTTTGAAATAGAATTAATAAAAAAATTAGAATTATACCCAGAAAATTAAATTGAGACATATGCAAATTTTTTCATTATTATCAATTCATAATTAAGTTTTGGACTTGGATCTATAACAAAATTAATTATTCTCTTTACGTCGCTATTGTTAGAATAAAACTTAGCTAGTTTATAAAAATAATATAGAAATATGTAATTTTCTCATGATGAAAACCCTTAACAAAAAAAAATGCAAAAGCTTAATTCGTATGGGTGAATAGTTTATAAGATGCCTTGAAATTAGGAATTTAACAACATGGAGTGCCTCGTGCATACGATTAGGGTTTCCATGCTACCATCAACTACGTAATCAATTCCTCTGTTTTTTTTCCATTATAATATAACAATATGTGAATTTCTATTTTAGAAATTCAACAGCATCCATTCCCACTAAATATTTATGATATAATTGGACGAAAATTATATAAATGTGATTGTGACTGCGATTTTTGTGTCTGCGATAATCTTTCGCAAGTTTTTATTTGGAGTAGCTGCAATCCAACCGCATCGTTTAATCGCAGTGTTTTACTTATTTCCAAATTTTGAAATGCAAATAGTTACGAGCAACGATGATGTTCGCTCGTCTGTTTATTATAATGAGTGTAAATGTAATAACTACAACCACATGTAATTAAATAAATAAATTTAATATTACAATGGTTGTGTTAGTTTTGTATCCATTTCAAAAGTATTAAATTTCACGTACTTTTTTTATATGATAGTGTTAGATATTCGTACAAATATTAAATTATTGAACCGTTTTGTTGCGGCTCATGTGATAAAAAATATTTATATCCACGTTCTGCATAAGGAAAAATATTTGCAAATTATATAATATTATTTATTAGTAAATATAAATTAAATATTTATATAATTTTTATTTTAATAAAATTATTTTTAATATTAATTTTTGTATATGTAAATTAAAAAAAAGGAAAATAATTATTTTTTACAAATTTAGTAATATTTTTTGGTTAGTTTAGTAAAATATATTGATTCTGTAACCAAATTAATAACAATTGCATATATTGTAATTATTCTACTAATTTAAATCTATTTATATATTTATTTGAAACTTAATGTGACGATGACACGTTATCATATTATTTCCTGTTAATAACATATCAAAATAATATTATTTTTTAAAAATATTTTTTCAAACAATATATTAGAGATATATCATTTGTTTTGTTTACATAAAAATCCATATAGCTATATAATATTTGCAACGTCTAATTCGATATTTAATCTCATAGACAATTGCATGTCATTCTCATTTGTCACATCACATAGTTTCATTTGCATAGATGACATTGTCACCAATAGTGGTTAATACGAGTAATTTTTTAATCACTTGACCACCACGAACGATAATGCAACAAGTAGCCTGTTTACTCTTATATGGTTATTACACCTCTCTGATTATTACGCCTCTCTGATTATTACGAGTAGTTAAATAGTATATTTCAGCATTTAATAATAATAACATCGTATGATCAATAACGTAAAAATCTTGGTAGTCACAAACTAAGTCCTTAATTAAGAATGATAGTTTTGGTATCGGTGGTTATTTTGTATTTTTACATGAAGCAGAGAACTAAAGAAAAATATCAAATGTGTCCCTTTTCACTTGTTGAAAAAATTAGTTGGGAGAATAGAAAAATCAATAGGGTAGGACCAGTTTGGGCCTACAAGAATATGAGGTTAGTTAATTTTGGGCTTTAAAGAAATGGGGCCCATTCGAATCGAACACATGAAACTCGCAAACTTTTCACAAATTTGACAACACAAATTCACGGTTGGTATAGTTATAAATCGTCACAAACCTAACCAGTAACCACAAATCACAAACCTCACTATGTCTACGTACTTTCTTGCATTACACGCTGATTGGCTATTTAAATCTTTAGATAAATGTAATTTATTGTAATCTTTACACACCAAACAGTTTCGATTAATTATTCAAAGAAAAAAGCAGAAAACATATCCCATCGTAAATTTTCAACCCCTAAAAACCCAAAACCTTCCTCAAAAAGAAAACACTTATTGAACAGTTAATTAATCTACCGATCAGTCATTTCATCACTATCTTCGACATATTTCTTCCAAAGCCAGTGCTGTTTCCAAAGAAGATAAACCTCTTCAATCGGAACCTGCTTAGTCTCCGGCAAAAGAAAGTACACGAAACTCCCCATTCCGAATATAAGCCCGGCGAATAAAAGGAATATTCCGTATTTAAGATGGCACAGCGACACGAGGAAACATTGCGCGATAAGAGCCGTGAAGAAAAGGTTTACGCACACCACAACGCTCTGACCTGCCGATCGAGTCTCTAAAGGGAAAAGCTCGCTTGGTACTAACCATCCCATTGGACCCCACGACCGACCGTACGCCAATACAAACAGACAGATAAGAACCACAAGAATCAATCCAAGGGATTTCGGTAGCTCTTTGCCTTCCCCAAACTTTAAGGCTAGAGTTACTCCTACTACCACCTGCGAAAAATAGCTTGGATTTAGGGTTTTTTAAGAATTACTTGTGCAGCAAGAAATAAAAGCTGGCTTGTAACCCACACGTCACCTAGAGTGCAGAGCACTCACCATGTAACAGAACATCTCGACGCTAGCTTCTAGAAGAAGAAACCTTCTTCCGAATTTATCAGCAGAATACATAGACATGAGGGCCGCGACAACTAGTGCAGCGTTTGTAATCGTGGACGATATAAGCGACGCGGATCCACCAAACCCTAAGCTCTGGAACATAACCGGAGCATAAAACAAAATGGAATTCATCCCGGTTAGCTGCTGAAACGCAGGAAGTCCAATTGCTCCAATCACTAGTTGCGGTCTGTTCCTCCGAGCCAAAAGGTTCCTAAACGGATTCTTCACTGCTCTAGCAGCTTCGCTTGCTTCGACAAGATCCTCAAACTCAGCTTCGATCTTGTCTGTACCACGAACTTTGATCAGTACGGCCTTAGCCTCCTCAAGCTTTCCTTGTTCGACGAGACTATTGGGTGTCTCCGGTAAGGCGAGTCCGCCCAGAAACATGAGTATAGCTGGGACGGTGGCAAGGCCCAGAGAGAGTCTCCATCCCCATGGATGGATTTGCTCTGTTTTGTAGTTTATCAAATTAGCCACTAAAATTCCGATGCAAGTTGTTAGCTGGAAAAGCTGATTCACGGTTCCTCGAATCTTCGCCGGAGCCATCTCCGACAGGTATAAAGGAACCGCCTGTTACAAGTAAAAGAACCAGATCAGAGACCGGATCCGGCAAGGAAAATTGTTTCCATTTTTAAGGTAAAATATTGTTGGTTTTGCCTGGTTTCCGAATCCAATGCCAATGCCGAGGAGGATTCGACCGAAAATTAACATTAAGATGTTTTTGGCGGCGGCGTTGACGACTCCACCGAGGAAGAAACTGACGGAGCCAACGAGGATGCTTCCCCTCCTACCGTAGATTCGGGTGACATAAGAAGCTCCGAAAGTTGAGATTAAACCGGCGAAGTAGAGAGAAGAGGTGAAGAGTGTGAGTATTTGATTGTCGTATTTGCAGTAATCTGTTTCGTTCAGATGCACTTGTTTTCTTTTGTAGATTTCTGGGAAGAACTCTATCAAGAAATCGTCCATTGATGTAACACCACCTGTGTTTTTAACAAGGAAAAAGAAAAAATGTGAGCAATCTGTATTGCATAAGTTCCTTAAATGTCACGAAACACAATTTTGGAGCTTAAGCAGTAGACATTTAGCAAAACTGAAGCTAACCCTTTTCACAGAGGGGACTGAAAATTTTGAAATACGAATGTTCGGTTACATTCTGACAAACACAGATCATAAAGACCAACCAGAGAGACAGAGAACAATATGTGTTGCAGAGGTTCACAAGGAGGTAAATATTGGAGTTTAAGTAGGCGAAACTGAACAAAACTGAAACTGACCCTTTTCAGACCTGCGAATATCGGAATTCCAAGATTTGGATTGATATAAGACAAACCCAGATCGATAAAGAGAGAGAGCTAACCAGAGACTCCAAGATCATAGCCAAAGAGGGAGCCTCCCATGGATCCAACGATGCAAGCGAAGATGAAGTAAGAAGTGATTCGATGCTCGTATAGATGTGCTCTCTTTAGGGCTCCTTCGTCGGCAAGAACTCCACCTGCCATTGCTTGAAACCTTGAGTCAAAAGGAATGCTCTTTTGATTAAACTCTATGTAATTTTGATCGAATGTTGTGAACTAGTAATGGTTATAAGTTAAGGTTGGATATTAACCGATACACTTTTGACTTGATCTCTTTTCTTATCCCTTTTTGTAAGGATAGGTAATTGACTTCATCTTTCTATAATTAGTGTAATGGTTAAACGAAAAATCTGCAAAATACCATAAATTTGTGCATGTTTTGCAGAAATATCAGTACACCTTACCATACTTTATTCTCATAATCAATTGATAGAAATTATTTATAAAATACATAAAACGTTTAATCTAAATAAAACAATTAATTAATTGATATAACAAAAGTGGCAGATTTGAAAGTAGTTAAGTTAATGGTATTTTTCAAAATAGCTCTACTAAAAGTATAGAAGTGCTATTAGATTAAGGTTATATCATTTCCAAAAAGGAATTCAATATCTTTTTAATTATATAGTATATCTGGCATTAAATATTTAAAGTTTCAAGAAAAATATAGTGAAATAAGTTACCAGAATAGAAACTTGTAACAAAAAAATACTCACAATACTAAAAAGATTGATGACAAAAATTATAAAACAAAGAAAAATAATTAAACTAAGTTTGGTCAACCGACTAAAATATCATTATTTTAAGTTTTTATTCCAAATATATTATTTATCATTTAAATTTCTAAAAAATCACAAATTTAATATTAAAATAATTAAAAATTTATTTTTAATGAAAAAAATTTAAACCATAAATTGAAAAAAGTGAATCCAAACATTATGTTTTAATTTTATATATAATTTATTTAAAGTAAATAATTATTTTCACATAATAATTTGTATTATTTTAAAATTTTATTTTTAATACATTAAATTTGGAAATAAATTTAAAATAATATTATTTTAGAGTATTACTCAATCATGTTTATACTTTATATTTTTTTATTAAAATTGATGACAAAAATTAAAATGTAATTGACTGTTCTTATGATGAAAACATATTTCAAACGATCGAAAGTAAAGAAATGTTTCAGATGTGAAAGTCATGCATCAATCAGAATGTGACACGTCAGATAATTTAGAATAGTTGGAACTACACGTCAGTAAATTAGAGACCTGGAAAATGGTTTAGCTTCCCACAACCGCCAAAGCAAAAAAGCAGAAGTTTTCCTTTTTAGGCTCTTCCTCTCTTCCACGCGGAAAAGAGCGAAACTCGAGATAGAGAAGAAAAATATCTCTGACTCGATTTTTGTTCCTTTTTTCCCTTGATTCGAGCAAGTTTGAAGGTACTGGTTTTCGTCTGGATAACAAAATTGATTCGCTCGTGAGTGCAATTTCTTTATGTATTGTTCTGTAGAATCGTCTTTATGGGGTCGGTGATTTAGGGTTTTGCGAAATCGTTTGTTTGCTGGGTGATCTAGTTTTGATTTTTTTGTTTTCTTATAATTCGTATGGGCTGTGATTGTTTCTGGGGTTTTTGTTTGTTTGTTGCTGTTGTATAATTAATCTCACTTGTTATTTAAGTGGTAAAATAACTTATAAAGACAAATCAGCTCAAGAAACTCTTTTCGTGTAGATTATATCTCGTCTGTATAAGACAATTTGGGTTCCGAAGTTTCAATCTTGATCATAACATAACCTAGTTGTTGTGTTGTTACTCCTAATGCAGGTTTTCTTTTCTTCCTGAATCAACTCTCTGAAAGGTCATCACTGCTATTGTCATAGCTTGACGAAGGATTTATATTTGAAATCAGCTGGAATAGAAAACCAGTGATTCTGAGTTTTTGGTTGTTCGGGGAAAGTGTTCGTCTTTATGTAAATATTGTTTCTTCCTTTCATTGTTTCCAAATGGAGTGGAGGGGAATCCTTTGCTCGCTGCTTTTTATTATTTCTGTGGGGGAGTCTTCAAGTAGAATCGGTATAATGTGGCCTCCTAACCTCGGCATTGATTCTGGAATATCCTTAAGTTGGCCAATCTTAAGTGCCAGTGTATTTGTGGTTGTTGCCATCCTCCTCCCAATGTATCTTATCTTTGAGCACTTAGCTGCTTATAATCAACCAGAGGTTTGTTATCACTTCTTAAACTGTCAGTATTTTCGCGTTCTGTTGCCCATAATACTGATGTTGATTCATGAGTTTTCACTGATAGAAGTTGAGGCATTAATATAGGGTTGACCAATTAAATTGATGGTTTCAGTATCAGTAAGTAAGCATAAGGCTCCTTTTATTTTGTCGCAGGAACAGAAGTTTCTTATTGGACTTATTCTGATGGTCCCTGTTTATGCCCTGGAATCGGTAGGATTAACAAGTTACTATATATGTATCCTGTAATTGTAGTGAAATTTCTTTTAAACTTTCATCTTCAGATTTTTTTCTTCTAATTCTAGGTTCTTTATCATTTTCGAGCAGTTTTTGTCTTTGGTTAATTCAGAAGCAGCTTTCAACTGTGAGGTGATCCGGGATTGTTATGAAGCTTTTGCACTGTACTGTTTCGAGAGATATTTGATAGCTTGCCTAGGTAACGCTCATATAACCGTCAAACTATGCTTCCTTAGCTTTGGAGTCTCTGAATATAATTTTTTGGGCTTTAAAAAAAGCAATTGGTTGATTGTTGACGGCTTATGGCTCATATTCTTTATTCACTTCAAAATATCTTTGGAATCTGTTGGCTTACCATTATTTCTCAGTTATGATTTTCCGATCATTTTTTTCCCTATATCCGCAGATGGAGAAGACCGTACAATTGAATTCATGGAGCAGCAGACAGTTATCACCCAGAGCACTCCCCTTCTTGAAGGCACATGTTCTTATGGAGTTGTAGAGCATCCCTTTCCAATGAACTGCTTCCTAAGAGATTGGAATCTTGGTCCTGAGTTTTATCACGCTGTGAAAATTGGCATCGTTCAATATGTATGTGTTTGTCATAAATTTCTCTGGATATGCCCTATGATGTATGTGCTCAAATGACAAAATTTTTTTTACTACAGATGATACTGAAAATGATTTGTGCCCTACTTGCAATGGTCCTTGAAGCATTTGGGGTCTATGGAGAAGGGAAGTTTGCATGGAATTATGGGTAATCTCTTGTTTCCTCCCTTCTCTTTTGTTGGTAGGTGTTGTTTTTTTGCTATATCTTGATTATATCTTCAGAATATCTGATTTTGTAATGAATGTTGTCTCATTGCAGATATCCATATCTGGCTGTAGTGCTCAATTTCAGTCAAACATGGGCATTGTATTGCCTTGTGCAGTTTTATGGTGTCATCAAAGATAGGTTAGCACCCATTAAACCACTGGCCAAGTTTCTGACATTCAAGTCCATTGTATTCCTCACTTGGTGGCAAGGTATTGTTGTTGCATTCCTCTTCTCTATGGGACTTTTCAAAGGGTCTCTGGCTAAGGAACTGAAAACGCGAATACAAGACTACATCATCTGTATCGAGGTAGTTTTCATAAAACTAACCGTTCCTTTGAGTATCCACAATAAGGTTGGTGTGAGTTTATCAACCTGAAAATGTAATGTGTTTACAGATGGGTATTGCTGCTGTGGTTCATCTCTACGTCTTTCCAGCAGCGCCTTACAAGCGTGGAGAACGATGTGTCCGGAATGTAGCAGTAATGTCGGATTATGCCTCTTTAGATGCACCACCTGATCCAGAAGAGGTTAAAGATAGTGGACGAACAACTAGAATGTTGTATGGTAGACATGACGAGATAGAGAAACGCTTGAATTTCCCACAAAGTGTGCGTGATGTTGTGCTTGGGAGTGGTGAAATCGTAAGCCAGTTCTTCTATAACGAATGGAATTCTTTACTTCTTAGCTTCTTTTTTTTTGCTGTAGTCATTGCGCGTGACCAAATGCTTCATTTTTCTGCTAGATTGTGGATGACATGAGGTTCACAGTTTCGCACGTGGTGGAACCGGTTGAAAGAGGAATAGCGAAAATTAACAGAACATTCCATCGGATATCTGAAAATGTGAAAAGATTTGAGCAGCAGAAGAAAACGACCAAGGATGATTCGTATGTGATTCCACTGAATGCATGGACTAAAGAATTCTCAGAGGTTCATGAAAACCTCCACGAAGGAGGGAGTGTGAGCGACAGCGGTTTAGGAAGCACAAAACGGCATCACCAATCTAGAGTCTCGGGATTGTGGACTAGAATGCGAAGGTAAAAGAAAATGGTGGGGCAACAATTCAGAAGATGCTTTTTTTTTGAAGTGTCATCTTCGTGACCACCGAACAAAGAAGCTGTAGATTTTATAAGATGATGCCAATCTGCTGGGTTACACACAGGTAACAACAGATGCTACTAACTAGTTTCCTCTACTCTTATACAACTCTATCGAGAAGTTAGACATGTATCTCATATTGACACATTCTTACGCAAAAGAAAAAAGAATAAAAAAGTTATGACCAAAACTGTAACTGTAGAAGTTCTTGTGAAACATCATCTCATATCAAGTTTGTTTTCAATACTGAACTATGCTGAGTCTCTCCTTGTCTGATGAATTTTCTTTAACCAAGAGGTAAGAAGAAGATAAGAATTCCTTAAAATTCGACCTGACACGCAGAGGTACCAAAGCAGGCTAATCCGCTCGGCAAGTAAGCCAGTACACTCAAAGAGTCGGTCCTAACTCTATGTAAGCTATGGTTTTGTGGATCTGAATAACAGATTTTGAAACTTACAGTAAATGTAATTTTTGGAATAGAATCCTGTTTTGGATATTGAAAATCCACCATTTGAGTATTTCATTAGCATCTTTTAAGAAAAAAGTATTGATTTCTTCTCCAAAATCTTTTTCCACCAATACTTCTTTTTGATTTCAAGTATTGGTGGAAAAAGATTTTGGAGAAGAATATAAAATAGAACATTATATACTTTTATCTTTTCAAATAGTTATCTAAATATGAAATGTTCTCTATATGAGTTAAATCTCATACGGTCTATACCAAAAAAAATTCTCATCTTTATTTGTTTAAACATCTCTACGCAGTATTTATTCATTTTTCTATTTTTTTCTAATAGAACACAATTATTCTTTAAAAACACAATTATTTGTTCTTTGTCAAATTTGAACACATAATAAAGATTAATTACTAAAATTAACAAGGAGGATCGAAATATGTTAGTTAGATAAACGTCTTAGAGTAAGAGGTAGTAAATAGGAACGAAGATTTCTTTGTTGTCATAAAAATATAGGAGTTAATCAATCGTGAAGCATGTTATCAAATCGTGAAGCATGTCATCAATTGTGAAGCATGTTATGCGATCTCTCTCAGTGTTTGGAGGTCGAAAATTTATGGATTGTAAACAAACTGTGCCATCTTTTTACGATGTAATAAAAATCAAGATGTTAAAAATAATAATAAATAAAACAAAAACATAAAAACAAGAAACTTATTTTGTAGAAACCTAAAATTTGGGTCCTACTCCTATTACAGCCCAATGCCCGAAACTTGCCCATTTACTTCCGACCATCAGTTTGACACCTTCAAATCCTTCATCTGGGCAAAAGAACAGTCGAAGAAGATGAAACTTACTTGGAACAAGAACCCTAAGAAAAGATCTCGCCTTGATTTATCCAATTTACCGGATCTTCCTTTCGAAAAGTTTGGCGGACATGATTTAGACCGTATACAAACTGGCGATCGGTTGGAGTCGTCGGAGGTCAGAGAGTTTCAAGCGGATAATCGAATCAATCTCGAAGCGAAGAAGCTTGCAGAGTCCTTTCGATCACAAGGAGACAAACTCGCCGAGGTAACCGGCTGTGTATAAAACCCTCTTTCTTTAGTTAAACTTACAAATTTTGAATACTTTGAATTCTAACAATTAGTCTTTTAAGCAATTGATTCCACAAAGCAATTTCAGTATATATGACATGTGGCCATCCTCCTCCTATGTCATTTTCCATCAACAATTTGTGAACATCTTGATAGACTACTATGGCTGTATTTGAATGTGCCACGAATAGAAGCATATATTAGGAATAAGTTAAGACTGTCATGTTTGAGAAGAAAAAGCAGATAATGAGAAGACCAAAGGAATATTATGAGAGAAAGAGCAAAGACAAGTTGAAGATATTACTCTGGAATTATTTGAGAGTGGAGTTAGTGCAAAGAAATAAGATATCATGAAATAATATCAAACATAGGGTTGGAAAGTTTGCATCTCCCAGAAAATTGAGACGTTTTCTATCCATCTTCTTACCATTTGAATGAACTCAGCTTCATTATTCATGTTCTTGAAATGATATACATTTGTTTAAAGAACTACAGCAGTGAAATGGAATTCTAGTTGATTCTGTTTTCTCGTCGTGAACTTGCTATTAAAGGAAGGAAAATACCAGGAAGCTCTAGGGAAATGGGAAGCTGCTCTTAATCTTGTGCCCGAAAATGCAGTCCTGCATGAGCAGAAAGCACAAGTGTTACTTGAGATTGGTGATGCATGGAAAGCACTCAAGGCTGCAACACGTAATGCTCAGTTTGCCTTTATATATTGTTACTGATATTTTTGGTGCAATTTAGAGTTCAATGATTATTTGCCCAGAACTTTCTTAACATTCCTATGGTCTTAATTAATCGCAGGAGCTACGGAGATAGATCCATCGTGGGCTGAGGTACTCAGTCATACTCTATATCATATGATGTTTCTCTTTAAGTTAAAAAAAATGCAAAAGCTAAGAACTCCTTGTAACTAAAAGATTTTTCCGGTCAAATGGATCTGCTCTCGTGCTATTGATTCTGCATAGAAGTATTGATACTGAAAGCTTTCTTATAGGAATCAGATTCCTTATCTATATGGCTTTTTTAGGCGTGGACTACTCTTGGAAGAGCACAATTGAATTTCGGCGAGCCGGACAGTGCTATCAAGAGTTTTGAGAGGGCACTATCGATCAACGTGAGTTCCACTATTTTCACTTCTTCCAATCTTTAGTCACATGGAGTTCTTAAGGATGTTTGTTACCATTCTACAGGCGGATTTCAGAGAGGCGAAAGACGATCTACAAACTACAAAACAACTAATAAAGATGAGAGAACAACTTCAGACATCAGGACAAGACAGTGACATTAAACGTTTTGTGGTCGGCGACAAGAAAATAGAGCAAAACTAATGAACCACAGACTTGTTACACTTGTACTAAGGTAGAGAGAAGAGCTTCGTAGTGTACAATATCATAATAATAGCAACGTAAGAATGTTCTTCATCAAAGAAAGGACTTAAGCCATTTTTCTGGGAAGAAACTTCTGAATCATTTCCGGTAGAAGTCTTTGGAAGGTCCTCCTGGGAAACCACAGTCCTTGGAAACATGTACTTCGGCAGCTTCTTCTTATTAAAACCACAGTTCTTATCTCTTTCTCAGTCACAGGCCCTAATGATACTTTTAAGCTCACAAACGCACACAGAGGCTATTAGTTTTAACCATATTTTAGTAGTGTATATAATAAATTTAAATTAATTGTGAGACTTTATATCATTCAACCAACTAAAAACCCATTAACCCAAAAATAACGCTCCACCTTAATTTTAACTGTTTCTTAATTATTTCAAATCAGATTAATTTATTAGCTATTTTAAAATGTTTGTATGTTGACCGAAAATGGAAATTGGTAACATATGTTGTATCTATTCAAATAGATTTTTATAACATTAAGGTAAGGTACAAATTAATCAATAACACAACTAATTAAAAATAAATGCATTTTTTCCTTTTAGTTTTTTTTACTCAAACGATATTGTAATTTGGATCGAACTTTTAAAAAAAATCTGATGAAGCATCATCTCATTTATTAAGAATCAGTTCACTGTGTATAGTTGACCAGAGTGCAAAATCAGCATAGAACAAGGCAGTGCCGATTAAAAGAAATCAATCTTAGAAGTTCAGAATCCACGGTCTTGCTTTGCAAAGTTAGCAAAATCTGCAATTTTCACAAAACAAAGACAAATCTGTAGAGAAGAATCAAGTTTTGAAGTTATGAAAGTTAGGCAGATGAACAAATATAAAAACAGAGAAGTTATATCGTTTGTCTGTTTTTGCTTTTCGAATCCTTAACTTGATGGATTAGAATGTCATCTGTTCTTGATCTTTCAGAGTGTCAGCTGCGTTTAGAAGCATGGCCATTCCTCCTACGCTTTTATGGCGTTCTCCATTGCCTTTACTTTGCGGTTTGTCCCTGAGATTCCCGTTTTTTCTTCCTTTTTGCTTCTCCATCTTCTTCTCAAAAGCCTTTCGTGCTTTGCGGACTTTTTGAATTGCAGCTTTACATGTTGTGCAAAACCATTCTCCATTTGGAACAGATGCACATGGAGGTCTCATGCAATAGGTGTGATACGCATCATCACACCCATCACACAAGACGATCTTATCATCATCCTTGTCAGTTTGACAATTTCTGCACAAGCATGATGAGCAATACCAACGAACACCGTGTAATTTGATTTGCCTCGAAGTCAAGCATCTCATGTGGTAATACTTGTGTGGGCAAAAAGGGTGATCACATGTTATGAACCTTCCGCCATTCTCCACTTTTGTTCCACAAGTCCTACAGACTTCAGAATCTCTCTTCATCTCTACGTGATGATCCCCATGATTCATGTTACAGCTTGAATTCTCTTCATATTCGTTCGAATCATCTTTTGCTTCTGTACCCATATAAACACATTTATTATCCGGCTTCATTCTTTCACACACTACACAACTCTCGTGAGGTGAACCAATTCCCTTTGATGTGCAGTTTAGACAATACCAACTGTTCTTCGGCATCCCTTTCCAACCAGGATGTGCACACGAGACGTGGTACATATCTTCACAATGATCACATGCTAAGCAATCTATGGCTGCGGCCTTCTCTCCACATAGCTTGCAGATGTCATAAACACTGTCATTTCTGATGTTTTCTTCTTTAGGATGAGGCTTCGATTCCCCAGTGTAGAATTGCTTCAACTTCCATATTTTGAAAGAAAAAAATGGATAAAGTTACCATACGATAGCAACTTGAACAATTAAATTTATGCCTGACCCTCACCTGCTCGGTATAGGAGGTTCTTGAAAGCTCTAAGAGACTATTAGCAAGAACAGCCATATCATTACCAACATCCTGAATTTTTTGCCAGACCTGAAATCAGTTATTAGTTTAGTTATAGTTTTCTTTCAGTCTAACACAACCACATTCTCTATGATTGAGTTCAGCTTAACCACAATATCAGCAATATTTTTCACAATGAGAAGGATAAGAAAGACATGATATTCTATATGATGCATAGTTATCTTCAGACTAAGCATAGAGCTTCCACTACTTACCTCTTGGAGATCCGTTGAAAAAAGTACAGGCGAATCTTCATAAACACCCTCTTTCATCCTGGTGTCTAGCAGACTTCTGCACATAAGGTCTTCAATCTTGACCCCTTGAAGATTTTCGGAAAGCAACTTACTTAAGGATGCAAACTCCTTCGAAGCTAATACATGAGACAGCACATACTGGCAACCAGCTGTCGCAGTCTCATACTTGAACTCGTTTGATGGTTTATTTGGATTGGAAGGCTCGGAGAGTTCACCAGTAAGATGAGTTCCTACGCTGAACCTTTGATTATTTAGTTCACAAGAGACAGACTCCTGTGCAAAATAAATTTAATGAAAACATTAGTCCAGAACAAGAAAAGAACTAACATGTTTTAGGAGCGTATTTGTAGAAAGTAAATCAACAGGTTTCGGTCAGACAACATAATAAGAGGCAGATTTCAGGATAGGAAACACTTCTCAGATATTTAACAAGCAAAGTGTCAACATCCAGCATTAATTGGATTTTCTACTATTTGCAAAACATTTCCCCAAGCCCAGTTATCACACACTAGACACCAATGTAGCCTGAACAAAAAGAAGGAATAGTCAGATAATGACCCTTATCATTAGCTCTCTCGACATCATGCTGCATAATTGGGGACAATATTTAGTATTGAAGCACGTACCCAACCATCACTAGATTGATATAGATCCTAATATGCATTCCTTTACCAGGGCTCCTATATTTATAATACTGCTAAAAGTGTAAATCAAATTTACAACACACATAACAATTGAGGTGTGGAAAAGTTGCAGTTAGCAACTACAAATACTCCAGCAGTTTGAAATCAATCACAATATAAAAGCCATGGAAAGTACCCGGCTTCCTGAGTGACTAACACCTGCCTTGGAAATTCTCTCAGTTTCCAAAAATTTATCCGTAGAAATCAATCTCCCAATTTTTCTTCGCTTGTATGTTTGTAACTTCTTGCCATCTCTGGAACTTGCATTAGCAGAATTAGCCATAGCAACACCTCCTCCACTCCAATTATTCGGTGTTTCAATTTTCACCAAACCATTTCGCTGATTACTCTCACTAACTTCACCATTGCTTGTCCCCTCCTCCATGAACATCTTAAACGCCCAAAAGAAACGAATCTTTCGAAACCAAAAAAGACGTTAGAATCCTTACAACCACAGAGAAATTCTCCTATGAAAAAAATATACAATGTTGTCCATTGGTCACAAATTTTTAAAATGCCTTCGATTTATCATCCAAATAAACCATCTTGAAATCAGAAAAACATGTCATTCCCAATACATTGCCAATAAAAATCAATGAAGCTGAAAAGATCCGTGTCTCTACCATAAATTTCCCAGAAAATTATCAGATACAACTAATTTTCGAGTCACAGAATCTTCCATGGAGCTTTTATAACAGACGGTACGAGGCTAACTCCGTAAAAGCGAGGAAGAACCGAGAAGGAAAAAAGAGAGTAAAACCGTACCAGTGAAGAAATCTGCGTCCCGATACTCCGAACAGCTAACCCTAGAAAGTTGCGAATAGTGTTGATTTCTCGGTCTTGGAGACTCAGAGTCGCGGTGGCTCTCTGCAAATCCCGGCTTCTCTTATCTTTGAATCATTTTTAAACTTCCGCGTCGTAGACTCTCCTCATTAACCGGTATACTTCAACTCGGATCTGACACCGGTCAAAGCCGGTAATTAGAGACGTGAAACCGCCACGTGGAAGTAACGAAACGGTGACGGAGACACGGTAACGGACTTAACAGTAACAGTTGATTCGTGGTGTGCACGCGCGTTATTACAGTTATTTCATTCCCTGCGGTTAATAAAAGATCGCTCAGAGAGTCCCAGCCGTCGGATCTCAACAGAGGAATCTAACGGTTATAAATGAAGACAACCAAAACAAAGGCTTCAAAGAATCAAGTGTGTGTTTAACATACTTATCTTACTTAAAAAAGAAAAAAACACTACATCAGATACTCACACATTTATAATTTCAAAATATATCTAAAATTACATAAAATATATAAATAACATAATAACATATACAAACTATTATATAATATATTTAATATCATAATTTTATTTTGATTAATCAAAATTTTAATCGACAATGTTAATCCGGTAGATTAAAAAATTCAATTGATCCGGAATATATAATAAAGATTGGGTTTTTAATCCACGTGATTAACACCGTCAATTAATATTTCAATCAATCGAAAATTCGATTATAATGTTAACCATATACTCCATAATAATTTATATATATATATCACATATTATTCATATTATTTCGTGTATTTTAAATATATTTTGAAACTGTCGATATATAATTATGTGATAAGATATATTTCGTGTAGATACCAATAATTTTCCTTAAAAATATAATTGTTTCTATATGATAGGTGACAAACTCTGAACTATATGTAAATTTTTTTTTATTGATCTCTAGACACAATTACACAAGAAACTCAAACCAATACCAAAAACAACATAGCAAGATCTCATAACAATCTTAATCTGATGCTCCTTCGAACCATCTTGAAAAATCCATCATATACAATATGAAGATGAAAACAACTAAAATCTATGTCTTTATAGTCCATAAACTTCAACAGCAAAAGCCTGTGTGAGAGAGTCTTTGCCTGCCTTCCCCGGTCTCGGTTGTGAACTCCAGATTTTTAACGTACCGATGGCTGTAGACAATTGTTGAAGTTGGTCCATCAAAGAGAGTGAATCCCTTATGTAGTTGTAAACTCGTCCGCCTCCTGGTCTCAACATTCGGTCCATCTCCAGCATTATGTTTATTATGTTGCACCTATCCTCTTCATGAAAACCCAATTCATTACTTCAATCAACTTCCTGGCTCTTTATATTTGACTTCAGCACAATAAGAAAATAAAAAACAAAGTTTCCACTTGTTACTACGGCACCGATTTCGACCGATATCAGATATAGAACACATACTGTAAAATTCGAATCGAAATCAATTGGTCAATCGAAAAAAGTCCGATCGATCTGAACCAAAATCAATAAAACCCGATATTATTTGACCAATTTAAAACCAAAATTAATTTTACACTAGAATATTGACGAAATTAATGGTAAGACAGCCATTATCTTGACGGAACGTGTGAAAAAATAGCATACATCGGAAACTTAAATGAGATTTGATCAATATATAAGCGATATAAGTCAATCAGTTTATTATAAAGTTTAACAAAATCTGATACCACATTTTATCCAAAAAAACTAATATAAAAATAGATATACGAATATTTTTGAAATTTGAGAAAAAAGAAATAAAGTATGAATTTCATGTCATCTCTTTTCCTATTTGAACAAAATATATGAATATTTATTTTATATATGAATATTTATTATGTGGCTTAAATTTTTTAATTAAATTAATATATAAAAATACAAAAATTCCACATCTCACCCATTACTATATAGTAAAAATCACTAAAATTGATAATTTAAATTTATTAATAATAAAATGAAACATGGCTATTTAACAAATTTGTTTTGTTGTTTGTTTGTTAATAGTGTCATTGAGCTTTGGAAAGAGGATTATACTTTTGATGGGCCCTATATTTTGACTTAAAAGCCTAACTACGGCCCATCTTGAACACTTGAAGAAATTAAATTGTTTTTTCTTTCTAGAGAAAAAGGAAGCGCGTATGTGACGGAACGGCTCTGGTTTTGAAATCATGCATTTACTACTTCTTACGGTGACTGACGAATACGGCGAGTTGTATGATGAGAAGAAGGGAACAATCCTCTTCTGGCAATTTTTTTAGGGTTTTCTGATCGCAATTTTTCCCCGGAGAATTGGTTTTATCTGCTTACCAGCTGGATTCTGGGATCTATATTTTCTACCTGGAAGGTTTTTAATTTTTATCGTTTGCTGCTTGGTTTGTCCAACAAAATTCAGGAAGCGAGATATATATTCAAATTCGAAACTTTCCGTTCTAGTCTTCTTCTTCCTCTTCCCCTCTTGCAACACTTCGTTACTTGGGTTCTTAATTTCTAATCCACTTTTTTACTCTCTTTTTTTCTTTGAATTTTGTTAAACAAGACGCGAATTTGAGTTGACTGGACTGTTTTTTTTTTGTGATTATATGCATTAAGCCATTAACAGTGGGACTAATTTAGATGGATTTTGTGATTTCCTTGTGGGCGAATCAACAATCCTTGCGTTGATAAAATTTCTACTTTTTGGCTACTCCAAGCTTAGGGTTGCAATGCTGAATTATGATTTTAATTTTGTTCTTCCTTGTTTTCTAGGTCAATGTTGTAGTCGCTTAAGAGATTGTGCGTTGAATATCGAGATCTGATTTACATTGTCAAATCTGCCATGATTTCAGGATCGAATGGGTTGGTAGTCTGCTAAAGTTTATTAGGATGAGGAAACCGAAGAACTCTGAGGTCGTTACGAAAACTTTGGATAAGGAAGTAACTGTGATAGACACAGACACAGACACAGATGAAGTTGGTGGTAGAATGCTGGCTCTTTGTGGCGAAGTGAATACAAAACGCGAGACACTCTATACTTCAGCTGACAATGACGAAGAAAACAGAGCCAGCACGCAGATTGTTTGTGCTGATGAATTGGATTCTGGTTTGGATTATGACTTGGAATATAAGAAATACTTAGCGAGTTGTAGTAAAAATCAACTATATTTTCTTGAGGACAATGAGCGGGAGAGTTCTCCTATGCGTCTAATGTTCAGTGTTGATAACGAAGTATCTGATAGGAGGAAAGGCAGACCAGTAAAAACTGAGAAGAGTAGAGCAGAGAGAAAAGCAAACATTCCTACTACGGTTTCCAGTGTTTCAAAGAGGTTGAAGGCTGAGAATGGTAGAGCTGATCATAAGCCGATTTCAGTCAAAAAGGAGAAGTGTCTAGCAGGGAGAAAATCAAAGTCTCCCAGTGTTTCGAAAAGGTTGAAGATTGAGAATGGTAGAGTTGATCCTAAGTTGGTTTCGAGGACTGTATTCAGGACCAATGAAAACCAACAAATGAAAGGAGATGCTCATCAGGGAATGAAGAAAGCCTGCAAGAAAGAGAATAAGGTGAGCAGTGCAAGGAGAAAAATCAAATCTCAGACGATTTCCAGCGCTTCAAAGAAACTTAAGACTGAGAATGAGAGTGCAGATCGTAAATCAATTTCAAGGACGTTCCCAGTGGTTAACACCAAAAACACCCAACAAAAGAAAGGAGAGGCTATGCAGGGAAGAAAGATCCCTGAGACCAAGAACAATGTTGAATCAAAGTCTACAAGTCATGTCAAATACAACATACTTAACAGTTTGAAAGCTGGCAAGAAGGTGAATGAAGAGAGGCTATCGTCAATCGATAAAAGCTATGCATATTACTTAGCGTCTCTGAGAAATTCCATTACTATCTTTAAACCAGATCAACAAGTGAAGCCTGTGAAAGATTTAGTGTGTTTGTCCGATCCTGATATTATTGCAATCAGTGATCATCCATTCTCTGATGGAGACAATATCCCATTCGAGACAAACAAAGACGAAAAAGTGATAGTATGTACTCTCTCACTTCTGTTACAAGTCTTTTCTGATTCTTTATATTTTTTTATTGACACTTTTCCTCTTGTTGTAATGCTTTCCTAGGATCTTGAAGATGATGTTGAACCTGACGATATATTCAACTCTTTCTTTAGCAAGAAGCTAATGGAAATTCTGAACAAGCCCTATGACGAAAAGGAGTTCGTAAAACTGTATAATGAGATAACACTCAAGAGGCCGTTGACTCGGTGTAGGCAATTACGAGATGGAAGAGAGATTGAATATAATGTGGATAACCAGTCGGCACGCTCATATCTCGAACAGTATAAAGGTATATAGTATATTAAGGGAACCAACTTGTTAAATGTGTTATTGGGAAGTGTATTGCTTTGCGTGTGGTTGTCTGAACTTTCTTCTCAGAATAAAAATCGTTTAACTAATAAATGAGTTTGTGCCCCATATGAAAGGCTAGCTGGAGTCTCATTCTTGTAACTTTAAGTTTCCAGAGGAAAGCTTGATGAAAGCGGGTTTACATTTATGCAAATCAGACATCTTTAATTGGATATTCACACTTGTTAGGATACGCTTATCATTCTAATCTGACTATTGCTAGGAATGATGTAGTCAGTTCATGATACTTTCGTTTGATATCATCTTTACCATGTACTTCAGGTTTACCTTTGCTTTCCACTGGATATATACTCTAATTGCAAAAAATATTGAATCTATTTTTGTTTGATTCTGCAGATTTCAATAAGAAGTTGTGTCGTTATGGGAAGGATGGTGGTCTTAGAGCTCTGAACCTATTGCGCGGGTTTTTCTTTTATTTCGAGGTACAATTTTCTGTTTCATGGATGGATGATTTTGTTATTACAACATGTGCAAGTCGTCATGTGTGTGCATTGGTGTCGTGAAACCCTCTTGCTACCATAAAACATTGAATGCATTATTATCATCAAATACAAAATGAACTGTAAGATTTTATGGTTTGCTTCTGTTGCAGAACATAGTTCTTGAAGGTGCATTCAAACCCTGGATGTATGAAAAACGTTTGGAGAATATATGCTGTAATTTAATGCTAGAGGATGCGACGATAATGAATGGATCAAGTTAACGGCATGACAAGGCTCTTGAAATACATCTTAAGTGAAACTCAAGAGACTAGGATTATCCTTTTGTATTGGCATGAAGCAAAACAAGAGATTCTACAGGACATTGCATTTGCTCTATCTCAAGGCTTCTTTTAGGTTCATCGCTATGTATGGTAGTAGTAATAGTAGCTTATGACTTGATGTCAAGAGTCATAATCCCTATGACTCATTATATAAGTAAAAGTAGTATACTTTATATTTGAATTCACTTAGAAACTGAAGAAAGGTCAGAAAGCAAAACTTTTACCTGACTCAACATAAATGTGCACACCTATCGCTAGAAAGTAGGAACGTATTTACCAGACTCAACATAGGAATATTGTCGAAGAAGACAAGTCTGTTGGACCATGCCCTTCACTATCATCAAAGGCCGATCCGTAAGGCTTGAATCCAATTTCTCCCTAGCTTCGTGCTCATTAACATCAAGTCTAACAAAGTCAGAGCATTCCCCTCTAAAAACTGCAGCATCGGTACTTGCAAGCTCATTGACATTGGCTCAAACTCTGGTAGATCTTATTTCTGCCATGTTTCACTTGCTCTTTTTCTTTTGGTTCCTTTGCCTCGGTTCTTGGGATGGTGGAGTTTGCATCTAAATCCTCGAGGACAAGATCATGTGGCTTTCTTCCGACACTGGCCATGATTATGAATACAATTCCCATTTGGCTGCATCATGTTTCTGAGAGATAATAGAGAAGGCAAATGAATGATTGAAATGCTGTATTATGATAGGAGTTGTCACAGAGAGAGTTACATACTCATCCAATCATGCTATACAAGTCATCAGATGTGCCAACTGCTAAATAATGTGTCCAAGTGTAATCCTTAAACAAAATTTGCAAAACAAAAAACACCCCCAAAGCAATTAAAATCTACAGTTACAATCCTAAATCGGTAAGAAATGAGGGTTAAAAAGAACCCCACAAAACCCAAAGAACCCACCTTTTTCCATATGTACACACAATAGTTTCAGTAAAAAAGGACTCCTAGTCGAAGCTTGAAGAACGGCTTGTCCTGCCTTTAAGATAATCCTCAACAGAGACGCCTTGCTCAATGCTTCCCATGGAGATTGAGTCATCTTCAACATCAACAAGCGCTACGTTAAGGTGCGACTGCAAGTTAGATCTTTGACATTGCTCATCCTTGAGGGTATCTGACTCCTCTGATGAACTACACACTTGTTGCATTGCCCATTTCTGTGTGTCTTCATCGCCTTTAAGTAGCTTTAAGATCTGCACCATTCCACATTCGTTTAGCTAACTATATAGAGCTATGGAAGCGAAAAAAAGTTAGTATAGAATAAGAATTGAATTACAATGCTCATTTTCGGTCTCGCTTGAGGGCTACGTCCAATACAAAGAGTAGCAGCTAAAGCCATCCTGTGCATTTGGTCACTATTGTTGTTGGTATCCCGTAAGCTCTGGTCTAATAACTGAGAATACTTTCCATCATCTAGAATTGGTTTTGCCTGTACATGAACATCATACATAATTGGTTTTCATAAGAGAAAAATCTTGGTTTTAACTTCAAAATGGTATGCAGCAACACATACCCACATGACTAGACTCTCTTGTCCCTTTGGACATCCACTGCTAATCGGTCTTCTTCCAGAAAGTAGCTCGAGGAGAACAACACCGAATGCATACACATCTATCTTATCATTCACCTTACCGTACATGAAGTACTCTGGAGCCAAGTATCTTCATCAAGAACAAAAGATTAGAACAACAACATTTTCAAGACCTTCCATAAAACATCAGCCAAAATCAGATTCTTCCATACCCAAAGGTCCCCACAACATCAGAGCAGATTACTTGAGTTGTAGATATTGATGCCCACCTAGCAAGCCCAAAATCAGACAGCTGGGAACATGGTTTACTAAACCTATTAGTGTTCGAGCGTTTCTTCTTCTGGTCTTTTTATATGAATGCATGAAAAAACAAATAGAATTTGTAATTCACCTGTGGCTCAAAATCATCAGATAATAGTATATTTGATGACTTAACATCTCTGTGGATGACGGGTTGCGAAGCATTATTATGCAGATAGTCCAATGCCTTGGCCACTCCCACAGCTACTTTATATCTCTCCCTCCAACGAAATGCAAACGGATCTTTCTTGTTTCCTGGTTTGAAACCAAGCATTTGTTAGATTCATGATCATAATAGAATCTCTTGAGTTGCTTATAAAGGCAATGGTCGTCTAACCAGTACCGTGAAGGTTCTCTTCGAGGCTTCCTCTTGAGAGATAATTGTATACAAGTAATAGGTTATCGTCTTCAAAGCAAAAACCTAAAAGGGATATAATGTTTTTGTGGTGTAATGTTGTGATAATCTCAATCTCAGCCACGAAATCATTCAAGACATCTTCCGTTCGCATGAGTATTTTCACAGCAACCTCTCTCCCATTGGACAAACAACCTCTAAAAACCCTGCTGCTGCCTCCTTTCCCGATGAAATTATCTGAAATTACATTGCTTTCCTTAGTTATGGCAAAACATACAAGATAAAAGCTTGAAAAGTTCATAAATGACGGAGAACAAACCAGCGGAAAAATCTGATGTCACCGAAACAAGTTCCTTGTACGTGAAAAACCGGCAAGTTGAAGAGCATCTCTCATAAAGTCTCTCTAATTCCTCAGGCAATCTTCTTGGACTATTTTCAGGAGAAGGCTTCTTGGTGATAGAGTTAATACCAAATGGAACAATTGCGTCTTCAGAAGAATCATAACCAATTTGCTTAATGTTCCTAAGAGGAAGCTTCAGAGCCCATTGAACTACCGGTATCTGTTTCGACAAAGGCCTATGAGGAGTAACAGATTGTCCTAATGAAGAAACAGCACGATGGAGCAAAGGCCAACCTGGTCTAGATTCAGGCAATTTCCTAACCAACATAGTTATAGAAACACCTGAATATTCTGTAACATTCACGGGCATAATCTCCATTGCTTTGTGGCACTCAGCATCATCATCATTCCTATAGAAATCTGAAGCTTCATGTAACTTTTCAGGAGTAGTTGTATGGTTCGAAGATAAAGACTCCGAAACAGAAACTGAACAATTCTCAAAACAGGCAGCCGCTAAGGGCTGCTGCAGATTCTGACCACCGGATTGATCCTCATTATCCTCCTTGGGAACTTCCTCGGAATAGCTAACTACTTTGTTAGTCTTACTAAATGTAACAGATCTCTGAAGCACGTTCAATAATGTATTCCTCCGAACATCTTCTTTTCCTATGACAAAACCAAAACCCAGTTAACAGTTTTTCAACCACAATCAGATACAGAAATGTAGAAACAAAAGATCAAACCTTGAGATTGATTAATGGTTGATAATGGAGAACCTTCTTTTTGAAACACGATTTTACCGTTGTTTACAGCAAGAACCCAACAATCCTTTGATAGTTTCTTCGCTAAGTACTTAGCTACGGATGCTGATGAACGAATCGTGTGGTGCCTTTTCGAAATCCCAACTAAAACTTTCGAAGCAGAAAACGATTTCGCTTCTTGTTCTATGATCCTTCGAGCAGAGGAACCACGACATAGCTTCAGCTTCAGATCCACCTATAAAGAGGCAAATTCAACATTTTCTTTCTTTGTTTTCTGAAGATGCTAAAGAAGTAGGCAGTAGGCAAAGGAAGTTTCGAGTTTGAAGAAATCCACATTTTGATTTGGTTTTACCTGTTTCAAATTGCAGAAACCTTCATATACGTCAAGAACAGAGTCGAAAGTTTTAACCAGAGAGAGAAGCGAAGAATTGCCTGCTCGATCGACAATCTCTACACAAAGCCCAAAAATCGAAACATTTTTCAAATAAAAGAAGAAAAAAATCAAAGCTTTTGATAGAAAAACCCTTAAAAATTTCAAAAATGTACCATTTCCAAGAATATGAAGAGCGATAACAGTGTCACCAGGCTCAGCGACCTTGACCAAAGCCCAAGTGAGTAACTCTCTGCTTGGCGCGTCAAGCTTCACGCCGACAAGAATAGTACGGGTAACTCCTCCTTCCTCGACGGAGCTCCGCCCCGCTCCGCCGTTTTCTATCATCTCTGATTTCTCTTTCACAAAAACTGTCTGAATTTCAAGTGTGCCCTTTTCTCCTGTCGTGTGCTTCCCAAATACAAAAGAACATTATATACCCAACAAAGACAAGATCCTCTCTCTCTCTACAGAGGTTTGAGTTTTAACCGCAGGTTTGGTTTTGCATTTGACGCTCGTCATAAACAAATAGAAGAAATTGAAGAGTAAGCAGCCATCTTAGAATTTCATTTCCCTTTTTTTTAATAATAAAATCCCTTTCGCACCCTACTTGTACTTACTACACAGTTTTTTACTCACTTTTAAAAAAATTATAATTTATCCTCTGTCGTTTTCCAATTTTGACATAGTCGCATTGTGCATTTAATCACGATAGTTTTTATTAATATGAATAATGTAAATTATAATTGTCTCATGCAGGCAATCTGTTTGAAACAAATCGAAAATAAAGATGGCGAAAAATAATAAAGACTAAATAAAAATATTATCTGTTGAAGGTTTGACAGATATTTCACAGTTTGTCATTTGAAAACAAAAGAATAGGTCATTTCTGTTTATTATAATTCACACAAACTATTTACATTTATATTTCAAAAAAAAAAAACGTATCAAACGTGTTTTAAAAAGGAAACTAACCAAATAATTTCTTTCTTTATATTTTATACTGTCTTTAATTGTATTTGATTACTTACTTTAACCGTTGACTTCAGCTTAACAAACTAAATTTGTCTGTCCCTGGACTCTGGCTTTTTCATTATCATTCTTTTATTAGCAGTAAAAAATTTTGGGATTAACTTTTAAAATATAATTACAAGTCATTAGATCGTTTCAATGGATAGAGAAGAGTAAGTTAAATTAATTTTGTGGCTCAAACATGTCCGGTCCGAAGATTTTAACCGCTCATGTATATCATATGTTATGTAAACTTATGTAATGTGATTCCTTCAACGGCAAATTTAACTTACACGTGTCAATTTCAGTACATATTCACGTCATCATAACCGAACACCTCACCTCTCATTCTTACCGGTGATTCAGGTAACGTACACAACACTAATTACGTACTAGACGGCGTTTAAGTATTCGTAACGTCACTTAACGCAGTTCCTCATGCCGCCGATAATAATTTTTATATACTCATTTGTCTTATTTTTGCCAAAAGAGATTAGTAACGGAATACCTGCCGTTTTAGGAGCGAGAAACGACACGCCAACTAAATCCGAAGGCCATACGTCATCATCAACCTCCATGAGTTGTGGACCATTACATAGGTTTCAAGGGAAACAATGATTGTATATAGATATTAGGTTTCAAAAATTTTACAATGTTACATGCAATTGATTTTACATTTCACATTTTACTGAAAAAATCAACTACACTGTTATATATAATTTTATAAAAATATTATTGTTGGTGAGTAAGCATTGGCTTATGGCCTTTTTTAATTCGATCTTCTGAAAACAACTCCTTTAAAAAAAAATTGAAAACGGTCCTTTTTATTTTTTTAGTTTGTGTCCTCCAAAAATTATAGTCAATATGGAATATATTTCTACTAAATTTATAACCACCTGAGAAAAATATTTGTAAATTATATAAAATGTTTATTATTAAATATAAATTAAATATTTATATAATTATAACTTTTATTTATAAATATTTGTAATAATAATTTTTGTATATATAAATTAAAAAAATAATTGTTTTTTATAAATTAAATAATATTTTTATTATTTTAATAGAATATATTGGTTTTCTAACCTAATTGATTAACAATAATATATATTATAATTATTTTACTAACTTAAACCATTTATATATTTATATTAAATTTGTAGTGATAACACGTCATAATGACATTTCTGTTAATAACAAAATTATTTTATTAAAATATTTCTCAAATAATATATTAGAGATTATGAATTTTGCAATTTATGAATATATGAACCTAATTCAACACACACAACTAGTGAATAACATTTGGAGACATTTTTAAGACAGTTTAATTATAGAAGATAAAGTTATATGGTATCAATTTCAGTTTTGGATTTCGCAAAATTTATTTCAAATCTATTAAAAAAACCCAAAATATTCATTTCTTGACGTCACCAAATATTCAACTTTAGAGACATTTTAAGAAATATACATAGGAGAAAAAAAAATATGAATGAATGGTTTGGTACTTAGTCCATAATAATGATTATTTCAACACGATAATTGATGAGAAATGAAAGTGGCAACAAACTGAAAGGTCGAAAACATAAACCGGAAGATATGGCTTTTATTTCTGCCACGACAACGCCACTATATCTTAAATATCTCATCTCTTTACTTTTAATTAGTTTAAAACCTAATCATTTTCTTTAATTTTGTTTTGAACTAATTGCGACTTGTGTCCTAATTTCGTAATTAATACATCGAACAACAGACAGACCGTGTCCCAATAGTTCGCATGATCGTGAGTCTTAAACGCCGCATACTTTAAATGTTAGTTAGCCTTTTTATTTTGAAAATGTTGGAATTGCTTATAAGCTTGTAGTTACGTACATAAATGATTATCACATTCCAAAATTTCTTTTAAGTAATGAAAAATTTGAAGTTTATCTTTTTCAACTTCGAGTACCATATTTGAAAACATGATACAACTTTCTATTTGGTAATACACTAAAACGGCTCAACCTTTGTTTCAATTCAAGATTTGGACATTTAATTTGCATCATACTTGATACTTCTTAATGGTGCAATAACCATGATTAACCAAAAGATAAGCTTGATTTTGGAAAGAATCGTGAATCATGGAAATATTTAAATATACACAAAAATGACCACATATAATTGCATATCATTGATAACGAATGAGGCTATAAGTAGGTCATAGTTAGGCCAATTTATAATAAAATTAAATGTGAAAAAATAAAGAAATTAATTGATTTTTCGGCCACCATATCTTTCATTTATTATAAACACGCTTTAAGGATAAAACACGTGTTTTTTTTGGGACAATGGACATTAGTTTCGCCTCAAATGTCAACATTGAATTTTTCACTGATTCATGACATAAACAACTTTTAACGTCTAAACAATATAACAATAATAAACATTGTAACGCTAATGTCAATAATGATAAATAAAAAATAGTCAGTAAGAATTTGTAGTGTGTCATATAACAGTATATGGATTTGTTTCTAGAAGATTCATTTATTCGTTACTAAGATTTTACATGATTGTAGGTGTAAATTCAAATATAAAATTTTAAATTTTAAATTTGTGATTGTAGATTTGGCACCAATACGTACAAATATTCTATATTTTACAAAACTAAATGCAACTTTAAATAAAATCAAGAGTAATATTTTAAAATATAATGTTTTTAAGTTTATCTTAAAAATCTAGTACATTAAAAATAAATTTTTTACAATAACACAAATTACTAAATAAAAATAATTATTTACTTGAAATAAAGTATATATAAAATTAAAACATAATGTTTGGATTCAGTTTTTTCAATTTAGGGTTAAAATAAAATTTCTAAAAAATGCACAAATTATTATATGAAAATAATTATTTACTTCAAATAAACTAGATATAAAATTAAAATATAATGTTTAGATTCAATTTTTCAATTTAGGTGTTAAATTTTTTTATTATAATAAAAAATTTAATTATTTTAATATTTAAATTTGTGATAATTTTAGAAATTTAAATAATTAATACAATATTTAAAACAAAAACTTAAAATAATGTTATTTTAAACAATTGCATTAAAATCAAATTATTTACTCTGAACAAAAACATTAGTAACACAAACGACTGACTACGACATATGAACAAATCTGCAATATGTAAGATGTCGATGTTTCTCTAACTTGTGGATGAAAGTCTTACAAAAATACATTTAAAATGATTACTTTTGGAACTACTATGAACTAAAATGCTTCTAACTACATTTTCAATACGTGTCAAAGTTTTGATGCTTATACATATATTCTTCTTTCTATTTTAGAGGTTGGTGTTATATTTGGCCCATGCTCGTGAATTGCTCTCTTATTTTTTTTAGTTATAATAAATATTACGATGGTTAACTACAAAATTATTTTTTTATCTCTTTTTCTCTCTCTCTTTCTACCCGAAATCGATCATTTCTTTTGGTTATATACCAAACCGAACCAAATAAAAAGGGTGAAACTTTTAATCCAGTTTAAAATTTCAATTGATTTGAACCATATTGTATCCTACAAAAGGTTTTGGAGTGGATGTTGGCACCAGATCCGATTCCAGAATCCAGATCCGTCAGAATAGTTTAAAATAATTTATTGGGACGAAGTGGACCGAAAAGCCGAGACTCGATTCCTAATTAGATCTGAAATTTGATCCCTAAAAAGTTCATGATCCAATACAGTAGAATATCGTCGAAGTAAAATAAATTTGAACGAAGTTATGATCGAGATTCGACAATTAATATGAAATCGACAATTACGATTTTTAATATAAATAAAAAGAAAAAGACAAACAAAATTTTTTTTGACGGTAAGTATTCTAAAAAAATTGAATTGATATTTTTCACTAGAATTTGACTTTTACAATTCAGTTATCACAATGGACGATTCAGTTTTCACAATAGACAATTCAGTTTTCACAATGGACGATTCAGTTCTCATAATGGACGATTCAATTCTCACAATGGACGATTTAATTCTCACAATGGACGATTCAGTTCTCACAATTGATGATTCAATTTTCATAATGGACGATTCAATTCTCACAATGAACGATTCAGTTCTCATAATGCACGATTCAGTTCTCGCAATAGACGATTTTGTTCTGTGTTTTTGTTTATTTGTTTTGCAGTTTTGCAAAACTAAAAACCAAAATAAAGCATTTGAAATTTGGTTATGATTATGCTTTTTTTAGTTTGGATTTAGTTATGAAGTAATTTTTAAATAAACATGTATAATGATTCAAGAAAACAAAGGAAGTTCAATTATAGCAAAGAGATTTTTCTCATCTACTTTGTTGTCGTTTCGATGTTCCCATTTATATTATGGATAATGTTTGCTTTGGTTTTTTTATTCTTCTTCTCCCTTGGTTATCTTAATTTCCTTTATTTTTGAAGTTTGCCTATATGAGAGAAATTAGCACAGTGGAATATGAGCAACTTTTAGGACAGAAAATAAATAAATAAATGTTAACTTAAGCTTTTCACTTACCAAAGAAAAAAGGATATCAAATTAAATACGTCAATGCTCTAATACCAATAAAATCTATATATTCGGAATCGAATAATCTATTTTAAAATCAAATTAATTGATTATTGTATTGATTTGTTATGATAATGATAACAAAAAAAAGTGGATATCAAGAATTCAATAAGATTTAGAATAGATTGTTTTAATGTAATAAAGTGGGCTAATTAAGTATGATCGAAATTGGGCCGTATTTAATAATTTAATACTATATATAAATGTTCTCTTTTTAGCCCCCAAGAGAATAATTTCTTTCGCCGTCGAGACCAAGAAAGAAATTGCAACAGCCCAACAATGTCGTCATTATTAAAATACAAATAATGATATACAAATATAAATATCAACACTAAAATACGTTCATGACAAACCTATCTTTAACAATCCACAACAAAATGGTTATATATATAATTCCAGTTCAAAAAAAAATACAGTCACCTAACTGCTTAACTGTGGTAATTTTGTTTAGATCGGTCAGATAAATCGGATATCTGATTTTTTTATGTATAACCAATCTAAACGGATATTTAAACATCTAATTTATTTTTATTTATTTTAAAATATTTTTTAAAAATTCAGATGAAAATTTAATTTAGATTATATTGATAAGTTAAATGAAAATAATAATATATTGGATTTAAAATTAATTTTAGATATTTTATGCAGTGTTAAACATAAAATTATATTATATTTATAAATAATTATGAATTATCATATATATAAAATAATAAATAAGCCGAAGACCTCGAATAATCTCTAATTTTTACGTTAGATGCTATACCATCTCAACCGCCCGACTAGCATCTAACGCGTATTAGAACATGGTCTATAACACGTTTATATTTTCAATAATATTTTACTATTGGATAAAAAAAAACTTTTACGGTTTCACAAAAGAGTGGAGTACACAGTTAAATCAAGTTATGAAACCCTTCAGAAATAGAGAGCATCAAACTTAAAGTTTATACTTCAGCGGCCATCGTTTTCTCCGCTAAAACAAACTATTTGGATGATAAAGACTTCGAGAAAAATTCAGCATTTCTTCTGGCAATTCCTTTTCGGAACAATAGCTACCCACGAACGTTTACATTACCGACATATTCGAAGCGAGGTCTCATGTGAGATATGTGACTTCGATACAAAATGTATTAACATGCCTTATTTCTATGCCCATCGGCTCGTTAAACGTGGGCAATATTTCATATTCCTTCCGCACCCACCATCTTCTCATCAAACAGTTTTTTCAGGAATCTCGACTATCTCTTATGGCGAGTCCTAGAGAGTTCCAAGGATGAATCTGATTTTTGGACATTTCCATAGATTCTTTGGTTTATCTGAAAAACACAAAATGATAAAATTTATAACAATATAGACCGCATCGCCATAGAAATTCTGGATAAGGCCCGAGGGAAAATTAAACTATGGCATTTAGCCACAGAGTCTAAGAATCGAGAAGAAACTAAGGGAGACAACACGAGATCACAGAAAAATGATCCTTCACCATTTGTCTGTTTTATCGACGATTTATGAAAAGACGGAGAGTCCACATCAAGAGTTAGATGGATCCTCAAATTAAAAAATGAAACAATTGGCCTGTTAGGTATGAGAAGCATATTTAAAAGATAGTCTCATTTTCATATGGAATTTTTTAGTTTTTGTTGGGCGATGTTTAGTTTGCACAAGAGACAACGATTATGTGAGAGGTTTTGTACGGATTTCAGTGATCTAATTCAACTAATCAACAATTCAGATAGATGACTAGCATTCACAACAGAGATAAAGAAATTCAAGACATTTTAGCAGCACTACCCAGATTTCCGATTGATTTACCAAGCAAGAGAGAACAACACTCAAACATATATGATATCAAAACAAGCGTAAAAAGGGAATTTCATTTTCTTTTATATAAATATTTTAATATCACATTGGTTTGATGATACAATATGTATTTTTTGATCGGTCGATAATTTTAATGTTTATACTAGAGTGAAAAAAAAAACTTTTACGGTTGGATATTTTTTTTGAATCTCAATTTTCATCCATCCTAAATAATGAATGCAGAAAAAGAAGGTAAAATGATAATGAGTTTGCAATAATAGAACCAATAATTTTTTTAGGTGTATGCAAAAGAGGAAAAGGGTGAAGAAGACAGATATACCCTTGAGGGACTGTGTCATCATAAACCATATTAAAAAGCGCTTTGACTAACAGAGAGTTGACCAGAAGATATGCATGACGTGGCATCATCTTAGAGCGAGTACACATCTAAACGCGTACGTGAGCTTTTTAGTTATCAACGAAAGCAGTGGAGAATTAGATACTCGCAGAGTCCTACTTTCGGAATTATAATCAAAGGAAATCTTAGCTGTATAGTATTTGTCTCCCTTCCAAATTAAAAAAGGACAAAACTTTAAAGAAATCCTCAATTCGAAAAACTTGTTAGGTTTTTCTTTCGATTCCGCTTTTGTTCGTCTTTCTTCTCGAAGGTGTTCGTGTGTTCTTGGGCAAGTCTTTTTATTTATTCGTTTATACAAGTTGAATCAGCAAGTGTCGGTCTTGTCTTTCTTTGCTATTCTGTTCTGTTCTATATTGTCTTAACCGATTCCTTTAAAATCTTGGCTCTGTCTAGAGTAGGAGTAAATCCCCTTTTTTAGTCTCTTCTGTTCTATATTATTCTGTTCTATCTCGTGTAATGTTACTTTGGTGCTTTAAAATGTGCGGAATATTTAGCAATTGATAATTTGTTGGTTGATTTTAAGTGGTTTTTTAATTGCTTGAATGTTAACCTCAATGTTCCGATGTAATTGGAATCGGCCCGTTTGTATAATAGTTTAGCTTTGGACTTGAATCTGTTTCTAATTTGGCGTTGCAGTTTCTGGACAATAGTTGGACGAAACTGGTCTGAAGCAATGCAGTTATATCATCATCCTTACTCATTAGACAGCCAAAGAGTGAGGCTAGCTTTGGAAGAGAAAGGCATCGATTACACATCCTACCATGTGAATCCCATTACAGGCAAGCACATGGACTCTTCCTTCTTTAGGATGAATCCCAATGCGAAACTTCCTGTTTTCAAGAATGGTTCTCACATCATTTTCGACACTATTGAGATCATAGAGTATGTACCCACCATCGTTTATATTTCCTTTTGGATGATAGTTTTTTAGTTGAGGTAAAAGAATGTGGGTGGGGTTTGTATTGTGTAGGTACTTAGAGAGAATAGTTGAGGTTTCTTCTGGTATAGAAGATGCTGCTTTTGGTGTAGAGGTTCTTCAATGGATGCGTAAGATACGTGATTGGGACTCCAAGCTTTTTACCCTTGCTCACATCCCCGATAACCGCCGCCTATATGTTACCAAGTTCTTGAGGATGGTTGTGATTGCAAGGATGGCTGAGTCTCCAGACTTGGCTAGTGCTTACCATAGGAAGCTAAGGGAAGCTTACGAAACAGAAGACAAACTAAAAGACCCTGGGGCATTAAGGAGAAGCAAAAATCATTTGGTTAGGCTTCTAGATGAGGTTGAAACGAACCTAGAGGGGACAACATACTTGGCAGGTAATGAGTTCAGTATGGCTGATGTGATGCTAGTCCCGGTGCTAGCTCGGTTATCGCTCTTGGATTTGGAAGAGGAGTATATAAGTAGCAGGAAGAATCTTGCAGAGTATTGGGTTATTGTGAGGAGGCGGCCAAGCTACAAGAAGGTAATTGGAAGGTATTTCAATGGCTGGAGAAAATATGCAACACTTCTGAAAACTTTGATGTTTGTTAGAATCAGAAGTTTGCTCAGAAAATATTGAATTGTCAAATGATTGGATTTTTTATGGTTCCCTTTTCATGTTAATTTTTACACGACATAATTGCCATTAAAGTTGATTATAATCTATACACTTGATTACAGAAAAACAGAACAAAGTGTTCTAAAAGTTGTTTGGGATATAGAAACTTGAAAACTTCTTTGCAGAAGATAATAAAGAATGTGATTGCTTTTACATTGAAATGTGATTTAATATTATAGTAGAAAGTTTTTGCTTTTGGTCAGAAACAAAAGAATTTAGAATATACGAAAAAGGAAATGAAAGAACAGAAAAAACACAAGAGATTCCCCCAAAAAGGGGATTTTCCTATAAGCCAAAATTAACCAATCAATCACTGTAATTTCCTCAAGAGCAGCATTGTCTCCTTGCAACCTCATGGACTGTACTTCTCTAAAATTAAGAATACTTAATTGTTGAGCTTCTCTTCTAAAGTTAGATTCCCCGGTATAGGGCTGTTTACTGTTTTTTCCCAGGCGTTGTTCCGCATCCATGGAGGAAGGTTCTGTTTCTGTTGTCGAAAGTAACTTCTTCCTATATCAAATGAAAACCCCCTCTTCGGGTTTGGTGCAATTGAGTCAGTCCCGGCAACACTTGGCATGTTCCAACATGACTGGTTGGGCACAGCTGTAGCCGGTAATATCTCATTCGAGCAAGTCGGGTTGCCTGTGGAGGAGGAACAGACTGTTCCGTTTTTCTTAGCTAGAAACTCACCATGAGATACAGGCGGTAGAGGTGGAAATGGACAGAACGGTATACCAGGAGCAATAAACCAGCTACTTGGGTCCTCTTGGCTGGGTGACCCAAATTGATGAACAATGCTTAGAGGAATCCCATAGGAAATTGGTAACCGAGAAAGGAACTTTTGCTGTGGCTGTGCAGTAACTGCATCAGGCGCATCTGTGCAGGGTGATGAAAACCCTGGTGGAAGGTCGTCTAGCACATCCTGATTTCCATTAGTTTCATCTGTTTGTTGAGACGAAATAGTCACGGTTCTTTGTTGTTTCGTCAAAGACGGCTGATCCCATCTGCTTTTACGCTTGCGTCCATTTGTCTCCGGAAGACTGGTGGTAGGTTCTGAACATCCCTTAGATACAGAAGCTGTTCCAGGCGCTGCAACAGTTGTTATGACAGACACAAATGGTTCCGCAGGTCTTGGCGACTGATGATCATATCTCGGTTCTTGTGATGCTCTGAATCTGCTGTTTATAGGTGATCCTATAGACTCTGATCTCTCCTCCCTGTTAATGCGCCAAGGTTTTCTAAAGGGCTTAGGGATCCATCTGTCTCGGAAGTTCCTTGCAATTTGATGAACCTGCAGGCACACACATGAAACCAATTGAAAACTAGAAGCTAAATCCCAGAAACCCATCTGAGATCAAGAGTCCAAGATTCACTACAATTTCTTCATAAGAGTAATCGGACCCCTGGTACCTGTTTGTCATCATGCTCTGTGAGTGTTAGGATAGAGTCCTTAAAGCTGCACGTAGATAAATATTAAATGTCATACAGCGTCCTAAAAGAATAAAAAACGTGTAAAAGCAAGATTCGATGAAGACAAAACTACTTTTGATATTCACTATATCACGTAGACCAAATGATAGTTCAATTCTAATATGTTATGCATAACACAGATTAGTATGAAAGGTAAAGCAGTTGAGTTAGACAACCAAAAGGCAACAGGCCATTATTAAAAATTACTAACCTTTCCATCCCTGCACAAGGGGGCCTTCTGATTATATGTTCCAGTCCAAGAATTTCCCTTGTAGCAAGATACTCTAACACCTGAAAGTAAACTCAGATATATTGACTTGTAAGCAAGCTAGAAATTTCAAGAAAGCATCAGCAAGAAAATAGTAAATTTCCAAACTTTATGGTATTCACTTTGCCCAGAGGATTATACCATGCAGCTGAATTTGAATGAGTATTTCCATATTTCAGTAACCAAGACAAAAGCGGAACTGCCTTTGTGTTGGAATTATCATAACCAACGTGATGAGAAGAGAGATTTAAAAGATAACCAATTCCAAGTGTGTCCTGACTAATGTATAAACAGGTTACAAATAATGTACCTTCAGAAGTTTCCGCAGTATTGGGGTCTTTTTAAAATCCCTCCGGTATTGTTTCATTATATTATGTAACATTTGCAGACCTGGATGCGTTGGGAGGTTATTTCATCTTTATGAAATAACGAGTTCATAAGATAAAGGAAAAAGACAGAAGCGTGTATCAAACTAAAAGAAGATAGACGTACCATTCTTATTGATTACATCCAATAGAACAGTTCGCGACTTTGTCTTCAAAAGGGCATCAAGTATCATTGAAAGATCCCGATTGCTGCAATAGGTTCACAAAAAACACTGGGATTCAGAAACCAGATCCAGATTACGATAATTCTACAACAGCAACTAAGATGAGCATGTGATTTCTCAAACACCTTTGAATTCCTTCATTCTTGGCATTGCCTCGGGAAGCAGCAGTGAGAAGCAGAAGTTTCAAGTAGCCTTTTGCTGAATCCTGTTTGTTTAAGAAAAGGAAAACCAATTTAGGTATGCACTGTGCTGTTGCTGGATAAAGGGTAAATATTAAGAATATAGAGATTCTGCAGAGGATGTAGGTTCAAGTGGAAAATAATCAATTAAAAATGCATGATCCCACAAACCAAAGAAGTAAAAAAAAAACTTGTAAAGGAACAATATGATGTCGTAACCTTATAGAACAACTATTTAAAGTGGAAAAGTACAAGGACATAAGGGATACATGCGACTTACCCTCCGCTTGCTTATCCCTCCCACAGCATCTAGTAACTCGTTCAGTTTCCCTTCAACTGCAAAATCAGTGGTGCTATTAGCAAATGACGATTGTATCTTAAAAAATCATGTTAAAACTAGTACAATACATGTTTCAATACGCCCGCTGGGAGAAACTTCTTCTGATCCTTTGGATTTGGCAGGATGCTGCTGCAACTTACTGACTGGTATAACATGTGCTTTGTTAACACCAGGAAGACTACCTTCTTTGTCTCGCTTACTAGACCCAGATGAACGAGAAGTTTTCAGGCGAGGATGGGGTCGTGGAAGTGTCTTCTTTTCTTCAGCCAAACAATCTTTTGTCATCTTATCAGCATTTGTATCACCCAAGGACAGTCTGCTGAGAGAACTGGGCGTGGGAGATGTGCCTTTAGTCTTCTTTTCAACGGGAAATTCCTGCTGGAAAGCACTAATAGGCATGCCTGACGGAAGATCCTTCAAAAGTTCGGCTGGTTGAAGAAGAGGTGGGAGAGTGTCTCTCTTTGGAAGTTTTACAGAGACTGAGCTCTGTGAGTGGGCATTATCAGGAGCAAGGACCTTGGAACAATTAACCTTGGCAGAGTTTTGTGGCATTTGCATGTCACCGCCATTAATGAAAATCTTAGACGTTGCATCTAAGATTCCTTCCCCACTTTCATCTTCATCAACGATCACAAGTTCAGGATACTCTTCATCTGAATCACTCTGAACAATTACATCACCGTTCAAAGGATCTCCCCCAATATACCCTCGGCAATGTGATGATCCGCAATAGCACCTTTTGGCGGCAGCACCAAAAACCCTCACATAGTTGTAGTCAAATGTCAACTCTTGACCCTGCCAACGCATCAGACAGATTAAAAAACTACTCAAGATAAAAGCAACATACTAATATTAGCAGACCGTGATTGCTTTTGGCGTTTGAATACACAAAAGGCGTTTGAATACACAAAAGGCGTTTGGATACACAAAACAGTTACTTTCACAAATGCAAGTGCTAGAGAGCCTACCTTCTTAAGGTCTTGCATGGAGAATATTCCAACGCAAATTTCACCATTCACCATCCACTGCAACAACATTTAAGAAGTAACAAATGAAAACCATACACATAACAACGCATAAGAAGTGGCATACCTTTATTAAAAAACACAAAGAAGCAGACTAGCTCAAGAAGAAAGTTCCCAACTCAGACTTTAACTTATACCCAGACCACGAGGCATGATACCACACAGAAAGCTTAAAAGTCACCTTTTCAGTACGGCAATTTGGTTCACAGCTATGGTTAATGAAACGCCCTAAATTTCCCTTTGCACCAGCATCTATTACCTGCATTAACAAAAAAACTTAAAAGTTATTCCAAGTAGCAACATAGAGGCATAGCTTTCACTTTCAGAAGGAAAACATAAAAAAGGGGAATGCTAGAAGATACAGTCATAGAAAGAGAAAAAATAGTCTCGTAGCCTTTCTCAAACAAAATAAAAAAGGATTTTGGGCGCAAGTGTATCAAATAAGAGGCATAAAAGTAACTAACTAGAGAAGGTTCAAAAAGATGGAGCTAATATGCTCTCTAAACTTAGATATACAAGACACATTCTGGCAAACGTTGCATTTACTACCAATCAGATTTTTTTATATGACAGCTTCACGCAGCTTTAAAGAGAAAATCACAAACCATTTCAATCAAAGATGAAGGCAAAAAGCAGCTAAGACATTAAAAATGAATATGTTTACCTCGTTCCCATTCAGCGTCATGAAATAGAAATGTTTCTGACCCTTAGAAGCATAATCCTTTTGACGACTTTCATAGGATTGCATATCAAGTACCTGTTATGAAAGAAGATGATTCATATGATGGTTCCATCTATTGGCTAATGCACGGTACATGCATGAATAAAACATGCTTATAAGGAAAAAACTAGAGGCTGACAAAGTCCATCTACAACTGATCACATCCTCCAAAGTTGACAGACCATCACAAGCATACCTCTCCAACATATTCAATAAGGAATTGACCCTCACGTACATCCTCAAGCAATCTCAGACCATAACCCTTCTTACCAGATTGGAATCTCTCAAACTTAACATACTTCCGTTTTTGAAACTGCAGAATATGAGCCAAAAGATTGAGAAATATATAATTGACTGTGAATGTACTGCTTCTGCTTGCAAAATAAAATAAAATTATACCTGCTGATTTGAGCACAAATCACCAGCCGGGCAGGTACCTTGAAGACATTCAATGTTAAGCATTCTATTGAGACATTCTTCTCCACAACCCAACCTACCATCCGGTGGTGGTTTGCAGTGACAAACCATAATCTGTTCATATTGAAGGAAACATGATAACTGGGTACTAATTTTAGAAAGGACAAACTATTGACAGCACAAGCACATTTTCAACTAAAGCATTATTAACATAATAAACAAACAAATACAAGGAGATTAACCTCGTCAATTGTTTGAGATTTACGGTTACGATGAAGAAACTGGTTTGTTTTTATAGCTTTGAAGCACGCTTTTTGGTTACCTGCAAGAATTACGGGCAAGAAAATAAAATAAAATTTTTTAAAATGGAAATATCATAGATAATTCAAACATTCTAGCAAGGTATTCTCAGGTTCACCCATTTTGAATTCTAAGCACCTGCCAAACGTTTGCTCTTATGTTCCTTGTCTTTCGCCCTTTTAGCTGCATCACAATCATATGCATCTGCTTCATCCTGTCCTATGCCCAACTCAGCATTAATTTCTTCATTTGACATCTCTTGAGGTTTTGAACAATCAGCAAAATCTTTATCTGAGTTGTTCATACATATCCTTTAAACAATAGAGAATCCATATTAAATATAAAGAAAGACTACAACCTACTAAAATAGATGAATGAAGTACCAAATGTGGATCAGTCATGGGTAATAAAACAGTCCAAATATGATATCAAAAAGAGGAAAAAAAAACTCATGCTGATTATAAACATTTGACACTCAATCTCAAGTATAGCAGATGAAACTGCTGTAATCATGATGAACACAAAAGTTTACACAAATCTCATAGATCAAATATGTTAACCCCAACATGATTAAGTACCAAATGCAACAGACTAGAATTTGCTGATAAAAGCATCCACTAAACATGCAACAAAATCAAAAATCTACAAAAATGAAGTGAGGGGACACCAAAAAAACCAGAACAGTGTGTGGCACTACTGGGATAGCAGTTGATCCACTAAAAAAAACGGGAAGAATCATTAGATTTAGGCTAAACATGTTGACAAGTAAAAGGTGGCCAAAAATTCATCATGAGTTATGATCATGTGACAAGTAAAGGAAAATTAAAAGAATAGAGCACGTAGAAAACAAAAACAAGTTCATATGCTATATGGGATGATATATACCATCTGGAGCTCTCGTCAATTGATTCTACAATTGAAGCAGGTATCCGTCGCCATTTAAAACAATCATCACATCGAACCCAGGCACTCTCTTTGGAAGAGCCATCATCAATAGTAATGTCCATGACCATCTCCCCATGGCTCACATCTGATGATACGGTACCATTAATGGCACTGGTGATACCAATATCAGCGCCTACAAGAGCACCTATTACATGAATTCACATAATGCACAACTTAATAACTTGTGTATCAAAAGACTGGAAGCATAAAGAAATGAAAAACATTGGGATGCTTTTTAAGTAAACTTAAAATAGTGCACTCTAACTTTTGGGAAACAAAAAGGCTGTAGAAAACGGACAAGATTTCTTAGAGCTAATCAAACAAGTCATACCTAATGTTTGGCTAGACTTTGTTCTCCCTACTTCATGATAACTACTATCACCCCTTCCAATACTTCTATTCATGGATTTGCGTTGCTCTATCCCCTCATGAGATTCTCTCTTTCTCCCGTCTTTCGCAGATTTGGAAGACTTGTATTTCCCTTTCTTTGTCCCATTACCTTTTGACTTGGAATGTTTACCTTTTTTTGTGCTGGGAGTTAGATCTGAACTATTTTCCAAAGGAGATCTTGAAGCAAGCAGTTCATCTTCTTTTTCAAGTCCTCTGTTCTTGTTGACCATATCTTCTGGAGTGCTGAAAAAACCATGATGCAAACCCCCTTTATGTCCAATACTGACACCGGAATCAGGCACAGAGTTAATAACTTCTGAATCTGGTGAAGTTTCAGCATCCAGGGACCGGGTTCCAATGGCCCTCTTGCAATCTTCAACCATTATACTAGAGGAAAGGTGTAGGTGATCATCTAAAACATCACCACCCAGCTTCCTACATAACCCTCCAGCGCCTTGGTTATTTTCATCCCTAATAGAATCAGATGACTGCTGATATGAAAGTTTCTCCACAGGGATGCTGCTTTGCTTTCCTGATTGCTCCCTAATTTCCACAGTTCGCAGTTTATCCTCAAGAAAATGTGCTGACCCTTGCAGTTCTAAATCTGTTCCTACCTTAAAAATATCATTAGCAGGCGACGCGTTATTGCTGACCTTAGAGACTGTAATGTTCAGAGGATTTTGGCCACCTGATTTACCAAATTTAACTTTTAAACGAAGACAAGAGCCACTTGAAGCTTGGATGTTTCTGTTAGATCCTTCTACATGCCCACGTTGAGAAATTCTGTTATGGTCGCCATTTTTAGGATTGCACTGAGATTTCTGTAGCTCATGATGTAGAGGTCCATCATAGGGAATATTATTGCTCTGTAAGAAAATTTCAGTGGTTCTACTTGGTAACCCCCACTCAGATGAACGGCCTAGTTTTGAAACAGAGCTTCTCTTCTGCTTTGAGCACTTAAAAATGGATTCAAATTTTCCTTCTGATTGTTTCTTTTTAGAGGATTTTCTCCGATGAGGAGCATTCCTTTTTGTCTGCGCCATTTTACTCTGTTCACCATCTCGGGGGAGCCTCTTTCGTGAAGAAAACAAGCCAGTTTCAGGAAATTTAGTCCCAGATGCAGAAGCAACTTCACCGCCTATTCTGCCATTGCCATCTACTATGCTTAGTGGCTCAGATCCATTGTCAGGATTACAAACATTGATGTCTCCATTGCCATAGTACAATGGAAAATTCCACAGCAGAGTAGAGTCAGTAGTAGGAGAGTTGGGTTCCATACCTAAAGTATCTTCGTCTACAGGTGATATCTGACTGAAATTTTCCGCTGTCAGATCAGCAGCCATATCATTAATCGTACTCAGAGCAGCCATGGCATTTTCAGTTGATGAATCCCCAACATGGTTCTTTAGCATCTTTTCATTATTATCGGAAAGCTCATCCTCACATACCAACTTCAAATCTGGATTATTCACCTCTGTGTCTGCCATGTCGTCAAGATCATATGAACATAGACCACCATCATTATTACGTAATATTTCTGGGATAGTTAATGAAGGGGATACCACGACATGTTCACTGCCTTCAATTTCACTTGAACCGTTCAAATTATTTTCTGTGCTGCTACAGCCAAAAACTCCAGAACCCAATACTGAATCCGGAAACGGCAAGCTCTGAATGAAAGATACATCATCAGAAAGACCAGCATCTTGATCACTCGATGGTTCATTTCTTCTTTCCCTACCTCCAAAATCAAAGGTAGAGCTAATATGATCACTTCCAGTGTCATCATTGTTTCTATCGTTTATGATTTCCAATGACATGAATTGTTCTGCTGCATCATTTAGAAAATTTGAAACAGTATCTGTTTCATTACCCCCTTTAGGCAATAAGCTGCCACCAGAACCTTCATCTTCTGTAGTCTGAGGAACTCCTTCCAGTTGCGTACTCCCAGAAACAATAGGCACATGTGACATGTTTGTGTCCGGACTTTCCTTTCCATCATCTTGGTTGTTGCAATTTACCAGCAAAACATCATCACAAATTGATCCTCGAGTTTGCTCCAGTACATCTGAAACCACTCCCTGCTTGTGACTGTCATTAGCGTTGCAACACACAGCTAGTCCATCATCAGAGTTTCCAGCATCTTCTTTAGTCAAGGAACTGATATTGTTTCCATCTCCCGTTCTCTCGCTCTCAAAAAAGCACTTCCTTTGGCCCTCCATCGTAGGGTTTACACCTGATGCAGCTAGATGAGTCGCCAAACTAGTGACTGAATTTATGTTGTGGCCACCGGAATTTGATTTCTCAGAAAAGTTTGCATTGATGTCCATCGCAAAATTTGAGCCGAGAGAGGAAGCATTCTCATCGCCGGAAAGAGAGTCACACCCACAAGGTTTACTAAAACCGTTTTCCTTGCAATCCATCGTAATGCCACCTGTTTCGGAGACAAAAAATAGCATTCTCAAAAAAAAAGGTTTTTATGAGAAAACCGTCGAAGAAGGCTGTTTGTAGTCAAGCCAAGCAATGGTTTTAAGGAAACAATGGAGATTCCCAATAGAACCCAACCCCGTGTTAAAGTGATTCAGAAATCGATCAGAAGAAGAAGAAACCTTAAAAAGAGGTCAATCAAAAACGAAACCCGACACAACAGAAGCCTCAGTCATCAACATTGATGAAAACCACTAAAACCTCCGATCCTAACCTGATTTAAACACTGCCGGAAATCAGAATGAATAAAAAATCGACACAATGAAAAACAAAAACGAAACCCTAACCTCATGAATCAGAAACGATTAAGCGAATGCCAACGAACAGAAGATGGGAAAAGGAGAAAGGGATAAAAAAAACTAAAGAGATAGAGACGATTGCGATGTCAGAGAGAGAAGAAAAGGCAACGCGAAGCGGTTTGGGTTTTTATTTTCTCCTTTTCTGTGTTCTATGTAATCCCCAAACGACGCTGCTTGCTAAGGCTATTCCGATTGAATTTCTAATTTTTCATTTTAATTCCTAATCGGCTTTGGATTCAGTGGTCTCGCAATTGGGGATTTGTCTCATTATTTTCCGGGGTAGTCTCAATGGTTCCGCTAGAAATTGACGAGGAAAAAAACTGAAGTGACATAAAAATTATGAAACTTTTTGTTTGTTGATAGAAAAAAGACTAAGTTTTTATTATTTGGACAAAATCATTACAAAGCAAGTATAATATAAGTATAAAGTAAATAATCAATATACATACAAAAAAGTTTTCGTCAGGGTAACAACAAGTGCTCACCACCTTTAGTTTCATTTCAAAAGTATGCCGTTAAACACGGCCTCTCGTGATTGTTAAATATTCGTATAAATATATTATTATATTAGATCGGTGCATTGTGAGTCAATGATTAAAAAAAAAATTGTTGTGTCTATATCAACGAAAATAAAAATCATATTAAAACAATACAGTTTCAATTTAAAAAAAAATATTCAAAATATCATATTTTTAAATTTTTATTATAAATATAAACTAACTAGTTATAATTTTAAAAAATAATAAAAATTTAATATTAAAGTATCTTAACATTTTTAAACGTTAAATTAGAAAAGAAAAATTAAATATAATATTTTAATGATCAAAACTATCAAATTTTTAATTTTTATTTCAAATATATAATCATTCATTTAAAATTTCTATTAATACACCTAATTTAATATTTAAATAGGTTTTAAAAGATCTTTTTAAGAAAAAATTTAGCTTAAATTAGAAAACCCGAACCCAAAAAAAATATTTTAGTTTTATTTATAATTTATTTAAATTAATAAATATTTTTACATAATAATTTATGTTTTGTTTGAAATTTTAATTTTAATATGGCAAGTTTATAACAAAAATTTTTAAAAATTTATTTAGGATAAATAAGTACTGTTACATAATAATTTGTGATAAAATAAATTTAAGATAGATTTGTAATAAAAAATTAACAAATTTGTTATTTTAAGATATTACTAAAAATTCAATTAATTTTTATGTTTTTAACTTAGTTTTTTTGTACAGGAAAATTATAACACACAACACACTTAAAATTTAGTACAGAAGGATTTTTAAAATATATATAATTAATGTAATTAATAAAAAAGAAATTGGAAAGTAAAATTAATATACATATATATGTATATATTTTAATTTTTTGCCATCTAATTAATATACGTAACTAAATAAAGCTATATTTTAATTGTCTGTATATTCCGTATAGACGCATGCTCCTTCGGACCTGAACATGCTTAGTCTAAGTCTGGCCCTAGTCTTGTCATTGTTCTTAGTGTCACTTCAAATTTTGCGTCTTAGCAATGATGGTCTTTGCTTATGTAGAAGACGAGGTCCCTCTCTCCTCCATACAAATTAAACATTTTATGAAGATGCAGACATACTGGCAATTATATACAACGTTAATTATAGTCCTAGATTCATAGATAACCTATCAACTACAGAAAGAGAGAGAGAGAGAGAGAGAGAGAGAGAGAGAGAGAGAGAGAGAGAGAGAGAGAGAGAGAGAGAGATGATTAGGGTTATGATGACCAGGGGCCGTTTGAGTCAATCGGACCATTCAAACTAACTGCTACAACAACATCTGATATATAGACCGACAAGTACTGATCATTGGAATGCCTTCAAGGCCTAAGCTCCACAGGACTCCCACAAAATTTTGACTGTATCATACACGGCATATGTACATATACAACATATATATATTGTATCTGTTTGATTTTGCTAATGTTAATATCTAGATCTTCATAGTTTTGAGTTTATTCGTAGTGCATTAATTTGTTTATCTAATTTTTTGATGTTGTGACTGTTGTGACTAACGAAGTTTCGCATCATAACTTAGCTGTAAAGCATTGCAAATATATGGATGGTAGAGGCTAATCGTGATTTGGAACACAAAATTAAGGTTACTTGTGTCATGTTTTTTCTACTTAATATTACGAAAAAGACAGAAAACAGACTTTTATATTCAACAGCTAAGAACACATAGTTCACAACAAAGATTCATACATCAAATCTGGGAAAAAAGGAGCAAAATACATGGACAGATACCAAACTTTCAACTATATAATTTGGCATTCATAACTTAAAAGAAAATACATAATTGAGATAGATAAACCAATGATAATACTGTAAAAAAAATAAAAAAGATTGCAAATCAAAGAGACTTTACAGCTAGAAAACGAGGTTCCTTAGGCATGAACTTCTGGCTTGCATAGACATCCATGTAATCTCCAAACACAAACTTTGGATACTTCTTCTCACTTCCTTCTTCCACCTCCGCCACCGACACCACTGGCCTAATCGCCGCCTTGTACGATGGATTGTAGAAGGAAGCTATGGACCTCCGGTTTCCTTCTTTCCTCGCCAAGACCCTGTGCCATGCGCTCTTATACCTGCAAATCCATTTTTGTCAAAATCTCAAATTTTGTGTTCGTTAAACCGGTTTTTTCAATTGGAAATGACAGGTATGCTCAATTCGGATTAACCAACCCGATCTTATTCAAACCAAATCCAACCCGGAAAATATGAACTTTGGTTTAGTGATTTTTAAAAGGAAACATAGCATATATTCTTTGTAAAACCCCGTAAGTAGAAGTTAAAATAGAACAAAAAAATAAATTCATCACCATATTCTATATTTAGCTCAATATATGTAATATTATATTAGCAATCAATAAATTTCCCATATGAATGAACTTAAAAATTCATGTTTGAATTTAGCAACATACTTCAACCTTTGGTTTAGTTAAGCTCTACGAAAAAACCAGAAAATTGAAACCAAACCAAAACCGGGTTCAATCTGATCATTACCTTCCGTTGCTAAGAACTTCAATCTGATCACCAGTGTTGATAACAATGGCGTTGGGTAATGGCTGAACATCGATCCAGTCTCCGTCTTTCAAGACTTGAAGGCCATCGTATTCATCGTCTTGGAACAGCAAAACAACACCTCCTGCATCAGTATGAGCTCGAAGGCCATTGACAAGCTCTGGATGAGGACAAGGTGGGTAATGGCTGACTTTGGTCCCGAAGAAAGCTGTCTCTTCTCCATCTTCCTTTCCTTCGTTGAAAGCTTTCTTTATGTAACCTTTAGGCAAACCCAAATTCTCATCCATCACTTGCATCATTTTGCTCGCTAGCTTCCTCACTTCTTCTCTGTACTCCGCCATTGTTTCTCTGTTTTCACAAATAGAAAACAATGATTTTTGAAAATGGGTTTTTAAAGATTTTGAGGTTTGAAATACGAGAGAAGTTGTTTACTTGAGGCCTGAAGTGTTTGATGGCCATTCGTCTTTGTTATTGTCCAAGAGAGTAAAGACATCTTCCCAGTCAACGTTTTCGAGTTTTTCGCCAGAGTTTCTCTGAACCAATTCGTTGAGCAATTTCACGGGATTTGAGGTCTGAAACGCTTCTTCTCTCTCTGTTTTGTAGCAATCAGAGCTCAGTTTCTTCACCTTGTCTAGAAGCTCCAATGGAATCCCATGGTTCACCAGCTGCACACACACATAAGCACATAAGAACAGTGTGAGAGAGAAACTCAATGTTCTGTTTTTGTTTTCTTTAAAGAAAGAAAAAGATCGAAACCTGAAAAAATCCCCATTCTTCGCAAGCTCTAGCGATTTCAGACAATGTCTTCTCCCTTTCTTCACCATTGATCTTGGAAAAATCGATCACAGGAATCGCCATTTTAGATCCGTAAAGAGAGATGTGTATTAGAGAAAAAGACTCTGTTATTGGTAAGTCAGAGAAGACTGTCTTGTAATTAGATTTAGTTGTGAAGATGATGAGAAGCTCTGGCCCTGCATTTATACATCTCTATTGCAAGGGATGCATCGGTATCCAACTTAAGAAAATTATTTAAATTTTATTTTTTGTTAAATATATTTCAATGTGTATACTATATATTTAAATCTTTTATATTATTGTATCATATCTCATCAATAACTGAATCAGATCTGCATACATATTAAAATAAAATGAATATGCACAAAAGTCCATGTGTTTAGAAGATTTGATTATCCTAACGGTTAGTCCATTTTCTTAACTTTTAATATATTAACAAATAAAATGTTTTTTTTGCACTCTAACTCTTTTTATTTCTATTCTTAATACATTATTAAAAACATTTGCATATTAATTCACTTTCTCGTTACTGTCAAAAATATAGATGGACCAAGCCTGAGCTTAAACAAACCTAAATAAGCTTTAATTTTTGACTTTTCGAAAATGATAATTTTTATAAAGTATATTCAAAACGATAAGATTGTGGTCATTCGAAACCTCACATGCTTATTGGTCCAACACACAATTGGTATAATGGTATATACTTTTAGTTGACACTATTACCAATTACTATGATAAGAGTACTTTTCGTAGAAACAAAAATGTTAGGATATCTTAATCTAAACACGATTACCAAATTAATTAGATAAAGTTTCATCTTTCGTTTGACCCTTGCTTAAGAGGAACTGCACTATCGAAAATATAATATTCGATCCAAGGAGATGTATGGACTTCCATCAGAAATTTTCAGACCATACCAAAAAGTTTGTCTAAGCCATGTTAAATCCAAAATTTGTATAGTTCTGATACAAATTGACTATACAAATTGACGTAGAATATTCGTGTGTTTATATATATATATATTAGATTTATACTCATATCATAAATAGAAAAAATATTTACAAATTATATAATATTATTTATTAATAAATATAAATTGAATATTTATATAAATTTTATTTTTATTTAAAATTATTTTCAATATTAATATTGTATATATAAATCAAGAAAAGAAAATAATTATTTTTACTATTTTAATAGTATTTTTTGGTTAGTTTAGTAAAATATATTAATTTTCTAATCAAATTAATAACAATAGCATATATTTTAATTATTATAATAATTTAAATCTAATTATATATTTATTTAAAATTTACTGTGGTAATAACTCATTAACATGATATTTTTATTACTAACACATCAAAATAAAATTATTTTATTAAAATATTTTTCAAATAATATATTAACAATATGTAGTTTTATAATTATGTGTGAAAAACATTCCGATGAACTCATTTTTTAGTTATTCTTATACCAATTAAAAATTTATCAGTAGATCGATAAAATGGATTGAAAATGATTGAAAATATAGAAGTGAAATTCTGTCTTCTTTCTCAACATATATCAAACCATTCTTTTTTTACTTTCAGATCAAAACATGCATAATTCGGAAACTGAAATATAAAAAGTGATTCTTTCAATATATATTAAATTTGGTAGTGGTTAAGATTACTCCTCTGTGAGATTTGATCTTTGTATGATAATACCCTCTGAACTTTATATTACAATGAAATCATTCATATATGATTAGTTACCATAAGAAGAAAAAACATATATATGGATTTTATATATATGCCTCTTTTGTAAGTTGTAATAAGTTATTGAACGTGGAAAGTAATATTAGGTTAGCGAATTATATCCCTAAATAAATAATAGGCTTTGTTATGTGTGGACAAATTAGAGGAACATGGAGGATTTTATTTTTATATCTATATCAATTGTAGAAGAAATAATTTTTTGGTAAAGCTACTAATATATAATTATATATAAGAATAATTGTAGAAGATAACTAATATAATTATTATAAAAAATGGAGAAAGTGTTAAAAGTGGAAATAATTGTCTATACAGCACAGCCATGACTGATGTACACATGAGCAGGTGATGGCTCTTTTGTCTTTATCCCAAAATAACAAATTTTATGTTTTTATTTTTCCATTAACTATATTTAACAAATACAAACAAGATCAAATCATATAATTTTGTGCAAATTTTATGTTTTGTCAAGTCGGTAGAAAATAGAGTAGGATTAGCGGATTAGGTATAATTTCAGAAAAGTTTAAGTGTTTGACTGTTAAACCCAATTATTATTCTTTATTTAACTACAACGTACCAGTCTAATATTTCTAACATATTCATACGAAAATTTATGAAAAGAGAGTCTAATTCTACACTTTTGAAATATACATAAATGTGGTACAACCATTATTGCACTTACTCTTATTTTTTATATTTATACTTTAGTAGCAAATATAAATCGTTTTGACATTGTATTCATATTTGTACTAGATTTTTTTTACACGAATTTTTAAAATAATGGATTGATTGATTTTATTTATTATGCGAGTGAATTTATACATTTTGAATGTTTTCTATTATATTTGAATGTATATTTGATCAAATGTAAATCATATTTCTCATATATATAGTTAGAATTATATCTAAATTATTTTATTTTGCTATTACTTGTGATAATTTTTTGTTATGTTGATCTTTCATCACTATAATATGTTTGCTAGTATGACTAACATTATTAGTGCATTTCCATTTCGTGACTTTAGATTGGTTTGTATATAATTACAAAAATGATCATCGGTTTGCTCCCACACTTTCACATGCAAAAACCATTACAACACTACAAACCCTAAAACAATAATAGACTGCAATTATTTATATGATATTTTAAGCTAAATTTAACATATTATCTATATATTTATATATTTTATGTATTTTTCGATATATTTCAAAACTACATATGTGTGATCATATGATCGGATATAATTCGTATAGTTAACAATCATTTTTCTATATTTTAAATGTATTTAAGGTTTTTCCACACACATTAAAGAATTTATTTTAATTTTTATAATAAATATCATTTATTAGATATTTAAAACTAATCCATAAATAAATAAAAAAATAATTTGCAAACACATAATTTACAAAATACAAATAAATATGAAATTATTTTACATTGAAAATGGAAAGCACCACTTATAATAAACAAAACCCTTTATATTAATATTAGCTAGATATATTGCTATTGAGAGTTTGAGAAATTGTGTAATAAACTCGCGAACGGGATTTTCTTGAAAATAGGAAGATTTATAAGCTAAAACATCATTTATTTTGAAATGTAAGAAATATTAGTGTTTAATACAAAACTAAATTTTATTTGTTTCGATTACTTGTATTTTATATATTGTTTCGTTATTGGCGGAGATAGTTCAATAGATATAATAATGATAATTTAACTTTTAAAATTAATAGTCAACTAGTTTTTTTATTAATGAGTAATACTATTAAATAGCATATTTTAAACTTGTTCTTTCAAATATAACACTATAAAATTAAAATTCCAAAAATAACATAAATAATTATATAAAATACTTATTTATTCTAAATAAATTATACATAAACTTAAAACATTATATTTGAGTTCATTTTTCTAATTTATAGTTTAATTTTTTCTATTAAAATATAATTTTAATGTATTTTTAATTTTAAATTTGTGCTATTATTAGAAATTTAAACTAATTATATTATTGTTTTTGAAACAAAAACTTAAAATGTGTTATTTTAAAGAATTGCCCCTTTTTAATTAGTATACAAAAAAATTACACATCACTTAAAACAAATCGATAGAATAATATTTTTAGGATTTCTAACTGATATTCTCTATATTTCACAGAGAATGACATTTTACTGCTTTTTAAACATATTAAAAAAGAGTAATACCTTAAAATAGCATTTTTTCAAGTTTTTCTTCCAAATTTAGCATCTCAAAATTAAACTCCCAAAAATAGCATAAATACTTATATAAAAATATTTATTTATTTTAAACAAATTATATATAAACTTAAATTATTATATTTGAGTTCATTGTTTCCAATTTGTGCTATTATTAGAAATTTAAACTAATGCTGCTATTTTGAAATAAAAACTTAGAAATATGCTATTTTAGACATTTGCCCTTAAGAAAATTATTAAAAATCATATTTTATTCCTTATTAATACACTAAATAAAAATTCTAATACAATTAAATGATATAAACAAAACTAAATTTTTACACTTGCATTATAAATATAAAACAGTACTATATGTAAAACAAAAATAAAACTTGTTAATTAGCATAATTTATATTCTTATACTATTAGAAAACAAAAACATTTATTATCCAAATGCATTCCCCCGTGCCACTGACCATTGTGTAAGTAAGATCAACGGGTAATTATATACTGACAACGATATATGTACTAACAATTGTATTTAATTAGCTTTCAATGACAATTGAGGAATCACATGATGCTATGTGACCTCTGTCTTTTTTATGTTACAGAAATCGAATCTATGTACTAAAACCTCAGTTTATTTATAATATATTCGATAGTTATAAGGTAAATAAAGGAGACAACTCTTAATAACCAGCTTGGTTCAATGTATGACAATTTTCCTCTATATTATTATATATGAACTGAATTTGGAGAAGAATTCAATACTACTAATTAAAGCTTGTAAGAACTAATGTACAGTGCTATAAATCTCAAATCTAGAGGATGGACTATTTATATATAATCAAACATTATCTTCTTAGTTTGGTTCTTGATTCTGTGGTGTTAATTTATAATAAACTCTTAGTCAATGTATTTTAGTTAAGGAGAAAATGAGGACATATTAGCTAAGTGTGCTTACTCCGCAAAGTAAATAAATAGTGAGACGTGGTCGGTTCCTTTCCATATATTTTGGACCAACTAATTGACCATGTTAACTTATTATTATTGTCTTTAATCTTTGTTTTCGTTAACCGTTACCCACATTTTTTGGGGATCTTCTCTTCATTCCCGAATTATTGGTTTGTACATCTTTAATATATCAATTAACAAAAAAATTTAACAGAAAAACCTTATTTTTATGTTATTTACAAGTATATCGTCGTTTCACAGTTTTATAATATTTTAAAACAAATATTACATAAAACATAATTTACTAAAATATTTACGAAAATACTATTAGATAAATATTTAACAGTATACTATATGTAAATTCTCTGATATTTCGATATAAAATACAAACACAATACAAAATAAAATATTTTTTTTAAATACTAGTAAAAAAAATATAAAATAAAATTTTAAAATAATTAAATATTTAACATATCTACAATTGTTTATCTATTTAATAATATTGAGATAATTTAAATTTATATTTGTATAATCTGATTTTATTATCTATTTTGTTTGTAAAAATAAAATTAAACAAGTTTAAAAAAATATTTTAAATAAAAATAAATTATGTACGTGTTTAAATTACATTTATTAAATAAATAACTAAATATAATTTATAAATATATTTCTCCATATAAATCGTGGGTCTAAACCTAGTTTATTATTATCTACTCTTTTAACACAAAAATTATTTTTTATTTATTTATGGTGACAAATAATATAACATTTTTTCCTTGCAAAACTACGCATTTTGAGATTAATTTCGATACAAGACTCGTATCTAAGTGTGCAGTTAGTTCTATTAGTTTAAAAAAGTGACGATTTTGGAGCTCTAATTTACATGTGTGGTCTTATATTTATGTATGCAATTGTATGGGCACATAATCAAATCAATGTACATAGAAAATGTTCCACGTCATGAGTCTTTTGCATCGACGTCGAGGAACCAACTTCCAAATGCAATTTATTGCAAATTAATTAATTGCATAATCAAAAGTCAAACTGTCTTTTAAATAATTTCTTTCACCCATCTTCACGTTTCAACTACGTCAGATTATACTTATAATCAAATCGTAATCACTTTGTTTATAATCAAGACCAAAAAAAAGTTCAATTACATTGCTTCCCAATGACTAAACTAAACTCCTACAGCTTTATTTACCATAAGCGGCTAACAAAATGACATTTCTTGCAACAAAAATACATGATAGATTAAACATAAAGTCCCTAAACTGAGAATCTAACCTATTAAAGTCAAATGTAATGAAATTTTCGTTGAACTTTTATAATCCTTAATATATTATTTGAGAATTTTTTTAACAAATTAACCTTATCATGATGTATTAATAACAAAAATGTCATGTTAACGTTTCAACACCACAACGAATTTTATATTAAATATATAAAACGGTTTAAGTTATTATAATAATTATAATACATGCCATTGATATTAAAAATTAATATATTTTATTCAACTAGCCAAAAAAATAGTATTATATTTGTAAAAAAATAATTTTTATTACTTTAAATTTTTAATACGTTAACTTATAATTAATTTCAATTAAATATAAATAGATTTAGTTATTACCTAATCCCTAATATATTATTAGAAAAATAATTTAAGAAAATAACTTTATTCTCACGTGTTATTAACAAAAATATCATGTTTATATTTCATTATTACAATAAATTTCAAATAAATATATAAATAGGATTAACTTATTCGAATAATTACAATATATGTCATTGTTATTAATTTGGTTATATAATTAATATATTTTATTAAACTAACAAAAAATACTATTAAATTTATAAAAAATAATTATTTTTCTTTTCTTAATTTATATATACAAAAAGTAATGTTAAAAGTAATTTTAAATAAAAGTTAAAATTATATAAATATTTAATTTATATTTACTAATAAAATATAATTTGCGAATATTTTCCCCATTCATAGCGTGGGTATAAATCTAGTAACATTAAACTTAGAAAATTGGTCCTAAACACAAACAAACCAATCATACGTTTATGATCTATTTTTTATAAAAGAATTGGCATTTTGACAACGGTTCATTTTTATAAAGGAAAAATATATACCTATTTTCCATATCAATTTTTCCCCTATTCGAATTGCTTTCTCGTTTTCTGACATGGCTTTGCTTGATGTTTCAGATTTTCAAAAAGAGATAGAGAAAAAAGAGATTTTGTGAAATAACTTGTGGGCACCAAATTTAACTCCAACCAGATTCATATCCACGCCATGTGTGGAGAAAAATATTCTCAAGTTATATTTTATTAGTAAATATAAATTAAATATTTATATAATTTTAACTTTTATTTAAAATTACTTTTAACATTAATTTTTGTATATATAAATTAAGAAAAGAAAAATAATTATTTTTTTATAAATTTAATAGTATTTTTTGTTAGTTTAATAAAATATATTAATTATATAACCAAATTAATAACAATGATATATTTGTAATTATTCTAATAAGTTAAACTCATTTATATATTTATTTGAAATTTATTTTAGTAATGACACGTCAGTATGGTATTTCTGTTAATAACACGTCAGAGTAAAGTTATTTTATTAAAATGTTTCTCAAATAATGTATTAGGGATTATGGTAGTAACTTAAATCTATTTATATTTAGTTGAAATTATTTATAAATTAACGTATAAAAAATTTAAAGAAATAAAAAATATTATTTTGGCAAATGTAATAGTATTTTTTAGTTAGTTGAATAAATTATATTTATTCTCTAACCAAATTAATATCAGTGGCATATATTGTAATTATTCTAGTAAGTTAAACCCTTTTATATATTTAATCTGAAACTCTCCGTGGTGTTGACACGTCAGCATGGTATTTTTGTTATTAACACGTCAGAGTAAGGTTACTTTGTTAAAAAGTTTCTCAAATAATATATTAGGGAAATTCGAATATACTAACTAGACCAAAATGAATCAAAAATAAGTCAAATCGGTTATTTTAATTACGTAACGGTCAAAATAATTAATTATTTTATAACGGATAATAATCAATTCTGTAACGTTCAATAATTAATTGTGTTGTAACCACCAAATCCATAATTAATTATATATATGAGATTAATTACGGATTATAATATAAAAAGACACAATCTTTATGTATTGAACAAAACATTTAGAAATAAAAATAACTATTCAAAAAAATATTTAAATAATTTGTGTTAGAACTGAATAAACTATAAATTCGGTTCCAACATACCTTCATTAAATTCTGAATGAACAAATCAAGAATTCTTAAATACAACCCAACAATCAATTAAACCAAGTCTAATGTATCAACCAAACTTAACCCTATGTCTCTATTACACCCTCTTAAGATGGAAGTCTTCCATGTTATACATGTAGAACTATACATGCTTGTAACTTGTATAACCTTTTTCAATAAGAGAAGCATCCATGTGAACTTGAGTGGAAGCACATTGAGCTTCTGGTGATTTTGATAATGATCGAAATAAAAACCAAAATAATGTTCCAATTTCCGACTACAACGGGAAAGAAACAATCTCTTCTTAATCCATGTAGAAAGACTTGACAACCAACATCAACCATAGTCCATTTTGTGTCTAGCAAAGTCTTCTCCTCATTGCTAAAAATGGATAAAATAAACAGTTCTATATGTGATCAGTAGAATGATTTATACAGTGTCAAAGTTAGGTTCAAATCCAAGCAGTTTTTATGTGTGTGTTTCTGTAGATTCTAAATTAGCCTTAGATAAGAAGATGCATTAAGAAAGTAAAGATCTTTGTGTGGGTAATTTCATATCTATGGTGACCATTGCACAACTAAACAGTTTTGTTTCGGGACACTATGAAACCATCACGATGCAACCGCATTATTGATCAGCTTATCGCCGCCATGATCCAGAACCGCCCATTCGACGCCGTTCTCGCCTCTTCAACGGTTGCAACTCCATGGACTCAGCAGCTCGTATCCGATATACTCCGCTCTATCCCCAGATTCTTCTTCATTTCCCCACGATCCATCGGTCGGCAAAAGGGTTCTCGCCACCGGTCACCGTTAAAGCAGAGAAACCTCCGTGACGAATCCTTACGACGCTGTTCTGAAGTCCTGGTTCTGGGTCCCGCCGCTTATATGGATCCTAAGAAAGTTTCTCTCGGTGTGCAGAAAGCAATGGAGTTCTTCTTTTGGCTTGAGACCCATTTCGGATTCGATCATAATGAGAACACTTGCAGAGATATGGCATGTCTACTGGCCAAAGGCAACGACGTTAAGGGTCTTTGGGATTTTCTCCGGCAAGTATCCAGAAGAGAAAATGGGCCAAATGTGGTCACAACAGCGTCCATAACCTGTTTGATGAAATGCCTAGGAGAAGAAGGTTTTGTTAAAGAGGCATTAGCTACCTTTTATAGGATGAAGGAATACCATTGCAAACCCGATGTTTATGCTTACAATACAATAATCAACGCTCTTTGTCGTGTGGGGAATTTCAAAAAGGCTCGCTTTCTGTTGGATCAGATGCAATTACCGGGTTTCCGATACCCACCAGACACCTATACTTACACCATTTTAATAAGCTCCTACTGTAAATATGGGATGCAAACCGGATGCAGAAAGGCGATTAGGAGGAGAATGTGGGAGGCTAATCGAATGTTTCGAGAAATGCTGTTCAGGGGATTTGTACCAGATGTGGTGACTTACAATTGCTTGATCGATGGATGCTGCAAAACGAATCGGATTGGTCGGGCTTTGGAGCTGTTTGAAGATATGAAGAAGAGAGGGTGTGTCCCAAACCAGGTGACCTATAATTCTTTCATAAGGTATTACAGTGTTACCAATGAGATCGAACGTGCAATTGAGATGATGAGGACAATGAAGAAGATGGGTCATGGTGTACCTGGTTCAAGCACGTATACGCCGTTAATACATGCTCTTGTTGAGACCAGGAGAGCGGCTGAGGCTCGGGATTTGGTGGTGGAGATGGTGGAGGCGGGGTTGGTTCCAAGAGAGTATACATATAAGTTGGTGTTGGATGCTCTGATCTCAGAAGGAATGGCAGGTACATTTGATGAAGAGCTGCATAAGAGAATGAGGGAAGGAATAGAACAGAGATACAGAAGAGTCATGGAAATCAAACCGGGCATGGCTCGAAAAGAGGTGGTCCGAAAATCGAATTTTCACATAAGATTGACGTGAGTCAAAATACTGCGATGGAGGGAATCTGACAGGTGAACAGATGACCACTCAGATTTACATGGCTTCATCATGCATTCCATATTTTGTGATCAAGACAGTAATTGTGGACTTAGTTTAAGCTGGAGCCACCGGAAGTTCAAACTATCAACTGACTAAATGGAAGCTAAATCTTGGCGGCTGCATGAATTCGAGAGCTAAATCAGATACGTTCACCAGATTTTTCCTCTGGAACCCAAACCTTGTATTGTGCTTGTAATAGATACTTTTGTTATATGGTCATAACAAGAAAAAAAAAGAGAGGAGAAATCTATACTAAAGAATTGAACTCTTACGAGCACTGAGCATGAACAGAACACTTACTCTTTCTCAAACAAACCTGATTCACAGGAGGAGGATGTTAATTGGAGACATGGCCACAGACTTCGGTGATGGACACTGTCTAGAGTTATACCAAGAGGATTTCCATCTCTTTCTTCTTCCAAAATAACTAGTAAGTTGCTTTTGGGCTTAGGAAAGGATCTCGGTATGTAATACCTTAAATCAGGAGACCATAGCTTCAGAAAAAAACAAAAAAAACATCTGATGCACAGAGAAAACAAATATGAGAGTGAATAAATATCATTACCATGCCTAAGATAAGAAGAAACATTATTGCAAAATAATTTTGTTCTCTGATATCTTCAATTGGTGCTTTAGGAATGAGGTGTTTCAGAGTTCTTTCTTTTTTAGCGATGTAGCTATGGCTTCCCTGCTATAATTTTGTGCAAATAAAGTTTGAAACTCAAGGTTAGGTTATCATTCTAAAGAAGTGTCCGTGATTGTCTGAATGGGTGGGGAGGACAATGACTACGTTGTGTATGTTTTGTTGTTCTTCTTCTTTTCACATCTTGCCACGTCTTCATTGTATTACATAATTTAGTAACATACTTTCATGGTGATTTTGTACAGAACACCAGTCAACGAAAGAATCCTCAAAGGAAGGATGGATTGATCTAACCACTCACATATTTATCCCTTAATCTGGTTAAGTAGAAGAACGTTCTCGACCCATAGTAACTGATTATTGTGTGTTCCTTCTTTTTGATATGTTCTTTATCATTTCGATTCAGAGTTAAGAAAAATGAAGAGTCCCAATTCTGTGTACCTTGTTTCTGGTTTAATCTAAGTTTCGTTTTTTTAACGATGACAATGATCAATATGCTGATATGTCCCCTCCTGAATAAAGAGCTACGTGTTCTTTGGTCTTAATATTATGATGCTGGTTCGGTTCATTGTGTTGAAGTGAGTAAAACCGGCTAAACGCGTATGCTATATGCCGTTTTGATGATTTCCCATAAAACCACGTGGCAGGTGCGTTAGCTGTGGTCGTTACACGAATAGTAATCATTAAAAAACCTACCGACCTCATATCTCTCTCTCTGTGATTTTCATATATATGTAATATACAAATTTAGCAATCATTAGCTCATGCATTTAATCATTCTGATCATGATAAATTGGTGAACCATCAACGCCTTGCCACGTATTTAAATCCTCTATCAAACTTTGAGCTTTTTAACAAAATTCAGTTCACCAGAAAAAGGCTGTGGAACTTACGTTGCCGCCCCACGTGGTAAAAATTAAAGCGTTTATCTATTAGGTGGCAAATGCGGCTTGAGATGACGATATCTTGTGGACTCCGTTAGAAAAAATGACACAGTTAAAGTGGCACTGTCATAAGTCGATAACTATGAGTTTTTTTTTTCTAATAACAGCTGCGATTTTTCTTTTTCGCTTTTTCTTTTTCGCCTTTAAATATACGCTAAATTCCAAAAATGGAAAATACATATACATGGCACACATAATTGATATCAAATGGGAAATACATATCTCCGTTGGAGATTTTGTTTTTTTTAAAAAAAAAATTTCGGAGAGTATATATACTATAGCGACGCTTATATACCCCTGAAAAAAGAACGTTTTCAAAATTCTCATGACCATTAATGAGATGAGAAGAAAAATCATTTTGATACGGTCAACGATTGGTCTCACTTGGAAAATACACGCGTGACATTAAACGTGTCGTTTCTTATCGTTCTTTAACAAATCGACATGCTTCGGACCGCTACAGTCCAAATAGTCTGGCGTAAGCAATGACAAAACTCTCCTGCATTACCGTTTGCCACCTGTTCTTCCACGTCTATAGCATCCACTACAATTTAAACTTTTACCCTCACTCAAATTTTCTAGTTTTGTTAAGATTCCATTCCACCAACACAAGACCCCTGTCTATCCGCCACGTGTCCAAGTCATTCGTCTTATATATTCATCTCACCTCTTTGCTTCAGAAGTTTTTAAACATCTTTTCTGTTTCATTCAGCTATAACACAAGGAACAATAAGGGGAAAAGGTGAATTATGATGAAAGCTGAGGCGGATTTGCAATTTCCACCAGGATTTAGATTTCATCCAACTGACGAGGAGCTCGTCCTCATGTATCTCTGCCGTAAATGCGCGTCGCAGTCGATCCCTGCCCCTATCATCACCGAACTCGATTTGTACAGATATGATCCTTGGGATCTTCCCGGTATGCTTTCTTTTTCCCCTCCAATCGATATAAAATAATCTGTTTAATTAAACCGGCTTGAGAATTGACAACTGAATTTCAATTTACAGACATGGCTTTGTACGGTGAAAAGGAGTGGTATTTTTTCTCACCAAGAGATCGAAAGTACCCAAATGGTTCAAGACCGAACCGGGCAGCTGGTACTGGTTATTGGAAAGCTACAGGTGCTGATAAACCAATCGGTCGTCCTAAACCGGTCGGTATAAAGAAGGCTCTAGTGTTTTACTCTGGAAAACCTCCTAGAGGTGAGAAAACCAATTGGATCATGCATGAATACCGGCTCGCTGACGTTGATCGATCGGTTCGCAAGAAAAACAGTCTAAGGGTGAGTAATTTTTCGGATTCAATCCGAAATTATAATATGAACGGGTTTTGTTAACCGGCCTTTTTCCGATTTCTGAACAGCTGGACGATTGGGTATTGTGTCGTATATATAACAAGAAAGGTGTCATCGAGAAACGAAGTAGTGAGATCGAGAACGAGATGAAGCCGATAATCGACACGTGTCCTGTAACAACTCCTGAATCTGCGGCGAGATTGATGGCTGGCTCGAGCTGCTCGGACCACCAAGTGGTGACATTCACGTGCGATGCTGAAAGCGAGCCGAGTTGGAGCAATGGTCGTAATGCCCTCGGTTTTCCGTTTAATTACGTAGATGCCATCGCCGATAATGAAGTTGTCTCACGGCTATTGGGCGGTAATCAGATATGGTCGACGCTGGATCCACTTGCCATTCCGCATAGAACTTTCTGAGTTTTCACGTGAGACTATCATTGGTCGGTCACACACGTGCCGGTTAAGCGGCTCAAAACACGCTAGATGAGCCAGAAGGGAAGGGAAGGAACGGGTTGGGCTTTTCAGTAGTATTTGGGCCTTGGATTTTCTCCTCGACTAATATTAGCTACCATGTATTATTATTATTCGACAAAGTAATATCATGGTTCGCTACAATTTTTTACTTGGAAAAAGAAAATCATTTCAAAATCCTATATTATATATTATTGAAAATAGGGAAGTATTAATTAGTAATTAAATTATATATAAAAAATAAAATAAAAAGAGAAATAGGGAAGATAACGTGGAGAGGAGAAATAGCTGAGGGAAGCTCAAGATCCGATTATGCTGACTTCGTCGGATTGGAAACTGTCGGTAAAGGTAGGTCCTGTGAGATAACAGTCTTATCGTTGCAACTTGCATCCAAACAAATCTCCTTAATTCTATTTAATTTGTTTTTGTCTTTTATATATATTTATTCAAAGAATTGGTGGCAAAAAACATTTATTAGAATATTTATAGACCCTAAATTTATTCATATACCAATTTATAATTAGTTTATCCGCTTTAATTATTCATGTTAAGTTGAATTCAGGTAACGACGACTTAAAATCTGAAAACAAATCGATTGGAATTCCTTTTGAAATAGATATCACTATTTTCAAAACTAGAATAAAGAATTCAAAATCTTGAGGGATAACTCAGAGAAGATTAGAGAAAACAAGTCTTATATACGCATACCAAATTTTTATATCACTTTTAGGTTAGAATTTATATAACTACTAAGCATTCTTTTTTCCAAATTCTTCAAATTTTCTGTATAAATTCGTTAATAAAAGTGGGAGCGTGACATATTTGTTGTGTGTCCCACAGGGAAGTGGGGTTTAAATCCATGTTAGGTATGTTTGTTGCTCTCACAACCTTCACTTTCAATTTACAACCAACCTATCCTTACACTTTATAATAATTTATTATTCATGTTTTCAGTATCAACAAAATAGTTTGAAATTATATCTAACTTCTATTTTGCTACTAAATCAGGAAATTCATATTTTACACTCTACAAGCAATATCATAACTATTTTCCATGGTTTTAAGTAGTTTTTGTGTGTAAACTTGCATTTCTAAGTTAACAAGTTAACTATATTAACGATTATACTAATTGTTGTTGTACTACATCTGTAGGTTAAAGACTTAGATTACTAAACCGTGAGGGGAATCTTTTCAAAACTAATGTACTATTATTATGGAAGCAGATTTTGGGGGTGAGATTTTGTGTATAATATAGATACGATGGATAATAGTTTTGTCGTTTGCTCGCCGTCAGCTATTGTGCCTAACATTGTGGTTAGAGATACAATATATATTGTTCGTTTGTCTGTAGCATGTAGATGTGGTTATGATTGATTATAAATTTTTATTCACACTATTGTTTTAATCAATAGTTAAAAAAATTATGATTCAGACCATTACGACAAACAAAAATGGCAAATATATGTTTATTACTGTTTAAAACATTTGAATTTAGATGCAAGGACTTATACATGCCTTCAATGATCAAATGCTAAAGGAAAAAATAAATTTGTATATTATATTAGAAATAACCTATTTTGAAAAGAAATAATATTATAAAATCTAAAATACGATCCCAGAGTTTAAAAATGTAGCAATCATAAGTCTAGTGAAAATCCGGTAAGGTTAGATGGCCATATAAATAGCATTTATATTTTCTGACGTAGAATAATTAGTACACGACTCCTTCAATGCACATTTTAAATTGGGTTAATCAATTGCCACATCATATGAATAATTTAATAAAATGGTTTCGAGTTAATCCTTCGAGTGTTCGATCCAAAGTTCTGATTCACAAATGTTACTTAAAGAAATAAAATGAAAAACGTGAATCTTGAGCATCCTTTTTCCCCCAAAAACCAATACCAACGATTGAATAAAATTGGCTCCAAAAATTGGACTCAAGTAAATCTCTATGTTTTCTAATCTTTAAAAGATACAATTTCGATTATTTCTAAGAATCCATGTGAAAAATTATAACAAAAGTTGATATATTTATTGGAAAGAAAAAGAAATATAAATAATAAAGGGACTGTTCTCTTCTCTCACTCTGCTCGTACGTTCTTCTTCTTCATTCGAGGTAATTCGCATTTTGATTTCAACAACGACAAAGACAAAGGTGATTTTCCTGGGAGCTTTCTCTTCTTTCAAAAATGAAAATGCTCGTACGATTTTTTCATTACTACTATTTTTTTATTCGTAAATTGATCCTGTGAAACTACTAATCCATCGTTTTTTTTGTTTCTGCCCTAGGATTTCTGTGATCCATTCTCTTTTTCGGTTCTTTCTCTATTCGTCTCTGATTCAGGAAGTTTATGTTGTTTCTTTTAATTTCCAGAAGCTGAGCTTAGCAGGTGAGGTAAACATTGGTTTCTGGTATTACTTTGATGAGCGAGAAATGGATTCTAATTCCAAACTTGTATTCCGGCGGCGTTTGGAGATTTTACGGTGATGCTTCTTCTGTACCGAAAGTGGGATTTTGGGTTAGAATCGAGGCGGAGGGATTTCGTAGGTATCTTCTGCACCTTCCACGAGGTCTGTAATTTTCTTAATTATTTTTAGTTTGTTGTTTTTTTGAACCTACCACATTTTATGGAATTGAAGCATTGGGATGTAGATTTGGTTACAACGTACTTGAGGTAAGGGTCGTTTATCTCATATTGGATGAATTGTGTTCGAGAATGTACAAATTTGACAGAGTTGGGAACAAATATTTGAATTCGATGGATGAAGTCTTGAGTTTTTACAACAAAGTAATGTGAAGATTCTCATATAGAGTCTTCCAATTTGTTGCACCTAAGAGTACTAGTTTCACTTCCTCCAGCGTAGTTGCAAAGATAGTCGGAATGTTGGGTAAACTCAGTCATTCGTTGTCTTTGCATTTTTAAACTTACCAAAGGCCTCTTCTACTTACAGGAAACCGTAGGCTGAAGCTAAAGACGGTTCAATATGCAGATATTAAAGGGCTTCCTTCCTGGAACGCAGGAGGCAACATTATCTTCCTCGCAGTCCAAGTAAGCACTTTCTTTATTTGAAAAATATTTAGAGGGAAATGCAACAACTCCACCACGACGAGGCAGTCAAGAAAGTTGCCAACCAACTTTCACTTTATTTTGAGACTAAAAGTTTTGATATTGCCTAAATTTTTATTTGGTTAAGGTTAACTGTAAAACATGATTAATTGGCAATCTGCAATTTCAACTTCATGTCCATCTCTTTTTCTTTTGTTATATTTTCACTATACTTTTGCAATTTCTGTTGTCCTGAGAAATAAAACTGAATCCATTGCCTAACTATATGCAGTGAAGTCGATGCAAAAATGGAAATGGACGACCCAGAGAAGGGAATGGCTACGGTTGCTCAGCTCATAGAGCAGCTTCACACAAAAACATCATCTCCGCAAGACAAAGAACTCACAACAGCTCGTTTGCTAGGTATTGCAAAAGGCAGAAGGGAGGCAAGAAGGCTGATCGGGTCGTATGCCCAAGCGATGCCTTTATTCATTTCCATTCTTAGAAATGGGACGAGTTTGGCCAAAGTAAATGTTTCTTCAATCCTTTGTGTTTTGTGCAAAGAAAAAGATTTGCGACTAAAAGTGCTTCTAGGAGGATGCATCCCACCATTACTCTCAATTTTGAAGTCTGGAATCATTGAAACTAGAAAAGCAGCAGCAGAAGCTATATATGAGGTTTCTTGTGCTGGAATTTCCAATGATCACATTGGCATGAAAATATTTATCACAGAAGGTGTAGTGCCAACTTTGTGGGATCAACTAAGTTTGACAGAAAAGCTGGATAGAGTGGTTGAAGGGTATGTTACCGGAGCTTTGAGGAATCTTTGTGGCGTTGATGATGGTTATTGGAGAGTGACACTAGAGGGTAGTGGTGTGGACATAGTTGTGTCTCTTTTGTCATCTGATAATCCTAATTCTCAAGCAAATGCGGCTTCTTTGCTGGCTCGTCTAGTTCTTTCCTTTTGTGATAGTATCCAGAAAATATTAAATTCTGGAGTTGTCAAGTCTCTGATACAGCTTTTGGAACAGAAAAATGATATTAATGTCCGTGCTAGTGCAGCAGATGCTTTGGAAGCTCTCTCATCAAGATCGGATAATGCTAAGAAATGTGTTAAAGATGCAGGAGGTGTTCATGCTCTCATTGGAGCCATTGTTGCTCCATCCAAAGAATGTATGCAGGGGAAACATGGACAATCTCTACAAGAACATGCAACTGGAGCTTTGGCAAATGTGTTTGGTGGGTTGTGCCATTTAATTATGTATCTTGGAGAAGCATCACAGTCCCCTCGTCTAGCAGAACCAATTGGTGATGTAGTTGGAGCCCTTGCCTATGCTCTAATGATTTTCAAACAACCAGAGAGTTCGGATAAGTTATTTGATCCAAGAATGATAGAGTGCATTTTGGTAAAGTTACTACAACCACGTGAGACGAAGTTATTTCAAGAGCGGATCTTGGAGGCTATGGCGAGCTTGTATGGGAACAGTAGTCTATCGTGTTACCTAGATGATGCAGAAGCTAAGAGAGTCCTTATCGCTCTCATAACTATGGCTTCTGCAGATGTACGAGAGAATCTAATAATTTGCTTGTCTCGTTTATGCCATGACAAGGTTGGAATTTGGGAGGCTGTTGGAAAGAGAGAAGGAATTCAATTATTTATATCATTTCTAGGTTTGTCTAGTGAGCAACACCAAGAATATGCTGTTGAAATGTTGGAAATTCTGACGGCTCAGGTCGATGATAGTAAATGGGCTGTAACTGCAGCTGGGGGGATTCCTCCACTTGTCCAGTTGCTTGAGACTGGTTCTCAGAAGGCCAAGGAAGATGCTGCCTGCATCCTCTGGAATTTGTGCTGTCACAGCAAGGAAATCCGCGATTGTGTTGAAAGAGCTGGTGGTATTCCAGCATTCTTGTGGCTATTGAAAACCGGTGGACCAAGTTCCCAGGACTTATCTGCAAAGACACTTGTGAAGCTTGTCCGTACAGCTGATCCTGCCACAATTAATCAATTGTTGGCGTTACTTCTGGGTGATAGTCCGACTTCCAAGGTTCATGTAATAAAAGTATTGGGCCATGTGGTCTCAAAAGCTTCACAAGAGGATCTTGTTCATAGAGAATGTGCTGCTAATAAAGGACTGAGGTCCCTTGTCCAGTCCCTTACATCTTCCAGGGAAGAAACAATGGAGCATACAGCTTCAGTTTTAGCTGATCTATTCAGCTCAAGGCAAGATATCTGTGATCATCTTGCGACTGATGACATTATTAATCCCTGGATCAAGCTCCTTACAAACAATACTCAGAATGTGGCGAAACAGGTGGCTAGGGCTTTTGACGCATTGTCTCGGCCGGTTAAGAAAAATTCTAATAAAAAGAAGTATTACATTGATGAAGGGGATATTAAGTCACTTATAAAATTGGCTAATAACTCTTCCATTGAATCTGCAGAAAATGCAGTTTCTGCCCTGGCAAATCTTCTTTCTTGTCCGGATATCGCTGCAGAAGCACTAGCTGAAGATGTTGTTTCAGCTTTCACAAGAATTTTGGCTGATGGATCTTCAGAGGGTAAGAGAAATACAGCACGGGCATTTCATCAGTTGCTTAAGATTTTTCCAGTTTGTGATGTGCTAAAGGGAAGTGCTCAGTGCAGTTTTACAGTACTTTCACTCGTTGATTATCTAAAGTCAACTGATATGGATAGCCCAGATGCTTTCAACATATTAGAAGTAATTGCAATCGTGGCAAGGTCGAAGAGTGGGGTTAATTTCTCTTACCGTCCATGGATTGCCCTTGCCGAAGTGCCATCAAGCCTGGAGACCCTTGTGCAATGCCTTGCTGAAGGCCATACTCCTGTGCAAGATAAGGCAATAGAAATTTTGTCCAGGCTTTGCTCTGATCAGCAATTTCTGCTCAGTGAACTTTTAGTTTCAAGACCCAAGTCAATGGGGGTTTTGGCTGACAGAATAGTAAATGCATCCAGCTTAGAAGTTAGAGTTGGGGGGACAACGCTGCTCTTATGTGCAGCAAAAGAAAAGAAGCAGCTAATCACGGATGCACTTGATCAGTCTGGTTTTTCAAAACTCTTGTTACATTCCCTAGTAGATATGATAAAGCATAATTCTAAATGCTCTTCTCTAGAAACTGAAGTCCAGCCACCTAAAGGTTTTATGGAAAAAAATATTTTCCAGGAAACAGGTTATTTTTATTTTCCTGATCCAGCTAAAATATTGGGTGGTACTGTCGCGTTGTGGTTACTATGCATACTCACCTCCGTTGATGCTAAGTCAAAGCTCATTGTCATGGAAGCTGGCGGACTTGAGGTGCTCTTTGGGAAGCTTGCTAAGTATACTTCCAGTCCTCAGGTAATGTTTGTTTTTCGGACATTAAAAAATTTAGATTATTCCTCATGCTTCTCGGTCATGGTTATCTATCTTACAATGCACCTTCATTGCCAATGAAAATAAATTAGCCAACTGTTAGTTCAGAGGTTCTATTACAGTCAGATTTCAGAAGCTATCTTTTCTTTATATCGTTACAGACTTGTCAAGAACGAATTGTGCATTTTGGTATTGAGTCACACTGCTCCCAATTTCTCTTAGGTTTGACTTTATTCTTACTTCTGTGGCAAAAATGCCTTCTACAAAATATCCCCTTAAAATTAATATTGCGCTTAATTTTTTCACCAGGCCGAATTTGAGGACACAGAAGGCATTTGGATTAGCGCTCTCCTCCTGGCTATCATGTTCCAGGATGAAAATGTGTCCTTGTCTTCAACGACAATGCAGATCATTCCAGCACTTGCACTTTTGCTAAGATCTGATGAATTGATAGATCGATATTTCGCTGCCCACGCAATGGCTAGCCTTGTTTGTACTAAGAACAGAGGAATAAGTCTGTCAATTGCAAACTCAGGTGCTATTTCTGCGATAATAAACCTTCTTGGCTATGTGGAGACAAAGATGCTGAACTTGGTTGCTTTGGAAAATGGATTTTCTCTGGTGAAAGAGCCTGTTCAAGTCATTCTTCAACACCTTTTTGAAATTGAAGATGTGAGGCTTGGCTCCACTGCACGCAAATCTATCCCGCTGCTTGTGGATCTCTTAAGGCCAATTCCAGATAGGCCTGGAGCTCCTCAATTTGCCGTCCAAATCCTGATTCGCATTGCTGATGGAAGTGACACAAATAAATTACTAATGGCTGAAGTTGGAGCTGTTGAAGCTTTAACGAAGTACCTTTCTCTAAGCCCTCAAGATTCAACTGAGTGCATCATATCTGAATTGCTTAAGGTATTATTTAGCAACAACGAGCTTAGAAAAAACGAAGTGGCACTAAGTTCCTTGAATCAGCTTATCGCAGTACTGCGACTGGGTTCAAGAAGTGCAAGATACAGTGCTGCTGGGGCTCTGAATGAACTATTTGATGCTGAAAACATCAGAAAGTCTGAAATTGCCTGCCAGGCTGTTCAACCACTAATGGACATGCTCAGTACTGTATCAGAGAGTGAGCAAGAGGCCGCTATCTCTCCATTGATCAAACTAAGCTCAGGAAATACTTCTAATACAGCTCTTCTGATTGATGTGGAAGGAAGTCTGCTGGAAAACGTAAACAAAATCTTATCATCTGCTTCTGCTTCAGAGGATTTAAAGATAAATGCTGCTAGACTTTGTTCTGTTGTTTTCTCAAATAAAAATGTCAGAACAAGTTCACTCGCATCTGGGTGCATGAAGCCTTTAATAGCATTAATGCAGTCTCGAAGAAGTGCAGCAGTCGAAGCAGCAGTCTGTGCTATTAAGATATTATTGGACGATGAGCAACAACTAGAACTAGCAGCCGCTCATGACATTCAGGAGCTTCTCGTTTGCTTGGTTTCTGGAACAAATTACAGGATTATTGAGGCTAGCTTATCAGCTCTCATTAAATTGGGGAAAGACAGAGTACCACGCAAGTTGGACATGGTAAAAGCTGGAATAATTGAGCGATGTCTTGAGCTACTACCTGGAGCCTCAACTTCGTTATGTTCCTCTGTCGCTGAGTTGTTTCGAATCTTAACAAATAGTGGAGTAATCGCAAGAAGAGCAGATGTTTCAAAAACTGTAGAGCCTCTTTTCATGGTCTTGCTCCGATCAGACTTGACCTTATGGGGGCAACATAGTGCGCTACAAGCACTTGTAAACATTTTGGAAAAACAGCGAAGCCTTGAAGCGTTTAATTTTACACCCAGTGAAGCCATCATGCCTCTGATTTCATTTTTGAAATCTTCATCTCAAGCTATCCAGCAGCTTGGAGCGGAATTGCTGAGCCATTTTCTAACAATGGAAGATTTCCAGAAAGACACCACAACACAAAGTGCCGTTGTTCCTCTGGTTCGGCTTGCTGGAATCGGAGTACTGAGCCTGCAGGAAACTGCGATAAAGGCACTGGATAAGATATCTGCTAGCTGGCCTCAGGCTGTTCTTGATGCTGGCGGTATTTTCGAGCTATCCAAGGTTATTCTTCAGGAAGATCCTCAGCCACCTCTTGATCTGTGGGAGTCAGCTGCTTTTGTTCTCTCCAACATTCTGCAGTATGATGCAGAATACTTTTTCAGAGTTGAACTACCAGTTTTAGTAAAATTGTTGTTCTCGAAAATTGAAACCACAGTGACCCTGGCTATTAAAGCATTGATGATTCATGAGAAGAACGATGCTTCAAGCACAACACAAATGGCTGAGCTAGGCGCAATTGATGCATTACTGGATCTCCTGAGATCTCATCAATGCGAGGAAGAATCAGGAAGCTTACTTGAAGTAATATTTAACAATCCGAGGGTAAGAGAGTTAAAGTTATGCAAATATGCAATAGCACCACTTTCTCAGTATCTGCTGGACCCTCAGACAAGATCAGACCCTGGTAGGCTTCTTGCTGTTCTTGCACTTGGGGACCTTTCTCAGCATGAAGGGCTTTCAAGATCCAGTGATTCTGTTTTCGCTTGCCGGGCCCTAATTAGTGTGCTAGAAGAACAACCAACAGAAGAAATGAAAGTGGTGGCAATCTGTGCGTTGCAGAATTTTGTGATGAATAGTAGAACGAATAGACGAGCTGTTGCTGAGGCTGGTGGCGTATTGCTAATTCAGGAGCTACTGCTTTCTTGCAATGCGGAAGTTTCTGGACAGGCTGCACTGATGGTCAAATTTTTGTTCTCCAACCACACACTCCAAGAATATGCCTCGAATGAGCTTATACGATCACTAACAGGTACTTTTCAACCTAAAAAGTTATACTCATGTTGTGTCCCTGTCACTCTACCACTAAACTGTTGCTTTAAACGTTTAATTTTCTGATAATATTTTTTTGCTTTAATCTTCAACTGTTTGACATATCATGGTTGAACAGCTGCACTTGAGAGAGGCTTGTGGTCTACAGAATCTATAAATATCGAAGTTTTGAGAACTTTAAATGTGATTTTCTCCAACTTTTCTAAGCTCCGTGCCTCGGAAGCTGCCACTTTCTGCATCCCTCATTTGGTGGGGGCGCTCAAATCCGGTGTTGAAGATGTCCAGGGATTAGTATTGGATATTCTCTACTTGCTAAGACACTCGTGGACAAATATGGCCATAGATGTTGCAAAGTCTCAAACCATGATTGCAGCTGAAGCAATTCCCGTCTTGCAAATGCTGATGAAAACATGCCCTCCTAGGTTCCATGACAAGGCAGACAGCCTATTGCACTGCTTACCAGGTTGCTTAACAGTGAACGTCATGCGTGCAAATAACTTAAAGAAGTCTATGGGAACCACAAACGCCTTCTGTCAATTAACAATTGGAAACTGTCCTCCACGGCGAACTAAGGTTAAAGCAAATTCATCCTAAGAGAATATTCTACAGTCCCACTATAGCCAATTAAAGTCTTCGTGTTTATTGATAATGGGTGTTGTCTCTTTTCCTCTAGGTGGTGAGCAATAGTACTTCTCCTGAATGGAAAGAAGGCTTTACTTGGGCATTTGATGTTCCTCCCAAAGGACAAAAACTGCACATCATATGCAAGAGCAAAAGCACATTTGGAAAGGTAACACTGTAACAATGGGTCACACTGTTCAAGTGCAGAGCTGGTATTCGATAGAAATAGTTCAATCTGTAAGCTTTTGTGTTGCCGTAATTAGTCATTTTACTTAACACAGAACACATTACTTGGCTGCAGACAACTCTAGGCCGTGTCACTATCCAAATCGACAAAGTCGTGACAGAAGGAGTGTACAATGGATCTTTAAGCCTGAATCATGAAAACAGCAAAGATGCTTCTTCCAGATCACTCGACATTGAGATTGCATGGTCCAATAGGACAACGGATGATACTCTGCGATGAAAAAGGAAACAGGTCCATCTTCACAAGCACAATGCACTTGGCCAAAGGAAGCCTTTATGTGTCTACCGTTCGCTATGGCTGCATTGTGGTAGTCTGCAGCAGATGTATAGCACTAATACGTGTATATGGGTAATGAGTATGGTTTGTTAAAAGAAAAGCAAGGAAGAAAGTCTTTTTTTGTATGGGTTTCTTTCTTTTGTCTACAATGCTATGCGCTGACAGTTCATGAAACTCTTTCGCTCAGGGATCAACTAAGCAGCACGAAGTGCTCTGATTCCCGTGGCTATGTTTTAAGTTACTTTTACCATGATTTTGCCTGGTTTCATAGTTGAAGACGAGCACTGGATCATAATATGTTTGACGAATCGAAAATTTCAAGAAAGTTCACATAGTATTTTAGCAATCTACACCTGCAATGCGATGAGAGGGCAACAATGTGGCATCGAATCCCTTCATTGGTTATAAAAAAAAAAACCAAGCAAACAAAGCTTTTGGTCACAAACGCCACAAAATGTACATAGACTACTATCCTGAAAACATCACTGAAGTAAAACATTCTCGCCGTATCCAAGTTGTTAAGAGTTAAAACAAAATAATAAGATACTGCTGAATTTCCAAAATGGTAGAAACATGGTTTACTTTGCTGCACCAACCAAGACAGACCGGGCGTGTGTGAAAGTAGAAATGATAGCTCCAAGCTGCAGTTTGTCGCTGCACCCAAAACTCAATCTGTATCTACAAAGACGTAAAAGACTCGAAATTAAACAAAAGCTAATACTCTACCCTCAGGCATTCAGAATTAAATAATCTGAAAACTTTAAAACAAAATAATGGCAAAATATACTAACTCGATGTCTGCCAAATCATTTATCAGTTGAATTCTGACATTTGAAGGCATCTTAATCTTAAAAACAAACCTGATGGAGAAACAAAAGTTAGCTCACAGAGGCACAAATAACACAACAGTAAAAGCAGTAACCAAGTTAGTCACTCACATGGTAACCTCTTTGACGATATCAACAATGGCAAGCCCTTTTCTCGTCTTCATTTCTGATATTTCTGCAGAGAGTAAAAAGTAACAGTCAAGGTCAGGACAATGAAAACGATAACTAAGTAAATACTATTTAAGTTACTGTTCAATACTTTTGTAGCTCTCAGCAAATGATTCATTCAGAAGCCAAAAAGATATCTGCTCAATGTCCTTGGGTAGTGGGTTTCCAGTGCAGAGGTAAACCTCTTCTTCTGTAATTTGCCGGGACGCCATATGCGTTGACTGCCCACACATATAAACCCATTAGAAAATTATACAGATCCGTTTATAGTAATTTAAAAGACTGTTATTTTCTGTAGGTTTACAGTTGTATATTAAGAGACAGAAGCCAAGGGAATATTTACAGAACCTGCAAAATGTTCAATGCTTTTCTCATGTCCCCATTGCTTAGACGTACAAGAGCTGCCAGACCACTTTCACTTACATCAAGCCTAGTTCCATAATGGAAATGGAAACACAAAACAAAGGGTCCACAAAAAATAAATAATAAATAAAAAAGGTGGAGAAAATACAAACAAGTTTATAAGACCGACATAGCTTAATTCTTACCCTTCAGCTTCTATTACATGTTTAAGACGTTGACTAACATGAACAGGGTCAAGAGGGGCAAATCTAAACCGGGTACATCTGGATTGTAAAGCTGGGATGATCTTATTGACATGGTTTCCAATAAGCGCAAACCTAGTACTCTTTGTGTATTTCTCAATCACTTGCCAAATTTAAGAAAATAAGCATGCTGGACATGTTAGCACCATAGTTAAACAAAAGATCCAAGAGAGCTAGGAAGAATATAAAAAGTTTTACCTCTACGCAGGGCAAACTGAGCATCTTTTGTCATGGCATCTGCTTCATCTAGCAGAACCAACTTTACTGAAGACTTTCCTCTGTAATCATGAATTTTAATTTTTAAATATCCACACTACACTGCTATAGGATATCTTGTTCTACATCTAAACATTGCTCATTCGGTCGCAATGCATTCCTTATTATGAGTAAATAACAAATACAAATCAAAAATGCTTATTATTATGATAAAAAGCAAAAAATTAAAAGCACAGATGGAATCATGATAGGAAGCTTACAATGAGAAACTCTGCGTGCTAGCAAAATCTTGAATCTGCTGCCTTACAACATCAATTCCTCTATCATCTGATGCGTTCAGTTCAAGAATCATATTACGGTACTTAGGTCCATAGAGTTTCCGGGAAACGGCTAGAATGGTCGACGTTTTGCCTGTACCGGGAGGACCATATAACAGAAGATGGGGCAGTCTGTTCTCATTGGTCAGCCTATCAACTGAATCACAAAAACAACATATCCTACCATGAGCAAAGGTAAGAAGCTATATCATGCATTATTCTCTCAATCCAGCAGAGAAAGAGAAACTAACATAGACAAATATGAGCCTCCTTGGAAGATATGTTAATAGATTTTGTTAGAAATAAACGGAAACGAAAACTAAGGCCACAATCTCTCTCAAATTGAAAAAACCCAAATTTCAAGCCACCATCTTCTAGGTTTCCAGAAAGTTCTCGAAAAAAGAACTGAAAATTGTACATACTAAACAAAATCCCAGATTTAGGAAAAGAAACCCTAGGGCGGGAGATTCAGAGACAGGTGCCATTACTCGTGTCAATAATGTCACGATGTGCTGCGACGTCATCGAGCGACTGAGGTCGGTACTTCTCGACCCATGGCGTCGCATTACCCTGTGGCGGACCACCAAAACCGGCAACGTCTTTGCCCTTGTTATTCGGCTTATTTTCGTCTACGTCAATGTCCATCGCCAACGTTACCTCAGCCATATTCGCCGCCGACTAACCAAAATTGCTTCAGAAAATCTCACTCAGTCCTTTCTCTCCCTCGTCGATGGCGCCAAGATTTTTTTTTGAGGTTTCCTTCCGCCATTGTCTACCGTCTTTCGTTGTGTAATTCCTTGTTTACCCTCGAGAAACGATAGGGCCATTTTGGTAAACTAATACTCCACTGAATTTTGAAGCTTCCAATTTTTTCCGCTAAATACATAAAAACGCAATTGACCAATTAAATTTTTATTTTTGAATATAACAGTTTAAATTTATAAAAATAACATAAATTTAATATTAAAATATATTAAAATTTATTATTAATAAAAAATTAAACTTTAAATTAAAAAAATAAATGTTTTGAGTTTGTGTATAATTTAATTATAATAAATATGTATTTTCAAAAAATTATATATATTGTTTTTAAAATTTTAAAATTTAAATATTAAATTTGGAATAAAAATATAAAAATAATATTTTAATATATTACTTTACATAAAATTCAATTAATAATTATAATTATTTTAGATATGACACTATTATACCAGATTTGAGCTGTCCAGCTACTTTCATTCAAATTTTAAGCCTCTTTTAATACATTACACAAACTCATGAAAGTGATAGTAATTTTACAGTAGCTCTATGCATTGTTTAAACTTTCACCCAAACTTCAAGTCTCTTTAATACATTACACAAATTTATAAATCTGATAGTAATTTTACACAAACTCTATCCATTGTTTATAATTAAATAAATCGTTATTATTTTCTGAAATTGTGATCAATTAAACTTAATCACGTTTAATCTAACGTGAATAAAACTTGATCCGAGCCAAATAACTCAGGTCTCACAAAACCTGATAAACTCGAACCCAAAATTATCCAAAATTCATTTTTCCCTTTTTAAAATTAGGATTTTTTTCGGTGTAGCAAAATATCTTTAACTGCTGACTTCAGAAAAGTGCCATCAACACCAATGGTTGGAGGAAAAGAACACATACGCATAACAAAAAAACATATGTGTAACAATAAAACACAATCGCTATCAATTTTGCATCGAACATTCAAAAACAATTTCATAAAAAGAAATAAACTCATAATCAATGTCAATTTTGTAAACCCTAAATCGAACAACATTCACTCCATAATAAGCAATTTCTTGATGTAATCGGCAAATCTCTCTTTCGCTTTATTTTCCTCTTTTTTTTTTTACCTTCTCATCTTCGATTTCTTTGTTGAAAACACTACTTGAACCATAAATCGAATTTTAAATCCCCTAAATCACAAATATGTAAAATCGATTTGGTGGATTTTGGATTTGCTCGATTTAATTTTGGGTTCGGGTTTACTTGGTTTAATTTTAGATTTAGATTTGCTCAATTTAATTTTGGGTTTGGATTTGTTGGATTGTAGATCGGGTCAGATTTTATTCGCATTGGATTAAATACAATTAAGCTTAATTGATCGCAAATTTAAAAAATAATAATAATTTGTTCAATTGTAAACAATGCATAAAATTTATGTAAAATTACAATCAGATTCATGAGTTTGTGTAGTTTATTAAATATGTCAAATACCATAGGCAACCAAAGTCCATGTGGTATAACAATGTCGTTTTATTATTTTATCTTTAATACAATTACGAATAATTTAGACTATTCGAATAAATGATAATTGTATTTAAAAATGGCTAAACTAATGATATTTCTAAAATTGGTACCGTAAAAGTGTATTGTTTGTGAAACTTTTAGGTTTTGTGTATATATGCTCACTCACACATTTGAATTTTCTTTTGACTTATTTTTACAATACAATCGAATGAATATTTATTATTAGACCAGAGAATTTAGAAAATTGGCTGACACTTGTGAATTCGATGGCAAATTGTAAAATTAATTAGGTGAGTCGAGCAATCAGTCGTGATCAACAAAAATAAATTGAGAAATAACTTGTTATAAATTACATTAAAAGTAAAGAAATGGGTCATATGAGTGGAATTTTGCTTATTCGACTCACATCTCTTTTTGCTAACACTTGGGATAGCGAAACAACTTCAAAACCAAACATCATCCCACATCAAATCTTCAAACACTCCTCCTTAGTTATGGTATTGAACCGCTATCATTTACTGCGATAAAATATGAATGCCTTTATTCTCCACATACTTGCGTGTTAAGAAATTAAAAGTATAACCTTCTTTTATCGTTATACGCCTGAAAAAAAGATCACGGCTTATTACTTATTTTACAAGGCAATTTATTCCCTCGAAAACGTTACGCGCGTGAGCTCCACCTGTGATCATTATCCAGTTAAGATTGTGTGACTCCAAATATGTCCAAATGGCAACGTATCGCTAAGAGCCACTGACACATGTCTTTTTAACTCTCTTTCTCAGTCTTCCGGCGCTTCTCACCGCCGTTTCGCCACCGTGACAATGGCCTTTTCTCTCTCCGCCGCCTCCCATTTACTCTGTTCTTCCACCAGAGTCTCTATTTCCCCCGCCGTCGCCTCTTCTTCGTCACCACATTCTCTCTCTTCTCTCCGAAACGGCGCATCTTCCTCTCTATTTCCTCATTCCTCCCTCCTTCAGGTAACCGTAAATTGAGATTCGGTATGGAATCATAGTCTTCTGGTGATTTCTGAACCTTTTCGTCTGTTAATTCCAGAGAAAACATCTGATTAACGAAAAATATAGAGTTTTTAGCACGGGGATTTCACCCAAATGTGCCGCCTCTGATGTTTCTCAATTGAGAAGCGCTAAAGAAGATATCAAAGTGCTTCTCCGAACAAAATTTTGCCATCCCATTTTGGTTAAGTATCCTTCTCTTCTCATATTTTCTGGTTTGTGTTCTGCTTCAATCTACTTTCATGTGTGATTTGTCTTCTGCAGAAAAATTATTCCGAGGCATTAACTCTGTGTGCTTTGTTTTTGACAAGAGATTAAATATATGTATATATCATTACAGGTTAGGTTAGGATGGCACGATGCTGGTACATATAACAAGAACATTGAGGAATGGCCACAGAGAGGTGGAGCTAATGGAAGTCTTAGGTTTGACACTGAGCTTAAACATGCTGCAAATGCTGGTATTTGTTCCATTGCATTCAGTGTGGCCTAAAGCTTCTTTCTTTTCTTTTCTTTTTTCAGCTTTTGTCTTTATACTCCACTTTTGACATTTACAGGTCTCGTTAGTGCTTTAAAGCTCATTCAACCTATCAAAGACAAGTATCCCAACATCTCTTACGCAGACTTGTTCCAGTTAGCTAGTGCCACTGCAATAGAGGTCCTCCTATGCTATTCTTGGGGTTGGATTTAGCAAGAAACTATGTTGGTTTTAGAAAAAACTTTACTTATAGCTCTAGATAAAAACTTCAGGAGGCTAGTGGTCCCGAAATCCCGATGAAATATGGGAGAGTTGATGTTTTAGCACCTGAACAATGTCCAGAAGAAGGAAGACTCCCTGGTTAACTAATCTTTCCATTGTCTGTTTCATGGCTTTCGATGAGTATGTTTAGATTTATTATGGACTGTTGAAATCACGAGCTGAAATTATGCTATATTTAGATGCTGGACCTCCTTCACCAGCTGATCATTTGAGAGATGTATTCTACAGAATGGGACTAAATGACAAGGTGATTTTGGTTTTTCTCCATGTTCTCTTCTCCATGTCGAACAGAATGATTTTATGATTGTTTCTGACGTTCGAGGTTGTTTTTTTGTTCAAGCAGGAAATAGTTGCCTTATCTGGCGCACATACCCTAGGAAGAGCCAGACCAGATCGTAGCGGTTGGGGCAAACCTGAGACAAAATACACGGTATAATAAACGACAAATCGTGCTCTGTGACTTTGTTGAATGATAGTAGTGTAGAGATGTTACGTAAATGTTCAAAATGGCAGAAAACTGGACCTGGAGAACCAGGAGGACAGTCATGGACAGTGAAATGGCTTAAGTTTGACAATTCCTACTTCAAGGTTTACCTCTCTATCTGTCTTAGTAACTTGGATTGAGAATGAAGCAGAAAAATCTAAAAATATTGAGATGGATAAGAATCATAAGATCCTTACTTTCTTAGCCAATGGCTTCTGTGATTTGTAGGATATCAAAGAAAAGAGAGATGAAGATCTGTTGGTTTTACCTACTGACGCTGCCCTATTCGAAGACCCTTCGTTCAAGGTTGAACGAAATGATTGCTAATAAGATGCCGCAAAATTAGTAGTTCTTTGCTACTCAGGAGAAAAATGTTTGAAAAAAACTCTATGTTTTAACAGATCCATGCAGAGAAATATGCTGAAGATCCGGCTGCATTTTTCAAGGATTACGCTGAAGCTCATGCCAAACTCAGCAATCTTGGGGCAAAATTTGATCCTCCCGAGGTACATAAAAAAGAGAAAAGCTAATCTTTAGCCTTTACTATTTTGGTTTGGAGCATGCCTTTACATCCTGTTACCATATTCTAAAACTCTAATGCGTTACAATGAAACTATTCAGGGCATCATCATTGACAATGACCCTACACAATCATCTCCTGAGAAGTTTGTAGCCGCTAAGTATTCCACTGGAAAGGTTGTGTTTTAATACAGAACATAAAGTGTTTGTAGCCTGTTGGAACATATATCTTGAGGAAACGATTCTTGTTTTTAATTTTTTGATTATCTGGTCATAATGACAGAAAGAGCTTTCGGATTCGATGAAGAAGAAGATAAGAGCAGAGTATGAAGCAATAGGAGGAAGCCCAGATAAGCCTTTACCCACTAATTACTTCCTCAACATCATAATTGCCATCGGCGTTTTGGTCCTCTTCTCCACACTCTTTGGTAATAACAACTCCGATTACTCTGGTTTCTAATTGAAATTTTTTGGTGTTCAAGTATTCTTTGCAAACGAACACTTCATTGTTATAATTTTCTCTGATATTCCAGAACATTTTAAGAAAATAATTATTTGAGTAATATTTTAATAAAATAATTTTATTATTAACAGAAATTATATACGGACATATTTTTGACGTGTTATTAACAAAAATGATATAAAATAAGTTTTAAATAAATATATAAATGAATTTAAATTAATATAATAATTACAATATATATTATTGTTATTAATTTGATTAAAAAATCAATATATTTTATGAAACTAACAAAAAAATATTATTAAATTTATAAAAAAATAGTTAGTTTTTTTCTTAATTTACATATATAAAAACTAATATTAAAATTAATTTTAAATAAAAAATAAAATTATAAATATTTAATTTATATTTACTAATAAAAATTATTATATAATTTACAAATATTCTTTTATATGAATGATGTGGATATAAATGCTTATTTGGTAGTTTTAGGTTTGAAATTTTCAAAGATCATATTAAATATTGGCTGTATTAGTATTAAATATAGAACTAGATTTATACCTACGCCATGCACGGAAAAAAATATTCGTAAATTAGATTTTATTAGTAAATATAAATTAAATATTTATATAATTTTAACTTTTATTTAAAATTACTTTTAATATTAATTTTTGTATATATAAATTAAGAAAAGAAAAATAATTATTTTTATGAATTTAATACTATTTTTTTGTTAGTTTAATAAAAATACATTAATTGTCTAACCAAATTAATAAAAATGGTATAATTATAATTATTCTAAGCTCATTTATATATTTATTTAAAATTTACTGTACTGATGACACGTTAGCATGATATTTCTGTTAATAACACGTCAGAGTAATGTTGTTTTCTTAAAATAGTTCTCAAATAATATATTAGAAATTACAGTAGTAATTTAAATTTATTTATATTTATTTAAAATTATTTATAAATTAATGTATAAAAATTTAAAGAAATAAAAATTATTATTTTTACAAATTTAATAGTATTTTCTAGTTAGTTGAATAAAATATATTTATTTTCTAACCAAATTAATATTATTGGCATGTATTGTAATTATTCTAGTAACTTAAATCTTTTTATATATTAAGTTGAAATTCGTTGTGCTGTTTACACGTCAGTATGTTATTTTTGTTATTAACACGTCAATGTAATATTATTTTGTTAAAAAAATTATCAGATAATATATTAGTGAATCTGAATATGAATTGGTTGGTTTGTGAAACGAGCTCATATTTAAAACTTTTGTTTTCTTTTTCTTTTGTATGTATGAATGAGGTCATATTTCATCTTTTGTGATATCAAATTCTGATTTTTAATTTGTTCATTTCCAATTGTAATTAGTATTATGAATTTAAAAGAACAAAAAAATTAAGTTTACTTTTTACTCATGGGTCATGTAAATTTTATTATATAGTTGATACTGTAATTGTAGTCCTATTTATTATAACATATTATACAAAATTTAACAAAACTTTATTTTATAGTGATGTGTACCTATATGAATTTGGATTAGAGGATGAACTAAGTCAACTCTCAACGCAAATAAATAATTAAGTAGAAACAAATTAATTAGTTATATATCAAAAATAGTATTTGGATTTTAACATTGTTGTTATATAGCGCTCGTATAAACAAATTAAATTGTTGATGAAACCTTTAATGTCGTCTTGACCTTTCTAATTCATTGGCGACTTGTGTCGGTAATACTGCTACGTATTGTTAATTTCAGAGACTATATATTTTTACCTGTTAATATATAAAAACTAGGGCAATTGACTAAAATAGCATCATTTCAAGTTTTTGTTCTAAATATAACACTAGTCATTTAAATTTCCAAAAATAGCACAAATTAAATACTAAAATAATTGAAACTTATTCCTAATGAAAAAATTTAAATCCTAAATTGGAAAAAGTGAACCCAAACATTATGCTTTAATTTTATATATATTTTATTTAAGGTAAATAATTATTTTTACATAATAATTTATGCTATTTTGAGAATTTTAGTTTTATTATGCTAAATTTGGAAGATAAATTTAAAATAATGCTATTTTAGGGTATTACTCTAAAAACTATACATTTTTCCATCTCTTTATAACGATTTGATATTTAATTCAGTAAACTTAAGTTTATATTCGTTAAACTAAGCAATCTCACCATAATATCATCTATACAATTATTTAATCAAAAATTAAATTTTTTATTTTCATATTAACATAATATTTAAATCTAATATCGTAAAAAATAAGTGAAATAGTGATTTCAATAATTTTATTTTTATTATAAATAATATTTAATTTTTGTATAAAAATATTAGATTATTGGAGATCGGTTGTGATTTATAAGAAGTACCTTATGATTTATGAAAGATGTGTTGTGGTTTATGAAGGTCCGTTGTGGTTTATGAGAGATGCGTTGTGGTTTATAGGAGGTCCGTTGTGATTTATAGGAGATCCATTATAGTTAAGATGACAAAATGTTTTTTAATATTGCGTATTTATCCAAAATTCTTTTATTTTATCCATCAAAACCAACACACTCAATTAAAATGGTATATCGAATTTTCTCCAAATTGTTTCAAAATACAATAAGATCGTCATGGCTTTTTGAAAACATAATTTTGAAAATTAAAATGTCAATAATGTCATTACTCCAAAAAATTGCTTAATTCTCGAATGTTGGATGTCTTTCTCCTCGTTATGGCTTTCGCTACTGATTATGGAAGTAAATCATAAAACCATTGTTGTGAAGACCAACGAGTCAAATGAAAATACTTAACAAGTTAATGAAAATACCAATATGACGAGGTATATCCAATGAAATCTCGACACGTGTATATGTGACCAGTTAGAATCCAACGCTTCCGTAATTCCACTAATTTCATAGTGTAAAAAAGCGCTAATAAATACCTTCTTCGTACAGAGGGCAAAAGAATATTCGTAAAAACGTTGGCAACAGAGGGAGAAATAAGCGATAATGGCGTCTAAAGGTTTCGCGTGGTTTTCGATTCTTTTATTATCTTTATTAGCTTCGTCTATAAGAAGCGAACAGACTAAGACGAAGGAGTTCGTATTGACTCTTGATCACTCTAACTTCACCGAAACCATCAACAAGCACGACTTCATCGTCGTCGAGTTCTACGCCCCTTGGTAATCTCAATTACTTTATCACTCTTCAGTTTCAATTTTCTAATCGAGAGATCTTTGTTGACGTAGATTTTATCTCGTGATTTGTCGTAAATCTCGTGGCTCTTTTCCTCTTGTTATCAGGCGCTGTCTAGTGTTTCGAGTGTTGATATAAATGGAATTCCTGATCGTTGACGAATGTTCATTGATTCGATCTATGTGGATTACATGTTCTGGCCTTGAGAATATAAAGCTTGTTTAGGATCATGAATTTTGGACAGTTCTGTTTGAGTTTTGTTTCTGTCATGCGTGAAAGCATATGATATCAATAATCTCCGTTTCTATTTGTAATCCGATGTTTTGCTTATTCTTCAGGTGTGGTCACTGCCAGAAGCTTGCTCCTGAGGTGATATATTTGCTCATTTAGTTTGGATTTGTGTGTCGATTTTCTTCTTAATTTCGAGGAAACCCGATTTACATGGCTAAGTCAATGCAGCTATGACTGATATGGGTGATATTTGCTTTACAGTACGAGAAGGCTGCATCAGAGTTGAGCAGTCATGACCCTCCCCTCGTTCTTGCTAAGATTGATGCTAGTCAGGAATCAAACAAAGGATTTGCAAACGAATACAAGATTCAAGGTTTCCCCACTATTAAGATTCTGAGAAATGGAGGAAAATCAATTCAAGATTACAACGGACCTCGTGAAGCGGAAGGTATTGTCGCTTACTTAAAGAAGCAAAGTGGCCCTGCTTCAGTTGAAATTAAGTCAGCTGATGCTGCCGCTGCGATTGTGGGCGACAAGAATGTTGTTGCTGTAAGTGCTTCTATTCTTTTGTCGTGGTTTCTTTTTCCATTGCTTCGTCATGTATTGCAGCTAAAAATTTCTATATATGCTGTCTTAGGTTGGTGTGTTTCCTAAATTATCCGGTGAGGAGTTTGATTCTTTCATGGCCCTTGCCGAGAAATTGCGCGCTGACTATGATTTCGCACACACTTTGGATGCCAAGCTTCTTCCTCGCGGAGAATCATCTGTGGCAGGACCTGTAGTGAGGCTATTCAAGCCTTTCGATGAGCTGTTTGTCGATTCCAAGGTACTAGGGGGAGCCTTGTCAGTTTGTACATAACATCAACGAGTAGTTATGTTAATATACAACGATTTTGCAGATTTTTTATTTGATATAAGAATTATGAATTTAGGATTTCGATGGGGAAGCTCTAGAGAAATTTGTCAAAGAATCAAGCATTCCACTTGTAACCGTCTTTGACAATGATCCAAACAACCACCCATATGTTGCCAAATTCTTTGACAGCCCTGCAACTAAGGTAATTCTTGGTAAAGAGATTTTGAATCTCATTGCAGTGCAACACATAATTGGACAATTTAGTTATAAATCTGTTCTTTGCTGGTGGTAGTGTTACCTATGGCAAAAGCTGTGATAGCATAATGTATTAGTGACTTTGGGTAATAGCATCATGATTATCTTGATAAGTTTACAAGGTTTCCTTTTGGTGTCTAATGAGTTTAGTAAAGCATTGTTCTGTTTTGGACCTTTTGGTCTTCAACATCTTTTTTTGTGTGTTTCTAGTCTTCTATGACCTTCTGGTTTGGATGGGTATTTATAAACATGTATTGAAATTCAGACAATGATGTTCATTAACTTCACTGGAGAAACAGCTGATTCTCTAAAATCAAAATACCGTGAAGTTGCTACATCCTACAAAGGACAAGGTCTTGCCTTCCTTCTTGGTGATGCTAAGAGTAGCCAAGGGGCTTTCCAGGTTACTATTTTCAGTTTCTCTTTCTCTCAACCATTTTCCCCTTCCAATGTTTACACATCTCAAATCAATTATTTTCTTTTTTGCTTTTCATGTATCGTGTTTAACAGTACTTTGGACTCGAAGAGAGACAAGTTCCCCTCATCATCGTCCAGACTCCTGATAGCAAGAAGTATTTGAAAGCAAACGTTGAGGCTGACCAGATTGAATCTTGGATGAAGGACCTTAAGGTTTTCATTTTGTTTTGCACACATTTCACGCAAGCTTGATCTAAAAGAAGTACGTAAACAACAAATATAACTTAAGCAAAAGAACATGTTGTATCTTCAGGACGGAAAAGTTGCTGCCCACAAAAAATCTCAGCCTATCCCAGCTGAAAACAAGGAACCAGTGAAGGTTGTTGTAGCCGAGAGCCTTGACGACATAGTTTTCAAGTCTGGAAAGAACGGTGAGCACATTAGATAGATAAAACTCTTAATAATCGTTTTGCAAAGACATATGATGAATCATTAACATCAAATTGTATCTATCAGTTTTGATTGAGTTCTATGCACCGTGGTGCGGACATTGCCAGAAACTTGCCCCAATTTTGGATGAAGTGGCTTTGTCGTTCGAGAACAACCCAAACGTGGTCATAGCAAAACTAGTAAGCCAAACCTATCTTTCTTTGTCATACAATTGTAATAATATCCGTTACTTGGATTGACTTAAAACTCTGTTGTCTTGTCTCTACAGGACGCAACCGCAAATGATATCCCAACAGATACCTTCGATGTGAAAGGCTTCCCGACCATTTACTTTAGATCAGCGAGTGGAAACATAGTAGTGTACGAAGGAAACAGGACAAAAGAAGATTTCATAAACTTCATTGAGAAGAACAGTGAGAAGAAGCCTACTTCTCATATAGAAGAATCTACTAAGACGGAGGAACCGAAGAAGACGGAAATACCGAAGAATACTGAGGAATCAGCCGCAAAAGACGAGCTGTAAACAACGTCGAATAGTTTTGGATTTTAAGTAGGTTCATTTCTCTCTCTCTCTCTGCCATTGGAACTCAAAGTCCCCCATTAATTAATAATAAAATCTAATAATCAACTAATTTGTTTGATTTTGTTTACCATAGGGTTGGTTATAGTTAGTTAGTAATTTATCATAAAAGTTCGTTTTAAATTTTTTTTATATTTTATTATTTTTAATATATTATTTGAAATTTTTTTTAACAAAGTAAAATGTTGACGTGTCAACACTACAACGAATTTTAGTTTAAATATATAAAAATGTTTAAATTACTAGAATAATTACAATACTCATTGATATTATTTTTATTACAAAATTAATATATTTTATTCAACTAATCAAAAAATAGTATTACTAATCCTGAGTTTTCGGTTTTTTCGGGTTATTCAGATCGGTTTAATCGGATCATGGTTTATTCGGTTTTGATAAAATCTGACCGAAAAAGGAAAAAAAATTATCGGTTCAGGTCGGTTTTTTATCGGGTTAATCGGTTCGGTTTTTGATATATAATTTTGTTCCGAACTAAACCGAATCAAAAATTGATTTTCGGTTTAATTTCAAAAAAAAATTGTACAATCAATTTATTGATGAATAATTTCGGTTTATTGATGAATATATCGGTTTATTCGATGAACTTCGGTTTATTTAGTTTGATTTTTTGGTCCGATTCGATCCAATTCAATCCAATTCGGTGTAATTCGGTTTGTTTGGTGCAATTCGGTTTGTTTGGTACAATTTCGATTTTTTCGGTCTAATTTTAAATTTTCGGTCTAATTTTAATTTTGTTGGTCTAGTTGTTGTAATTTTCCAGCATAATGACTTTTCTTCTTCTTCCACTCCAAAAACCACAAAAGTCTTGAAAACCTGCATAATCTCGTCAATGGCAGGAATAATTTGTTTATAACAATTTTGACATTTGCTTATCTTTTCGATAGGCATAAGAGTTAAAAATATGAAGGCAAAGAAGCTATACTATTAACATACTGAAAACCCATTATTAACGATAATAAATTGTTGAAAATCAGTGTTTTTAACAAGTCTATTTGAAGAGCAAATAAGTGTTTTCAAAAAAATAGGAACATTTCAAAGATCTATTTCACTATCATTCTAGAAACACACACAAAGGACCTAAAAACGGCAATAACGCAAAACGTATTCAACAAATAGTTTTTCGAAAACAAATGATTCGTCAAAATCTAAAAAAATAAAAGTCGAAGCCTACAAATCGAAGCCTATGTCCACGAAGGCTACAACCATATCGTGGATCCAGTCAGAGAATCGAAATCAGGAATCATGCGTAAGAAGAAAAGGATAAGGTTAAGATCATAGCTTGAAGAAGTATTCCCAAAAATTAGGGTTTGAAGGGTAGCCGCGGAATAGAAGAAACAAAAGAGAAGAAGAAACAAAAGAGAAGAAAAAATAGAAGAGAAGAAAAAATAGAAGAGAAGAACCAAAAGAGAAGAAGAAGAGGAAAGAGAGAAGAAAAAAAGGAAGAAGAGAAAAAAAAGAAGAAGAAGAAGGAAAAAAATATCGCCGTAGGGAAAAGGAGCAGTCTCGCCGCAAGGAGAAAGAGCAGTGAAATTTTTGCCCAAACATTAGGGTTTGCCCATTATAAATACTACGATTTTTGGTTTATGAAAACCGGTCGGTTTTGCATTATCGAACCGAACCGAACTGTAAACCGAATAAAATTAATTATTTATCCGATCGGTTTAAGGAATATATTTAAAATAAAACCAAAAACCGAAATTATCGGTTCGGTCGGTTAGGGTTATTCGGTTTAGGCCAAAAACCCAGACCTAAGTATTATATTTGCAAAAATAATAATTTTTATTTCTTTAAAATTTTAATATGTTAATTTATAAATAATTTCAAATAAATATAAATAAATTTAAGTTATTACATAATCCCTAATGTATTATTTGAGAAAAAATTAAGAAAATAACCTAATATATTATTTGAGAAACTTTTTAACAAAGTAATATTACCATGACGTGTTAATAACAAAAATGACATGCTGACGTGTCAACACCAAAACGAGTTTCAGCTTAAATATATAAAAAGGTTTAAGTTACTAGAATAATTACAATACATGCCATTGATATTAATTTGGTTACATAATCAATATGTTTTATTCAACTAACCAAAAAATAGTATTACATTTGCAAAAACAATAATTTTTATTTCTTTAAATTTTTAATATATTAATTTATAAATAATTTCAAATAAATATAAATAAATTTAAGTTATTACATAATCTCTAATATATTATTTGAGAAAAAATTAAGAAAATAATATTACCCTCACGTGTTATTAACAAAAATATCATGTTTACATTTCATCATTACAGTAAATTTCAAATAAATATATAAATAAATTTAGCTTATTCAAATAATTACAATATATGTCATTGTTATTAATTTGGTTAGAGTATTAATATATTTTATTAAACTAACCAAAAAATACTATTAAATTCATAAAAAAATAATTATTTTTTTCTTAATTTATATATACAAAAATTAATATTAAAAGTAATTTACAATAAAAATTAAAATTATATAAATATTTAATTTATATTTATTAATAAAATATAATTTACGAATATTTTTCTCCACGCCATATAAATCTAATTTTTTATTATTTTACTTGCATCCGATTGGCCATGTGATTTTTCTATTTTCCATCAAATTTGTTAATTAATACTAGTAGTTGCCGACTATGAAATAAAAAAAAAGTGATATCGTGATTCACGTGACGTATTGAATCCACGGGGCCTGTTAATACTTAATACCTGAAAGATTTTTACAAAAATTCAATCATCAATTTTTTTTTTCAACTTTTAGATTTATGTTTACCTATAAAATGGCACTAAGCATGAATGTTGAAACCACAAGTCCCCAACAAAAATTCAAACCTTTATTAACTATCTTCTTAAACCTTTCAACCAACAACAATAATGTCAAACCACCTTCAAGAGCCCTTAACCATTTACCCTAAACAGGTCTTAGCCAAAGATGAACCAGAATTCGACGAGAAAATGGTGAGCTTGCATGCGGAGAGTATCGTGACCAATATTGCTTTCCCAATGGTTCTCAGAGCCGCTTTGGAGCTTGGCATCATTGAAACACTCGCTGCTGCAGAAAATGGCACGTGGCTGTCATCGTCTGAGATATCGGTTAGTCTCCCAACCAAACCGACCAACTCGGAGGCCCCAGTGTTACTTGACCGGATGCTGCGATTACTCGCCAGTCACTCGATCTTGAAATGCCGTATCAATGAAACCGGAGGGAATGATCAAAGCGGAAAGATCGAGAGGGTCTATGCAGCCGAACCGGTTTGCAAGTTTTTCTTGAAAGATATTGACGGTTCTGGTTCTCTCTCGTCTTTGTTCTTGTTGATCCATCACCAAGCCAATTTCAAGACTTGGTACGTACATGAACCAACTATCTAGATTTACAAAACCAAAGCTATCGTAATACATGTAGATTCTTGTGTTCTTTAGGTTCAATCTGAAGGATATGATATTAGAGGGAAAAGATGCATTCAGCTCTGCCCACGGCATGAAACTTTTCGAATACATCAATTTGGACAAACAATTCGTAGATATATTTCACCGGGCAATGTCGGAATCTTCTAATATGGTCATGAAAAAGGTTCTAGAAGTTTATAAAGGATTTGAAAATGTTAACACTTTGGTAGATGTAGGAGGAGGATTTGGCACCGTATTAAGTCTAATCACTTCCAAGTATCCTCATATCAATGGTATTAATTTCGATGTAGCTGAGGTTTTATCTCATGCTCCTATTTATCCAGGTACATTTATAACTACTATTTAATATATTTTTAATTAAAAACTATATATTATAATTCTACTGATTATATATATAGGAATCGAGCACGTTTCCGGAAACATGTTTATCGAAGTTCCAAAGGGAGATGCCATTTTCATGAAAGTAAATTTGCTTGCATGCAGGATATATATTTATATAAAATGGTTATATCTTTGAAGGTGGAATGAAGTTTATTATTGACAAAATAAATCGTTTAAATATTCTTATCAGTGGATACTACATGACTGGAGCGACGAACATTGTAGAAATATTTTGAAAAATTGTTGGAAGAGTCTACCGGAAAAAGGAAAAATGATCATTATAGATATGATTGCACCAACAGAACCAAAGAGTGGTGATTCTTCTTCTGTTGTGTTCGGTATGGACTTGTTTATGTCAACACAATGCTCAGGTGGTAAAGAGAGATCTCTTTCGCAGTTGGAAGAGTTGGCATTTGATTCAGGATTTATTCGATGTGAAATCATATGTCATGCCTATTCATATTCTGTTGTCGAATTCTACAAATAATATTGAAAAATAATGCAATGATTGGTTCCATGCATTCAAGTTGAAGATACACTATTGTAATACAATTATTTAAAATAAATAAAGCATGTGAAGCCATTGTTTTTTCATGTGTGGTTCGAAATTTTGCTTTAGGTTTCAGTCATTGTCTCTTAATCATCTTTATCTATGGTAATAGTATAAGTTTGCAAAACTAAAACACAACTAATAGAACAAGATAAATACTCCGAATTAAATATCGATTCAAAAAGAATATCAAACCGAAAATGAGAAAATATTTTTATATCTGAATGGCTGGAGTCAAACACGAACCAAACTCAAAACTAAATATTCAAATCTACTATTATATTAAAAGAGAAGCATTGAGAGTGAAAATTGCTTAGATGTCATCACCACATTCACTCTCACTAATTTTCTTAATTAATTTAATTCAAAACATAAATTATTTATTTTATATATTACTCAAACATTTTAATTAGGTAATCTAATTATAAAGATATTACTAAATGAGTTTTCAAACCATATTTACTTTTCAAATATCATACAATTCAAAAAATTTAGGAAATTTTGAATTCGTGCATTACACATTTAATTACTCGCCAATTTTAAAAATAGAAAATTACTTTTACATGAATATTTAAATATTGTACACATATAAAAGGAAAGTGAAAATTTCGAATTTTTGTATATATAGAAACTTCATTAACACTATTAAATTCCATATTATATATTAATTATTCACCAAATTTAATTATTGTTTAAAAATTTAATTAAATATCGTAAAACTCTAAAAACAAATCATAACACTATATAGTAAACGGATTGGACATTCACATTCATTTTACACTTGCACCTCTCATAAAAATAAAAATAACATATTTTTTTCTACGTCATACCTAAACTTACAAAATTTCACATAAAATTTCTCTGAATTCGAGAAATCAGTTTTCTTTTCTCAAGGTAATTATCAATGTTGTATTTTCTACTCATATGGATACAACTGATAATTGAATATTCATTTACTACCACAAGTTTCAAGAAAGTGCATTTTTCTCATCATTAATCATTAAAATGATCAATGTTTTCATGTATTTATATACTGAAAAATGATATCTCATCTTAATTTTTGCAATGTTGTTTATAAAATAATTTTAAAAAATAGTCATATATCCAAAAGCAAAAAATTGGATTGTGTTTATATCATATATGTTGAAATAGATAGCAAAAGATTCATATGAATTATTTCACTCATATGATATTTTAAAATTTAAATTGTAAAAATATGAATTGTATCCCATATTTATTATTTTTAATATCGAATATTAAAAATGAAAATTAAACCACTATTTTGATGTTTGTATATATTTTAAAAATTCATTATTTCTGTGCAGCGTACATGTATTATCCTTGTATATAATAATATATCTAAAATATTAATTATATTTATATTTGATTTAATCTAATTATACAGAATGGGAAGGAGACTTCTTCAGATGCTAGACTAGAGATCCTCTGGGTGAGCCAGAGGCTTCCATTGATGGGTGCACAATAAACATCTCGTTCATTTCCCAATCAGCATTCAAGGCAAATTATCCACTTTAACAAACATAATAATAGTAACTTATAGTGACTGAGTGTCCCAACTAAAACGAAAGAGAAAAAACACACAAAATCCTTTGATAATGCCAAAAAGAAAACAAGAGGGAGCAATAACTAATAAGTTTTTCGTTGAATACGAAAACTGGATGAAATCATGAAACCAATAAAAAGTAGTAAACAAAACGAATGAGGTCCTACCGAGAATCGAACCCAGGTCGCTGGATTCAAAGTCCAGAGTGCTAACCACTATCAGTTTTGATTGAGTTCTATGCACCGTGGTGCGGACATTGCCAGAAACTTGCCCCAATTTTGGACGAAGTGGCTTTGTCGTTCGAGAACAACCCAAACGTGATCATAGCAAAACTAGTAAGCCAAACCTATCTTTCTTTGTCATACAATTGTAATAATATCCGTTACTTGGATTGACTTAAAACTCTGTTGTCTTGTCTCTACAGGACGCAACCGCAAATGATATCCCAACAGATACCTTCGATGTGAAAGGCTTCCCGACCATTTACTTTAGATCAGCGAGTGGAAACATAGTAGTGTACGAAGGAAACAGGACAAAAGAAGATTTCATAAACTTCATTGAGAAGAACAGTGAGAAGAAGCCTACTTCTCATATAGAAGAATCTACTAAGACGGAGGAACCGAAGAAGACGGAGGAACCGAAGAAGACTCAGGAATCAGCCGCAAAAGACAAGCTGTAAACAAAGTCGAATAGTTTTGGATTTTAAGTAGGTTCATTTCTCTCTCTCTCTCTGCCATTAGAACTCAAAGTCCCCCATTAATTAATAATAAAATCTAATAATCAACTAATTTGTTTGATTTTTTTTAGCATAGGGTTGGTTAGTTAGTAATTTAGTATTATTATATGATTCCTTCCTTCTCCAGGTGAAACGCTAAATCGTTTAATTTGGATAAGAATGATGAATGAACATAAATTAGTGAATTAATCTGCTGAGATTTGACAGATTATAATTATTCAGTTTGTGCAAAAAAAAAACAGTTCATATAACATTTTCAGAATTAGGTTTCTGCTTTTGTAAAGATTATATGTTCATCTGTTCAGGTCGGTTGATCCTTAAAATACTGGTTTATATCCATCACGCTGTGAAATGTTTGTATAGTTTGTTGGAGCAAATGCTCATATATTCTTTTTGATTTAAAAAATATTAGAATATGTTTTCTTATAAATATTAATTTATAACAATTTTAATATTAAAATACATAAAATTTCGTTTTTATTTTTTTATATTTTATCATTTTTTATTATTTTACTTGCATCTGCATACCATGTGATTTTTCTATTTTCCATCAAATTTGTTAATTAAGAGTAGTAGTTGCCGACAATGAAATAAAAAAGTGGTATCGTGATTCACGTGGCGTATTGAATCCACGGGGCCTGTTAATACTTAAACACCTGAAAGATTTTTAAAAAAATTCAATCATCAATTTTTTTTTTTAAACTTTCAGATTTATGTTTACCTATAAAATGGCACTAAGCATGAATGTTGAAACCACAAGTCCCCAACAAAAACTAAACCAACTATCTTCTTAAACCTTTCAACCAACAACAATAATGTCAAACCACCTTCAAGAGCCCTTAACCATTTACCCTAAACAGGTCTTAGCCAAAGATGAACCAGAATTCGACGAGAAAATGGTGAGCTTGCATGCGGAGAGTATCGTGACCAATATTGCTTTCCCAATGGTTCTCAGAGCCGCTTTGGAGCTTGGCATCATCGAAACACTCGCTGCTGCAGACAATGGCACGTGGCTCTCATCGTCTCAGATATCGGTTAGTCTCCCAACCAAACCGACCAACCCGGAGGCCCCAGTGTTACTGGACCGGATGCTGCGCTTACTCGCCAGTCACTCGATCTTGAAATGCCGTATCAATGAAACCGGAAAGATCGAGAGGGTCTATGCAGCCGAACCGGTTTGCAAGCTTTTCTTGAAAGATATTGACGGTTCTGGTTCTCTCTCGTCTTTGTTCTTGTTGATCCATCACCAAGTCCTTTTCAAGACTTGGTACGTACATGAACCAACTATCTCGATTTACACCAAAGCTATCGTAATACATGTAGATTCTTGTGCTCTTTAGGTTCAGTCTGAATGATATGATATTAGAGGGAAAAGATGCATTCAGCTCTGCCCACGGCATGAAACTTTTCGAATACATCAATTCGGACAAACAATTCGCGGATATATTTCACCGGGCAATGTCGGAATCTTCTACTATGGTCATGAAAAAGGTTCTAGAAGTTTATAAAGGATTTGAAAATGTTAACACTTTGGTAGATGTAGGAGGAGGAATTGGGACAATATTAAGCCTAATCACTTCCAAGTATCCTCATATCAAGGGTATTAATTTTGATGTAGCTGAGGTTTTATCTCATGCTCCTTCTTATCCAGGTAAATTTATAACTACTATTTAATATATTATTAACTAAAAACTATATATTATAATTCTACTATTTAATATATATAGGAATCGAGCATGTTTCCGGAAACATGTTTATCGAAGTTCCAAAGGGAGATGCCATTTTCATGAAAGTAAGTTTGCTTGCATGCAGGATATATATATATTTATAATGGTTATATTTTTAAAGGTGAAATTAAGTTTATTATTGACAAAATAATTTGGTTAAATATTAACAGTGGATACTACATGATTGGACCGACGCCGACTGTATAAATATTTTGAAAAACTGTTGGAAGAGTCTTCCAGAAAAAGGAAAAGTGATCATTGTAGAAATGATTGCACCAACAGAACCAAAGAGTGGTGATTCTTCTTCTGTTGTGTTCGGTATGGACTTGTTGGTGTTAACACAATGCTCAGGTGGTAAAGAGAGATCTCTTTCGGAGTTGGAAAAGTTGGCTTTTGATTCAGGATTTCTTCGATGTGAAATCATATGTCATGCCTATTCATATTCTGTTGTCGAATTTCACAAATAATATTGAAAAATAATGTAATGATTGGTTCCATGCATTCAACTTGAATGATTCAAGTTGAAGATAAACTATTGTAATACAAATATTAACATAAATAAAGATGTGGAACCACTGTTTTGTTTTTACACGATTCTGGTGATTGATTTAAGTGTTTAGTGACATGTATTAGGTTTGAAATTTTGCATTAGGTTTGTGATTAAGACATTGTCTCTTAATTATGCTTAAATATATGAATAGAGTATAAATTTGCAAAAGTAAAGCACAACTAGTAGAGCTGGACAAATACTCAAAACCAAAAAACCTATTAAAAAAGATATGAATGAATCTTATACTTTTATACTCGAATAATTGGAGCCAAACATAAACCAAACTCAAAAAATTAAATGAGTATCGAAAATATTCAAAACATAGTTATATATCTAAAATATTAATTATATTATACTTAATATAATTTAGTTAATTAAAATTATAATTATAAATCCAAATATATCAACTATTTTTATATTAAAATAACTAAAACATCCAAAATAATCGAATATACAAAAGTTTGCAGTTTTATTTATCAAAAGATATTTAAATTTTATATAAATTTAACTATTTTTTTTATATTTCTGATAACTTTTTATAATTATTCAGTTTGTCAAGAAATAACATTGTAGATTTAGAATTAAGTTTATGCCCATCATGTAAAGATTATATGTAGTGTTTTATGGATTTTAAAAATATTATCTAAAACTAAAGGACAATTGACAAAAGTAACACTATTTTAAGTTTTTGTTATAAATATAGCATCATTAGTTTAAATTTCCAAAAATAGCACAAATTTAATATTAAAATATCTTAAAACTTCTTTTTAATAAAAAATAAATTTTAAACTAGAAAAAAATGAATCCAAATATAATATTTTAATTATATTTTAAATTTATTTATGGTAGATATGTATTTTCAAAAGATTATTTGTACTATTTTTGTAATTTTAAGTTTAGAGTACTAAATTTGGAATAAAAACTTAAAAATATATTATTTTAAGGTATTAGTCAAAATTAAACTCTAATAAATATATTATTTAAATGTATTTTTAAAAATAATTACAAAACATATATGTAATAAATAAAATTAGTGTTTACTAATTCCTTTATAAATGAATATAAACCAGTATATCAGTTTTTGACATCCTAACAATTTAAAAGGGCCAAACCACCATTATTATAGAGTTAATAATATATAAAACGACAAATTACCCAAATACATTGCTAATCCATTAGCTAAAGTTTTCTTCCAAAAATAAGTTGCTTTCCGAAACCAAATTCTAATAAAAATGATAAGTGAGACATAATAAAAAAAAACAAATGACATAGAAAAATAAATAAAAAAGGTAAAATAAAAAATATTCACAATTTTAGTACCACATAAAGTTAATAATACAACTTTTTTTATTATAGATATAAAAATACAATACTTTGGACCAATTAAAAATGAAACACTATGAAAGACAAAATTCATAATAAGAGAATTAAAATATTAAATTATATAATAGAAAAAGATAGAAAGATAGAAATAGAAAGATAGAATTAAAACATCAAATTAAAAAAAGAGATTCAAATGCTTTGATATGAAGGAAATTGATGAGAATAATAACAGAAAAATTTATAAAAATAATTATTATTAAATTCTCATAAAATAAAGTTACAAAAGACATTAAGTTAAATAATTTTTTTTTTTAAAAATCTAAGTTCTCATACTAATACTGAAATAATACATTTAAATAAATAATAAATTTTATAATATAAAATATTAATGTATATTAATAATCTTTTAAATATTTTTTGATAATTCTTTCATTCGATCTAAATTAATCTCATCAATCTCTCAATATTTTTGTTTGAAAAAAATTCGGAAAATCGAAAAAAAGAAAGAAAAGTTGTTTTGGAAGAAAATAAAAATAAAAAAAGAGAGAAAAGAAACTAGGTTGAAATAATTTTCTTATATTTATAGATATTTTAAAAAACTAAAAAAATTTCTTAACCTATAGATTTGATCCAAAAAAAGAATTCAACATATGTAAGATGAACCTAATAGCACACAACTTCTCTCTCATTCGAAAGAATTTTAACTATATCACTAGATCAAAATCTATGTCATTTGTGTAAAATCTTTTTTTTTCTTATCTTGATGATCCAATATTGTATATTTTCCGAGCAAAAAAATCTCAACATTTTAGCAAAAACAGTTTGATTTAAAACTCAAGAGGACACATGTTGAGTTAGGTTGTCTCCAAACTACTTAACATGAATAATGCATATAATTTTATAAAGAGTAATTACACTAGATGAGCCAAAATAACTATATAATTTGCAATCTATACAAAGTACTATTTGCGTACTGTATAAATAATGTTAAACCGATATTACTCATATTAATCTAAACCCCTAACTTTGATTCGCAAAATAAAAATATCAGACGTTTTCAGATTTTTGTCAGAATGAATTTTCATGCTTTAATAATGAGAGAAGATGAAGGGAAGCTTTTCGTCAAAATGTTTCGAAAACCGGATTTCTTCATTTTTTTCACTTTTTCTATCTATCCGGAAAATCTTATGCTTTGTTCTTTCAAATGGTGATTTCCGACTACTCGCTTGTACTGTTCCGTTACCGACCATTTTTCTGGTAAATCTGAGATTCCTCTGCAACTATTACTGTTCACGTGAACAATACGACTCACTGATAACTTGGTAAGTTCGTGGATTTCACAACCTTTTCTTAATCGTTGTGACAATTCCTTAAATCTCGCATTTTCCTAATTCTGTAACCGTATTTCTGTAGGATAAAAACCCTCCTTGTTCATCTCTTACACTATTTATTTGAACAGTGTTTACTCACACTCTTCAAACTATGGAAGATGTCGAAATGGTAGCAGTTACATTTCATTTCTAAAATTTTCTCTTACAAATCTCTAAGATTTTTTTGATGCATGAATCTATTTGTTCTTGCATGTACATGATTCAATCCCTCCTCTGCCGGAGAGGATGTTTGCTGCCGGAGGAGAACCATCCGGCGATCGTGTGAACTCATATCACAAGACGAAAAGGATTTCTTCTACTTTGAATGCTCTAGAAGAGGGTGAAGTCAAGTTTTTCATGAATTTCGTGTTCGGAAAAGTTATTGCTTCCAACAAAAAACCATCATATTCTAGAAGTTTTGGTCATTTCATGATTACTCGGTAACTTAAAACTACAAAACCACATGAGCTATGGTTTCTGTTTGGGGATAAACCGATTAGATTCTTGCTAAGAGAGTTTGAGATCGTAACCGGCCTTCCTTGTGGTAAATTTCCAAGTACTTCCAAGGGTAAGAAGAAGCATCCCATTTAAGAGAAGCCGTACTGGCCTACTCTCTTCGGCAACATGCAATCATGCTCCGTTGATCTTGCGATAAAGATGCTGAAAAAAAGAACTGTAGCCGATAAAGAAGAAAGGATCAAATTTGCTTGTCTTACTTTCACGGCATCGGTGTTGGTCCCTACTTCTCACATCCCCAAAATTGACAAAAACCATGTGGAATTGATTCGAGATTTAAATTCCTTTTTTAGTTATCCGTGGGGAATGGCTGCATTTGATTTGGTTGTTTCTAGTGTTAAGAAAATGGATGTTCTTGCTTTATCCAAGGCATCAATTGCTGTTCAAGATTTTGTCCAATCTATTCAACTGCTTATGGTTGAAGCAGTTCCATCAATTCTAGATATAGAGCAAATCAATGAATCTTCGTCATCGTCTGATACCGAAGATGATAACGAGGAACAAGGTGACATAACGTTTGAGGATTCATCATACTCCAAAAAGAAGAAAATTGGTCTTAGTCCTAGACATGCGAGGTTGCTGGATGAGGAATGTCAGGTAATTTTTCGACATCCTTTCTTATTTTTTTGTATATCATAATTCTTGTAACACAAGTTTGTATACCCCTGTAATTCATTTGGGAATTAAGTTTTTAGTATCGGTTATTAAAAAAAATTTCGGTTAACAAATTGATTTACACGGAGTTTTCCATATGATAGGTTCTGAGACATGTAGTTGTTATACTTTCAGATATGAGATGTTCATGCTAACTCGTATACTAACAATCTAATCTTTCGTGTATTAACCGATATACCTTTTCTTAACAACTACAATAGGTTTTCTGTGTTAACCTATAATATTGAATCTTCATAATATTTTTCGATATTTCTTAAAATTCTCTATTATTTTTGTTGTTTTATCATACAAAGTTTTTTGGTATTTATTTGGGTATAGATGTTATGATATGCTAATCAGATTCTTATGATATTTTGTTGTTTGTAGGTTGAAGTGTTTACTATTATACCTGATGATGAGGGTATGACAATAACGAAAGATGATCTGGTGTGGTACGACGATGAGGACGATGAGAAGGTCAACAATATGGTGAAGTTGATATTAAATAATTTTCAATTTGAGAAATCTATGTTCTTAGGTGGGACAACAGAGGATGAGTTGAATAAGTTGCGGAGTGAAAAAATGGAGAAGAAGGATATGGAAAAGAAGGACAAGAAGGATAAGCGGAAGGAGAGAGTTAATGTATCTGAATATGCTCATCCATATTCTTCATCTAAGGCGTCATCTCGTACTTCGAATGATCCACATATTGTTGCTGATTTCGTGACTTCAAAATTGCATGGCCATTTTACTGCCATTGATACGAAGCTCAACAAATCTGTGTCTAATTTCAAGAAGTTAGACGCTTCAATTACAAAACTTCAAGAATCTGTTGAGATGTTTATTGATCAAAAGATTACCGAGATGGAGGATGTGGTTCTTAATTTCATTCGTTAGGTTATTAGTAAATCTTCATCAGCCAATACTTATACAACCCAGCAACCATTTATTACTAATGTCACTGATATCCCGGGAATGTCAAATGTTCCCCGTCCAAGAGACGGAACGTCTGCTAAGGACTCCTTTATTGATATAACGGGGGTGGTGTTTGATGCATCAGATGCAATTAATGCAGTTCTCGGTTCCCTTAATCAAGATGGATTGAACGAGGTTAGTCTTATATTTTTTTAACGATTTATTCATGGATACAATTACGTTATTCTATGAGTTACACTATTTATGCATAATTGTGATGCATGTGTGCTTGATTACTTACATTTCTAACAGTTACAAATATGTTAATTGTTACCAATATATATTTTTAACAATGTTTGTTTTTCGACTTATAGGTCAATGGTGACAATGGTGAAGAATTGAAAAATTTTGATGATGTCCATGTGGTGAATGCAGCCAAATCTATAACTGATAATTTACCTACAGAGGAAATATCTGGAATTCAAGATCAAAATGTGTTGGTATGTTCTACAAGTGTTGATATTTTTTTTATTATTAAAAGGTTAATTATTGTTTTTGTTGTAACTAATAATATGTAACAGTCTTCTGAACCTACTCATATCAATGATGCGGCTTTTCGATCTACCATGCCGTCGTTCTCTCTTTGACTTACCCAGGAAGAGGTAAACAAAGCCGACGATATTGATACCTTAGTGGATAATCCACATGCATCTAATGCTGATGATGCTGGGGATAACGAAGAAGAGAAGGAGAATGACAAAGAAGAAGATACCACAATTGATGAGGACCAGGAGCTTCGCAAGAACAAAAGGCAAAGGAAAGCCCCGAATGTCCTCAAGGACTTTCAATACGACAAACGTCTCATTGTAGTGCCACAAGATCCTTAGACAATCCTTCATGTATATGATCCTTACTCAAGAAGAAACTGTAAGTTTATCTGAAATTTTATAGAATAACTAACAATCTATTCAATTGCGGATACCATTTTAATACCTGATTTATGAATGTTACTGTTAAACTAATGTATTGGAAAGAATTTAAAATGATAACTGGTTACTTTTTTTCTGTAGTTCCATTTATCTGCCCAAAGGCATCACAGTTACCAACAGAGATGTTGCTGACATAGCTGAGAGAATGAAACTAATGTATCCTAAAGTAAGTATTATCACAATATGTGATTGAAAAAGCTTGTTAGCCTATTTCATCTAACCCTTTTTTTGCATTTGCTACAGATGTTTGATGCTTTAATGTATTTGTTACAGCTTATGTACAACAGAGAACAAAGTGCAGGACAGAGTGTGTTATTACTTGACACCAACTTTGTGTCGCTTTTTATGAAACATCATTCCAAGTTTGTACATGTTGCTGCCAAAGATAGGGCACGTTATATGTTTGATGATGAAATTTTCGTATATTTCAGGTTGGAGAGCAATACAAATGCTCTCCCAAGGTTGTATTTCCCATTCAACCTTGATAAACAATATTGGGTCGGTGTTTGTGTTGACTCGTCTGTCAACACGGTGTACGTTCTTGACTGCAATATATCTTTCCGTTCTAATAGTTTGGTTAAAAAAGATATTAGCCCGATAGCTCAGATGATTCCTTACCTTTAAAAGAGGACTCCTTTCAAAAATATGATGTCACAGACTAAGGCATATGCTATTGTCAGACCTAAAGGCATTCCTCAGAATGGTATATATGTGGACTCAGCAGTCACGTCTCTTCTTTTGATGCATGCTCATTCCATTAGTGGATTTGAAGCATGTAAAAGCATCAAACCTGATTACATATCATCTGAATCCCAAAAAGTTATTGTTATGTTCTTCGAGTAGTTTGTCGACAGCATTGAAATTTCTTAAATTTAACTTGTTGTATCTCTGTTTTCATATTTCTTGACTCTTTTTACTGTCTTCTCCACATTGGGTGTAAAACTATTTGGATCTTAGTTTCGGTTTGTGTGTTTGCTACTTAGGTATGTACCCGGATATGGTATGTTGTAGTCGTTACAAATAGTATTGTTATGTATAAGTTCTCATTTTCGAATCTTTTTTCATGTTTCCAAAACCTATCAAATATTTCTAAGTAGCATGGTACTAGAGTTGTTACATGTACCACTAGTTTCATGTAGTTGATGTTGCAATGAAATTTGTGTTAATCGAAGATGTTTAGAGTTTATATTTTAGTAATAGAAGTGCATTCATTATTTATTTGTCTAGTACATTACAAAAGATATTACGGCTAACAAGTTGCGTTTTACGTTAATATAAACAAGAGGAAAATAACGCATTAACAGCTGATCACAAAATACTTATAACTTATGCCCATTTGCTCTTCCATTCCCTTAGTCACTTTAGATAGGCATTTTGCATGTGGCTCGGTTATGACCGAAGCCACCGCAACTTCCACATATCGTTAGCCGTCTTCTAACTCCTGCCTGAAAGTACAAAGTAAATATCGTATAAACATTGTGATATATAGGTGATTTCATCTGTTCATGTTATGCGGTTTGATATCCGATAAGATTAAATGTAGTATGTAATACTTACTCGAAATTCTCATCTTGAGAATATCCTTTGTTTGCGTGGTCGTACATGGGGCACCTTGTTAATGGTGGAAGCAAGTTGATATCCATCAGAGGGTCATTCACACATGGTGTGTTTATCAGTATATGCACTGGATACACACTGTTGTTATATGCTATTTTTCAAAAATCTGAGGTTAACTTAATACACACAAGTGTATAAACCTTTATCTTCGCATGCACAGCAGCAGCAACTACATGAGGGCAAGGAATCTTCAAAATCTGGAACTCACAACAAACACATGTTTTTTCCAAAAGATCCACGTGATACGAACCACCGAGTTTTGTATGTATCTCAAATTCATTTATATTGATTCGATATACCTTGAATCCCGTTGATACCTAAAAATGTTTTCCAATTATTTCTTCAATATTTGTAGTAACTAGGCTGGTAATAGATGATGACTTTTCTTGCCTCTTACTGAACCAGCGTGTAAGTGTTGACCTTATATACTCAATTAGAGGTATTATCGGGAAACCACGTATTTCACTCAGAACTGCATTTAAGGATTCTGCGACATTGCTTGTCATTATGTTGTATCGCAGGCCAGTAAAGTGAGATCTTGCCTAGTGTTCTAGTCCAATATCCATTAGATATCTAGCACATGTAATGTCGGTTTCCTTAATCTCATTGAAGTGGGAGTAAAACTCCGGCAAACTTTAAGCTCGTGCTGTCCTGGATACAAGGTATGCTAGGTGTTTCTTCTTAAAAATTATATATATGTTGCGTTGTAGATGCATCACACAAGCGCAATGCTTTGTTTTATGGTATACCTGTAAAATTGTCAACAATTCAGCAACATATTTCAAACTAGAAATTCCTACAATAATTTAAAAAAATGATGCACAGATATATATGTCAGGTACATTATTCACAAATGTTCATATATTTTCGATATTCGGCTGTATTTTATGCTAATTGAGTTTATACCGGATAATTGATATATGCGTCTGATATCAATGTTAATTACACATACAAATGTGGCTACCTTATTTAATTTAGCGTAGATTGATTTATGGCGATCTGACACTAATATGGTTTCCTCTTCATCTGGCACCACTAACAATAGTTTCTGGAAAGATCTGATAGTTTGCGTCTTCTGCACTTGTAGTGAGTAAACAACCTGCATACTTATCCTTTAGATGTGTTCCGTCAATTATTATTACCTTTCGCATATATGTATATCCAGCTACGCTTGCTCCAAAAACGAAAAAAAGATACTTAAACATTTGTCCGAACCCCTCGTCATAAGATGTTTCCAATCCGATAATAGATCCTGGATTGGAGTTCACCAACTCCTATAGATAAGAAGGTAATAAGAGGTATGAGTTATGGTTCAATCCTGTAGAAAGCTCGGAGGAAAGTTTCCTATACCTCCACGCTTTCCAGTATGATATTGACTATTGAACCTCATTTGGTCGTGGTACTGCACTACGACCATTAAACCTTGATATGAGTATTTCCCCAATCATTGATGTTGTTGGTAAACGTTGGTATCGACCTCTTTCATCCACTGTACACATGTGATCAAGTTTAGCTTTTTTAACCTGGAACCAACCACAACTAGCTACCTTTGTTGCATAGACATGCCATGGACATCCTTGACCATTGCATTGAAGTGATATCCTCTATGGATTAGATCGTGTGGTACGATAATGAAATTTCTGGTTTATCGCATATAAAGCCATATGCTTTTTGAATGCATCTTGATCGTGGAATATCATTCCAACATAGACATCACCCGCAAGGTTTTGAAAATAATCACCTGTACGCATAACAAAATCAGTACTCGTTACTGAATGTTGTTACAGTTAACAATTCACTATGTAACGATCTGTTTATTTCCGAAAACAATTATTTTCCGTTAACGTTTAATACAAACGACTAACTTACCTTTTACAAAAAACTATGAGCAGTACCAGGATAACCCCAATATTATCCATTATAGATGATATTACGGAATATTATGTAATTATTTTCAACATTATTTAACTTATAAAATTAATTTCATGATACACACCTTCAGAAGCGGAATCATCCACTCGGTCGGTGTCTTCTACCGGTAAATTGTACTAACCACTTTATTGTCCTATTTTCAAATTGAAATACTCTTGAAAAACTTTCCCTTTCCCTTTATCGATTCTAGTTGCTGGAATTCTTGCTTGGGGTTCTACGTTCGAACTGATTCCGACACCACTAACTTCAGCTACAATAAAAACATGTATTCAAATCAATGAAATGCAAATTATCAGACTAAACATTTCATATCATTATGTTCAAGATAATATAATGAGTTACCGAGAGGATGCAAATTTTGAGAGTTCTAACCTTCATCGTCATTGTTAGCAACTATGATATCCATACCTTCTGATGTATTACTATCATCTTCATCCAAACGAATGATTCCATCGTTACCATATGCTAGGATATCATCCATGTTGCAGAATTCACTAGATGAGCTAGAGGATGATTGGTTTTCTGCGATAGGATGTATGATATCATTTCCTGTTACTTTTCCGCTTAAAAGGTTATGGATTTTGGTTATCACAACCATCTGCTCCGGTGTGTATAATTCTTCCAAAACCTTTTGGCTAGCATGTATTATTCCTCTTGCCATTAAATCTAAACATAAAACATTCGTACGTTAAATCGATTTGGGTAACCAGTAATATAGTGTATATACAATAAATATTTTTTTTACCGCGGTAATCGATTGTTTGTTCGTCCAAAGATTTTTCCAACCGATGTAAAGCGGTTGTATTCACGTTTGATTTCGTACCACCAAAAAATTTATCTCTTTTGAAGAATTTGTACCTATGTACTTGATATAGTCCCACAGTCACACACAAAGTCACTTCTTCTGCCTGGAGTTTTTCTGACATAAAAATTTTCAGATTCTCATCATTTGATATATCAACTACACACCAGCAACCATTCTAGAGTTTAATATGTTAAAACTACTGGTGTATGGTTATCTACTTTATAACGTCGTATGACTGTAACCACTAGAGACGAGTAGGTTTTATTTTCTTGGAGCTTTAAACCGTAGTTTATGGCTCCTGAATCACTCTTAAAAGACCAAGCATCATCCTTACTTCTCTCCCAAACACCGCGTACGAGATTTACAAGGCGAACCATTCTTGTATCTTACATTATTATACAAAAATAAAAAAAATTCTGTTACAGGAGATTAGTAATGGATACAACTTTGATAAGATCAACATCATCACTACTGTGCAAATATGTAGAAAAGCAATCATTTTTAATATGCAAAACAAGATTCAAAACAAAAAGAGACTGCCAAAAAAGATCAGAAATTCAGAGCAATGCTTTTAATGAGAACATTTTTGTAAACTAAAAATACTTTTAATGCGAACATTTAGATTTCTCTCCAATATGTGTTTAATATTTCATCAAACAACGTACTGATATGCAATCTATCGTAGATCTTGATATTCTTCTTGCTGCCTATTTCAGATTTTCTTAATCGCTCTTACATGTGTTAATAATGGAATTTATTTTTTGTAGATAAAGGTTTATATACTTCGATAAGTTCGCTTATAACCTATACATACACCTTTAATATATATTTCCGTATCTAATTAAAATCCTCCATTAAATGCTTATGTCAGCGATACCTTTTCAGATATCGCCTATGATGAACAGTAAGCTAATCTGTCAGATTTAGCACTGTAGATATCAGCTGATGTCGGTTTGAGGTGGCATCTACGAATGTGTTTTTCGATAATTAATTTCGCGCAGGTTACAGTACAAATAGTATTTTGAAAGTTTTGAATATTTTCCTAATTTTATATAAATTTTGTTCTATATAACTTATTAACTCTTTTATAGAAAATGGTAGAAAACGGAATTATGAGAGTCCAATACAATAATCATGGCAAACACAACATAGCTTAAAATGTACAATGAATATGACATGGAGTCATGGAGCTAACCTATTGTCTACTTCTATGCTGCATATTGCCTAATTTCTGTCTCTTGCCTAACTCTTCTTGTTTCTTGGTTATTTTATTTTTCTTATCCAAATTTTTTGAATAAGATTGGAATCAGAATACTCTTTTGGGTTCTTAACTTGATTGTCGATGACATACATTAATTATTGTAGCAAAGAAACACATCTCATTTTCACTTTCAATGGTTGTGATATGGTAATGGATTTATCTGAGAACCTTTTTTAAAATCAAGTAAAAAATCAAATTATTTATGAAAGAACCGAGATTTTATATGATACAAATGGTTATAAAGTTATTGGATTTACAATAATACGTTTTGAAAAAATAATATTTTGATCAAATATAATACTTATCCAAATATAATTGTATATTATACCCACCCGAACAATGAGCAAATCATCTACTTTATATTTTAAAAATATTGGATGTAAAAAAATATTAGAAAATAAAAACAAATTATTAAAACAGATTATAACAGATTATAACAGATTAAAAGAAAATTGAGTTATGAAAACAAATTATAATAGATTAAAAGAAAATTGAGTTATGAAAAAATGTTTACATATTATTAAAAAATGACATAGATAACAAAAATTACAAAATTATTTTTAGTCAAATGTGGCATGATAATTTTAAACATAAATTTATTTTCAAAAATAAAATAAATCATATATATTAAACTTAAAGTGAGTTTAGAAGAAATATTAAATATCATGTATGTTTTTAATTTTAGAGTTTTATTTAGGTTTTATGGATTTATAGCTATTTCAAATAATTAATTTAATTTGACAAATTATTATGAATAATTTATATTTTTCAATATTGGTTATTACTTTTACATGTGGATTGACTTGTTCATATTTTAATGAACATCCAATTATTAAAAAATTAATATTTAAAGATAAATTTTATTTTTACAAAAAATAGCCAAAAACATATCGAAGTAATGGTTAAAAATGTGTATTATATAAAAATCCATATTTTTTAATATACAATCGTACCAAATATAGTTTATTTTATTATTTGATTCTGAAACAAAAATATAAGCATATTACAAACTAAAATATATAATTTTGATTGTTTTAAATACATAAAGCACAAATAAAACTCATTTTATATAATAAATATATAATATAATACATATAACATTTTAATCAAATATAATAATGATATAATTTTATAATATGTTATATCTACGCAATCATTTACATATTATCTAGTTTTATATAAAAAATTATAAAATGATCAAACTGAAAATTTTAAAAATTAGTTTTTACAATATAAATAAAATAGGATCGTGTGTAGCACATATTTTCGTCTAATAGATTATAAATTTGCAAAAGTAAAACACAACTAGTATAATATCTTTCAGATTTATGTTAACCTATAAAATGGCACTAAGCATGAATGTTGAGAAATCACAAGTCCAGAACAAAAACTCAACCTTTATTAACTATCTTCTTAAACCTTTCAACCAACAACAATAATGTCAAGCCACCTTCAAGAGCCCTTAACCACTTATCCCAAACAAGTTTTGGCCAAAGCCGAGCCAGAACTCGACGAGAAAATGGTGAGCTTGCATGCGGAGAGTATCCTGACCATTGTTGCTTTTCCAATGGTTCTCAAAACCGCTTTGGAGCTTGGCATCATCGAAACACTCGCTGCTGCAGACAATGGCACGTGGTTCTCATCGTCTCAGATATTGGTTAGTCTCTCAACCAAACCGACCAACTCGGAGGCCCCGGTGTTACTGGACCGGATGCTGCGCTTACTCGCCAGTCACTCGATCTTGAAATGTCGTATCAATGAAACCGGAGAGAATGATCGAAGCAAAAAGATCGAGAGGGTCTATGCAGCCGAACCGGTCTGCAAGTTTTTCTTGAAAGATATTGACGGTTCTGGTTCTCTCTCGTCTTTGTTCTTGTTGATCCATAGCCAACCCTGTTTCACGACTTGGTACGTTCATGAACCAACTCTATCAATTTACAAAAACAAAGCTATCGTAATTGACGAACAATTGAAGATTCTTGTGTTTTTTAGGTTAAATCTGAAGGATGTGATATTAGAAGGAAAAGATGCATTCAACTCTACCCACGGCATGAAAGTTTTCGAATACATCAATTCGGACAAACAATTCGGAGATATATTTCACCGGGCAATGTCGGAATCTTCTACTATGGTCATGAAAAAGGTTCTAGAAGTTTATAAAGGATTTGAAAATGTTAACACTTTGGTAGATGTAGGAGGAGGAATTGGGACAATATTAAGCCTAATCACTTCCAAGTATCCTCATATCAAGGGTATTAATTTCGATGTAGCTGAGGTTTTATCTCATGCTCCTATTTATCCAGGTATATTTATAACTACTATTTAATATATTTTTAACTAAAAACTATATATTATAATTCTACTGATTATATATAGGAATCGAGCATGTCTCCGGAAACATGTTTATCGAAGTTCCAAAGGGAGATACCATTTTCATGAAAGTAAGTTTGCTTGCATGCAAGATATATATATAAAATGGTTATATCTTTGAAGGTGGAATGAAGTTTATTATTGACAAAATAAATTGTTTAAATGTTCTTATCAGTGGATACTACATGACTGGAGCGACGAACATTGTATAAATATTTTGAAAAATTGTTGGAAGAGTCTACCGGAAAAAGGAAAAGTGATTGTTATAGATATGATTGCAGCAACAGAACCAAAGAGTGGTGATTCTTCTTCTGTTGTGTTCGGCATGGACTTGTTTATGTTAACACAAGGTGGTAAAGAGAGATCTCTTTCGCAGTTGGAAGAGTTGGCATTTGATTCAGGATTTCTTCGATGTGAAATCATATGTCATGCCTATTCATATTCTGTTGTCGAATTCTACAAAGAATATTGAAAAATAATGCAATGATTGGTTCCATGCATTCAAGTTGAAGATACACTATTGTAATACAATTATTTAAAATAAATAAAGCATGTGAAGCCATTGTTTTTTCTTTTTACACGATTCTGGTGATTGATTTAATTGCTTACTATTAACGAAGTTTGAGATGTGTGGTTTGAAATTTTGCTTTAGGTTTCAGTCATTGTCTCTTAATCATCTTTATCTATGGTAATGTTATAAGTTTGCAAAACTAAAACACAACTATTAGAAGTAGATAAATACTCCGAATTAAATATCGATTTAAAAATAATATCAAACCAAAAATGAAAAAATATTTTTGTATCTGAATAGCTGGAGTCACACGAACCAAACTTAAAACTAAATGAGTATTCAAAAATATAGTTATATATCTAAAATATTAATTATATTTATATTTGATTTGATTTGATTTAATTTGATTTAATTTGATTTGATTTAATTTGATTTAATTTGATTTGATTTAATATGATTTGATTTAATCTGATTTGATTTAATCTGATTTGATTTAATCTGATTTGATTTAATTTGATTTAATCTAATTATACAAAATGAGAAGGAGTTTTCTTTAGATGGTAGACTAGAGATCCTCTGCGTGAACCAGATGCTTCCATTGATGGGTGCACAATAAGCTTCTCGTTCTTTTCCCAAGCAACATTCAAGGCAAATTATCCACTTTAACAAACATAATAGTAGTAACTTATAGTGACTGAGTGTCCCAACTAAAACGAAAGAGCAAAAAACACACAAAATCCTTTTGAAAAAATGCCAAAAAGAAAACAAGAGGGAGCAATAACTAATAAGTTGTTCGTTGGATATGAAAATTGGATGAAATCATGAAGCCAATAAAAAAGTAATCAAAACGAAAAAGGTCCTACCGGGAGTCGAACCCAGGTCGCTGGATTCAAAGTCCAGAGTGCTAACCACTACACCATAGAACCTCAGATGCTAAAATTGTTACAATTAATTTATTTATCTGTGATATCGCTGAAGAGTTAAACTAACCTTCACATTCGCGTAGACATCACATTCCTAGAAGAAAATTGGAAACCCATAGAAATAACATTAAAGATTATCTTTAAACTACAAGGGATTCAAAATCTGGAAAAAAAGAACAAAGAGGTGTTAAAAGAATCCTTTAAGCCTAGCAGATTGTTTCTACGTTAAAGATTATGCTAAATCGCTAGATGTATACCATCTTTACTTCGAGTAAATACTTTAGCAAATCCATTTCGATTCTTCTCAGAACTCCCTCGGTTTGATGAAACTGACGCCAAATCAGCAGCAGCAGCATTAGAAAAAGATGTAGATGTTTCTTTGTTTGGTTTGATGGATTCTGGATGATTTTTCGCCATGAAAGTTTCGTTCTTGCGAACTTTCCAACTCTCTGAGCTGCTGCTTACACCATTTGTAACCACTGGAATGCTCGCTGTATCGATCAAGAAGTCTTCAAGTGTTGCAAGAGATTGCAGCTGTTTACCCAATGAAGCTATCGTTCTCTGACAATTTGCCAGTTTCCCTGCAGCTGTTTCTATGTCTTCCTGCAGTATACAATCAATTTTTTAGTGAAAAAAAGAAGATTGAGATGGAACAAAGAGAAAAGTTTGCTATTGGAGACATACCTGTTTGATCTTTGGTTCTATATTTTCTCTCTTCATTGCGTTCTCTTGATGGAGAGAAATTTCTTCTTCAAGAGCCTCACATTTTCTCCTGAGCTCATCAGAAGCAAACCTCTCCTTTCTCATGTCTTCTTCCAAATATTCAATCTTTTCGTATTTAGTCTTTGCCTCTGCTTCCATGCTGATGATTTGAGATTCCATTTCTGCTTTTAGTTCGTTAGCCAGTTTCATCTCTGTTTGTATCTCCTTCAACTTCGCCTCAATTTCTTGCAGACAAACTTGAGACTCTTTATATTTATCTCTGATTATGTCAAAAGATATCTGCAGCTCAGCTTTCTTAACCTCCATTTTCTCCAACTTATTTTCAAGCTCCATTTTATCACAAGCAATGGCTTTGAGTTCAAATCTCAATATGCTCTCCACTTCTCTGTTACATGCAACTTCACTTTCGAGCACATCTTTCTCTGCTTGTAACTTCTCCAACTTCTCTTCAAGTTGCTTAGCTCTAGAAGTCAATACTTCTATTTCAGCAGCCAACGCATTCTCTGTGCTCTCCACTTCTCGACTGCAGTTAACTTTACTTTCAAGCTCATCTTTCTCTGCTTGTAACTTCTCCAACTTCTCTTCAAGTTGTTTAGCTCTAGAAGTCAATACCTCTATTTCAGCAGCCAACGCATTCTCTGTGCTCTCCACTTCTTGGCTGCATTTAACTTTACTTTCAAGCTCATCTCTCTCTGCTTGTAACTTCTCCAAATTCTCTTCAAGTTGCTTAGCTCTAGAAGTCAAAACTTCTACTTCAGCAGCCAACGCATTCTCTGTGCTCTCCACTTCTTGGCTGCATTTAACTTTACGTTCAAGCTCATCTTTCTGTGCTTGTAACTTCTCCAAATTCTCTTCAAGTTGCTTAGCTCTAGAAGTCAAAACTTCTATTTCAGCAGCCAACACATTCTCTGTGCTCTCCATTTCTCGGCTGCATTTAACTTCACTTTCAAGCTCATCTTTCTCTGCTTGTAACTTCTCCAACGTCTCTTCAAGCTGCTTAGTTCTAGAAGTTAATACTTCTATTTCCTTCTCTTTGCTCTCCACTTCTCTGTTGCATTTAAATTCACTTTCAAGCTCAGCTTTCTCGGCTCCTAACTTCTCCAACTTCTCTTCAAGCTGCTTAGTATGAGATTTCAATACTTCTATTTCAGCAGCCAACGAATCCCCTGTGTGAACAACAGCCTCTTCTGTAACCGATTCAGGTCCACTCTTACCACTCTCATCTGGTGTCTCGGGCAATGCTACAAGACGTTCCATTTCAAGAAAATCACCCATGAGATCAATTTCAATGGACGAAGAAGTTCCCTGAAAGCTTCTCTTTTCAATCAATGTGGATGACGCCCATGACTCAGAGCAACTCACCTCCATTCTTTCCCCACCGTCCGAATGACTATCTGTAGATCGATGATCATTAAATGAAGCTGATGGTTTAGCCAACGTCCTAAGCTTCCTACACTCAGCTTCGAGTTTTGCCACTTTCTTTATGCTATCTAACTGCTGCTTGCTGGCGGTCTCAGCTGCTTGGGTACTCAAATCCCTCTCAATAGTTCTGATCTCCAACTCTTCGCAACGCGCCAAGAGCTCGTGTCTCAGCATCACGTTTTCGTTCGCCACAGATTCTGCCATTTGGCTAAGCTCCTTAAATTTGGTTGCAGCTTCAAGAATCTGGTTCTCGAGGCTGGTTTTGGAAGATTGAAACTCCTGCATTCTCTCGGTCACAGCGTCTTGAATTCCCTGCTCTTGTTCATCTCTTGCTTGCCTTAACTGTCTAACACACTCTTTAAGAGCTCCATCGAGATGGTTTACTCTATCTTCCAACAATCTATTCTGATCAGCAGCAGCCTCGAGCTTCTCTTTCAACTCAACCACTTCATTCTCAGCTTTCTCCCATCCTTCAAAAGAACATATTTCCACTAAATAAAAAGAAAATTGACAGAATCATTCTAAAAATGAGAAATAAGATTGATACCAGCGACTGCTTCTTCAGCAACTTTGACATGTTGTTTCACCATATCATCTTTAGCACTCACGTTAGCAAGAGCAGCTGAAAGTTTCTCAGTTAAAATTCTCATGCTATCTTTCAAATCTTCGGTTCCCGATTCTACTTCCAGAGAAACCTCCACTGATTGTATCTCATCACCATGAGACTCCATTGTGCTCACAGGCTTGAGTTAAAAAATTAGCCACCATAAGGACATAAGACATAAAAATAAATAAGAAAATAAGCAGTTCTGTTGTTATCTTACTTGAATTTCAGAATCTTTCTCAGATTGTGAAGATACTGACTCTGATTCACCAAAGCTCATCTCAGATGGCTCTCTCTTTCGTTTATCCATTACAACAGTAATGAATCAGCACATAACACTCTCAGGATCTGAAGAGAGAAGAGAAACACACATTTGATTCTTCAAAATGCCGAAAAATACAAATAATTTTTTAAGATGAAGAAACTCAACCAACCACCTAACATGCAAGAGAAGAAAATCTTGAATAAACCAATCATTCATCTCAATCTGATTTTTGTCTTTATCACAACAAATGTGCATTTGTTTGTTCCAAATGGTGATTTCATAGTCAAATAACAAAAACAAAATCTATTAGGAAAGCTACAAGACAAATAACAAAGCTTAATCTGCAAAATTAACTTTTTAAAATTCAAATCCAAATCAAAGCATATGAGGCATAAACAAAGTGGAAAAAATATATGGAAAATCAGTTTAAAATCAACTGAAAATCGAAATCCAAGAGCGTCAAAGAATTACAACAGTAACACAATCATCCTTTGATGAAACAAACTCCAGAAAAAAAGAGTTACGCCCTAAAAAGATTCCGAACGTTGGCTTCCCCAAAAACACAAAGCAATTTAAGGAGAAATGAGATACGAAAAAACGAGCATAGCAAGATAATGTTGTAGAAAAGACCAAACTTGCACGAACTGATTACCTTTGTCCAATATCTGTGGACTGTCTGAAGAACTTTGAGATCCGAAAATGCCCCCTATGGAAACAAAAACCAGCGTTAAACAGAAAAAAAGAAGAAGCTTTTCTTCTACTCTCTGGAACAGTATTATTAACAGAGAGAGAGAGAGAGCGAGAGAATGAGAATTCTTTCTATCTTGTTGTTTGCGAGAGTTTAATTTTCTAATTTGAAATCATATTTTCTACTTTAATTCAAAAGATAGAGAGAGAAAGAGAGAGCATGTGACCATGGAGCTGTGAACTCAAACATTAAAATCAAACTTTTCAGCTTTTCTTCTTTTTTATTTTATATAAGAGAACGTATTTTCTATACAAAAATAGTAGTACTAGTTCTTAACTTGAATAGTTGACAAAAATTATTTAATTTTCATTCTTCTATATTGGTTTAAGGAAGTTGTAAAAACCAATATAGCTTTTAAATTTAAGGAAGTTGTAACGTAAAAGTTCTTTTATAAGTATGGGATTAAGAGCTCACGCGTCTCACCATTGGGTTCACTGACAAGTCACTGAGATACACAATTTATCCGACGGCTGAGATTGCTCCTCTCATCTCTCTACTTTTTATCTCTTTGGGCTTTCTACTTATCCTCATTTACTTCCTTTTTTTAATAATTAATGTAATGTATACACTAATTTCAATTATCGAGTAATTAATTAACTCCTATTCGACAATTTATTTTTGTTAATTGTAAGTAGTTGGTAAGAAAGATAGCTTTATTTTCACTCCAAATTACAATTAATAATCTTTTCTTTCCTTTTGTCGTATATCTCTCGAGCACCAAAGATAATCACAACTAAACTAAAATTATAGTTTAATTAAGTAGAGTGTTTTTTCTTTAAATTTAACGGAGCCGTGCTATAAGCACATTAACTATTGTTTCGCCTTTAATACAGTTTCAGCTTCATGACAAAGGGATTTTGAATTGGCCTTAAGGACCAAAGCCAAAAAGATTGTTGAACTTATTTTCCTTCAATACAATCATATGAAAGAGACTGCATCAAGTATGCTTGTCTACAAGTTTTTAAAAGGTGTAGTGATATACTCTAAGATGAATATAGAATTACCACAGTGACGTTGCATCTGAAGCAACCCTGTAACACTGAATCCTAGAGAAAAATTAAAACTTTATCAACAGTACATTCGGATCGAAGCAGAGAAGACGAGCACCTGTAGAGCAATGAACCAGAACCGGAGGCACAATTACACAGCTTCAAGCGTTTTCCCAAACGTTAGCCACTCGTAGTCACCCAAATTAAAGAAGTTTCTCAAATACGTTTTTGCGTCCTCATTGAGACTCCTCACTAGTCTCAATGTCTCTAGATATGAACTTTCGGGTCCCAAGGAAAGGCCTTTCACTATGAACTCATGATACTTCCAAGGGTTGTGGAAGTGTTAAGATGTCATCCCGATGGGAACTACCAGGATCAATGAACTGATAGGTACGATGCCACACATCCGTCAATCAGCTACACGTACATGAGGAAGAAGAGCAAAAGTACACAAAGTAGTTAACTGGGATGCAAGAATCAGCAAACCAAGTTATTGAACAATCACTACAAGAAAACATTAACATTTTCGACGGCATTTCCGACGGAAAAAAAAAACCATCGGACTTTTCCGACGAATTTACGACGGATACGCGATAGATACCTAAGGGAACTAAAACCGTCGGAGATCTATCGGTAATTTTCGATGCCGGAAAGATCGTCGGTAAATTGATGGTGAAAACTCATGGTAAACCATTGCATTTCCGACGAAATCCTAATCGTCAGGATATCCTCTTGAAATCGTCGGAATATTACCGACGTATCTGAAGCCGTCGGTAATATTCCGACGATTTCCCGACGGATTCTGTGTTTTAGAGCCCGTCGGGAATCCGTCGGCAGACCCCGTCGGAAAACCATCGGAACTATCCGACCATTATCGGATACAGTCGGCAATCCCTCGGAAATATATGTACCCTGTTAAAATTTTGTGTTTATCCGTCGATGGTCGGAAACCGTCGGCAATCCGTCGGTTTTGTAAAGATAAAATCTATTCAAAATACGTGAATATCCAGTTGTGGTCGGTAACCATCGGAATTCCGTCGGAAATAGAGAATATTCTGAAGAATAATCTTTTTACAGTTCGTAATTATCTGTTAAAAATTCTTAATAATCTGTTAAAAATTCGTGATAATATCTAATTTTCACTATAAATAAGCTATGATCTTTCAAAATTTTAAAAGAACCAAAAATTTTAAAAAAATGTGTTCTTCGGGTTCTTTTGAGTATTATCGATCGTGGATGGATAAACCTCGATATGATTCAACCACGGGGGAATTGACTGATGAATTTGCGCAAGGTGTTGAAGAGTTCATGACATTTGCATCAAAGAATAGCATGACATCGAAATACGGTAAAATGTATTGTCCGTGTATTAAATGTCGAAATCATAGATTAATCTCTGTTAGAGAAGTACGTAATCATTTGTATAGGAATGGATTTATGCCGGGTTACAATATTTGGTATTCACATGGAGAAACTGATGCAACGATGCAATATTATGGTAGTACTTCAAAAAGGATAGATAATACTAATGTTAGGGTAGAGGAACCGGCATCAGAAGTTGATATAAACGGAGGTCCTATTCAGATGGTGAATGATGCATTTCGTGAACAAAGAGAATCGTAAGTCGAAGATATTAGCAGAATAGAAGAACCTAATTTGGAAGCCCAGAAATTTTTTGATATGTTAGATGCATCCAAGCAGCCTTTGTATAAAGGATGTAGAGATGGATTATCGCCTTTATCTGCTGCAAGCAGGTTGATGACGATAAAGACGGATTTCAACTTGCGTGAAGATTGTGTGAATGCGATAGCTGATTTTGTTAGAGATATATTACCTGAAGATAATATTGCACCTGCTTCATATTACGAGGTTCAAAAACTTGTATCTGGTCTTGAATTGCCATATCAGATGATCGATGTATGTATTGACAATTGCATGATCTATTGGAGAAATGATGAAAACCGCATGAAGTGCCGATTTTGTCACAAACCTCGATTTCAAGAGACAAGCGATAGAGTACCTATTCCGCATAAACGGATGTGGTATTTGCCATTAACAGAGAGGTTAAAGAGGTTATATCAATCTGAACACACGGCAAAACCTATGAGATGGCATGTAGAATTCGAATGGAGAAATTGTGCATCCCTCGGATGCAGAAGCATGGAAACATTTTCAACAGGTTTATCCTAGTTTTGCATATGAGCCTAGAAACGTATACCTCGGGTTATCTACAGATGGATTCAATCCTTTTGGGAAGCATGGGAGGCAATACTCGTTGTGGCCAGTTATCGTTACCCCTTATAATTTGCCTCCTTCTTTGTGCATGAAACGAGAGTTTTTATTTCTAACAATTCTCGTCCCTGGCCCAGAGCATCCTAAGCGATCGCTTGATATTTCCTTGCAGCCACTAATTCATGAGTTAAAAATATTATGGGAAAATGGTGTCGAAGCATTCGATGTTTCCAACCAACAGAACTTCTTGATGCAAGCTGTACTTATGTGGACGATAAGTGATTTTCCAGCATATGGTATGTTATCAGGATGGTCGACGCATGGAAGATTAGCATGCCTATATTGTCAAGATAATACTGATGCATTCCAACTAAAACACGGACGAAAGACTAGTTGGTTCGATTGTCATCGTCGATTTCTACCACAAGATCATCCATATCGCCGGAGCACGACATTGTTTAGGAAAAACAAAAAAAAAATTTGATGCTCCACCTCCTATTCTTGACGGGAATTATATGTTGACTCAACTTAGAGATTTTGGTGCTGAGAGAACGGCTTCTTGTGGAGGTAACGGACATTACCCTGTTGATGGTTATGGCGAATACCATAATTGGCACAAGAAGAGCATTTTTTGGGATTTACCATATTGGAAGGACCATTTGTTGCGCCATAATCTAGATGTTATGCACATTGTGAAGAATTTTTTCGACAACATAATGAATACCGTTCTAAATGTGCAAGGAAAAACAAAAGATAATTTGAAAGCTAGATTGGATTTGCCGGATATTTTTTCCCGGAAGGAACTACATGTAATGTCAAATGGAAAATCATTGTCTCCTGCATTCCGGTTGGATGCGCATGCAAAAGATGAATTCTTTGACTGGATTAAGCATAGTATCAAATTTCCAGATGGATACGCATCTAATCTTCGTAATTGTGTCGATACTATTGAAGGTAAATTTTCAGGGATGAAAAGTCATGATTGTCATGTTGTCATGCAAAGATTATTCTCATTTGCCTTTAGCGATCTACTGCCTAAAAACGTCCACGGAGCAATTGCAGGTACGACGTTAAATTTACATTATTATATATATATAATAATATTTTCATATATTATATGATATTAAAATATATTTTTTATGTAGGGATTGGTGCTTTTTCCGAGATTTATGTACAAGATCACTTACTGTAGACGATATCCAAAATTTGGAGGAAAAAATACCGGTTCTCATTTGTAACCTGGAGAAAATATTTCCACCAGTATTTTTTGATGTTATGGAGCATCTTCCTATTCACCTCCCTAGAGAAGCAGCCCTTGGAGGACCTGTTCAGTACAGATGGATGTATCCTTTTGAGAGATATATGTTCCACCTAAAGAAAAAATTAAAAATCTTGCCAGGGTTGAAGGTTCAATCGTCGCACAAAGTATTAATGAAGAAACATCTAACTTTGCTAGCTACTATTTTCCATCGCAAGTGCAAACAAAAAATAGACGACCTTCACGACATGATGATGGAGGAGAAAAACCAAGCTATCCAGTGTATATGCCAGAAATATTTGCACAAATTAGACGTTTAAGTGGAAAAAGGAAGACGTGACGCCTAGGGGTGGGTTTTCGGCGAAAACCGAAAAAACCGAACCGACCGAACCGAAAATTTTTGGTTTCGGTTTTCGTTTAATTTTAACCGTTAAACCGATCGGCTAAATAATTAATTTTATTCGGTTTACATTTCGGTTCGGTTCGGGAATACCAAACCGATCGGTTTTCCTAAACCGAAAATCGGCTGACTTATATAACAGAAAAATTGGGTTTGGCAACCCTAATTTTTCAGAGAAAAATCGCAAACTCTCCACTCTCCAGCGGCGGCTCTGAAACTTCTACGATTTTTTGACAGAAAATCGCAAATCACCTTCTACGATTTTTTGACAGAAACTTCTGCTTCTTCTTCTTCTTCTTCTACGAGGTAAAAATAAATCTGGTTTTATTGATTCGTTTCTCATATCAACAAGGTAAAATGACTTAGTTTCCTGTTGAAGATCTAGTGGTTTCTTTGCGTATTTCCGGATTGAATTGAATCTAACTGTGAATGCTTCAATAAAATAGATCTGCTTTATGTTTCTTCGATCTGCTTGTGTAATCCCCAAAATAATTCAGCTCTGTCGCTTATACTTTGTGCCGTGCGCTAATGTATGGATCTGTTGTGCGGACCTGAATATGACCAGGTTATAGTTTGTGGTTCGCATCATTTCACAGGGTAAATATTGGATTGATAACTAGATTTCACCCAGATAAAAATCAGGATGATAAGGTTAACTACTATTTTCTTGGTCCACCCTTGAGATTTTCGTTTTGGTACTCTCACATGTAGACTGAATTGCTACCCTTGCTTTGTTACAGGAAGCTAAAGAGAAATTCCAGCAGCTGCAAAAAGTGATATCAATTCTTGGGGATGAAGAGAAAAGGGCAGTCTATGATCAAACTGGCTCAGTTGATGATGCTGTTAGTCTCTGTTTCTTTGAATGCTTTTTTTTATCACAGTGATTTCAGTTTCGGAAATTAACCTGGTAAAATTTTGATGGTTTTACTTGAATTCCCAATGCTGTCTCTTTACTTTTCCTTTGTTTGTTCAAGTTGACTGAGAAAAGAAAGTATTTACTTTCTGAAATTTTGGTTATTTCTGTGCTTGATAAGATCTTTCTGGTGATGCATATGAGAACTTGCGGGATTTCTTTCAGGCCATGTACAAGAAGGTAGTAGCAACTTTCAGAATTAATCTCTTTCTGGACTTTGTGGACATCTGTGTCTGCTGCTTACACTAACTTGTTTTTATGTTTATTTTATTTAGGTCACCGAAGCAGATATTGAAGAGTTTCAGGCAAACTACAGGGGATCTGAGTCTGAGAAGAAAGACTTAATTGAGCTGTTCAAGAAGCTCAAGGGTAAAATGAACAGGTAATTATCATCCTTTGTTTTCGATGTTGCTGAGGTTGTGAGTTTATTATATATAATTATTTCCTTCTCAGGCTATTCTGCTCAATGCTTTGCTCGGATCCTAAGCTTGATTCACACCGTTTCAAAGACATGTTACTAAATTAACCGGATAAACCGAAATTAACCGGATAAACCGAAATTAACCGTATTTAACCGAAATAAACCGAAAAAAACGTGAAAAACCGAAATAAACCGTAATAAACCGAAATAAACCGTAATAAACCAAAATAAACCGAAATAAACCGATAAAAATTTAAATTTAAATTTGTTAAACCGAAAATAAATTAAATTTCGGTTTAATTCGGAACGGTTTTATTTACTTAAAACCGAACCGATTAAACCGATAAAAAAACCGAACCGAACCGATTCTCAAAAAAATTTCTTTCGGACGTTTTTTTCTCAAACCAAAAAACCCAAAAACCGGATAAACCGACCCGGATAAACCGAAAAAACCGAAAACCCAGGCCTAGTGACGCCTATCAGAGGAGGAACACAATCACTTGCATTTATATATTTTGACAAATTGCGATGACGTTTTGGAATATGAAAGGTACATTCAATTTAATTTTATTTTTAGTTATTATTATAATTTATTGTTAATTTATTTTTTCATAATTAACAAGATATAAATGGAACAAATACGTGTTCATTATTCAGATTACACCGAGAATGAGTTGGCCGAACTTAAAAAAAGCGAATTTGCAAAATGGTTGCATTTTTATGTTAGTGTTACCACAATTATGTAATTTTCAATAATAGTTTACTATATATCTATATATATATATTTATAATTTACTATATTCTATTATTTTGTAGGTTACTACAGGTCCTTCTAGGGGCATAACGTTTCCCACGTGGTTAGTTGAGTTGGTGAGTGGTCCTACATTTACTGCAAAATCTTATCCAATGTACTGCACTCGTGGATATTCTTTTAAGAGTCATCGCGAAGGAAACTCACAAACAACTTGTAATTATGGTGTATCATCTCAATCGGGAGAAATTGTATACAATGGTATTCTTCGTGAAATATTAGAAGTTCACTATCCAGGAATGATTGATTTGAGGTGTATTGTGTTCTATTGTGACTGGTATGACCCTGTCATGGGTCAACGTGAAGACGAATTCGGTGTTACATCTGTCCACTCTCGTAAGCGACATCAAAAATATGATCCTTTTATACTTGCATCACAAGCGGACCAAGGTTTGTTACATTCGATATCCTCGTGTGAGAAACAAGCAAGATCCTTGGATTACAGTGACCTCAATACATCCTAGAGGAATGGTATGTGGTATTACCGAACAAGAGCCTATGCAACAAATCACAATTGGTAACTTAGGTTCCATAGACACTTCTCTTGAAGTTAACATTGTTGTTGATGACACCACAAACGAAGATTACAACGTGTTTCAAGATTCAAAAAAAGAGTTTGGCGAGTTTGACGACCAAAATTCAGCTAATTCGGAATATTCATCAGATTCAGATTAAATTTGTGATTTTATTTTGATATTTATGATTTTAATTTTAAATATTGTAAATAAATATTTATGATTTTATTTTTAAATCTATGTGCACAAACATTTCACAATACTATAATTAAAAGTGCATTTTTAAAAATAAAGTTATCTATATATTTTTTTAACTTTTTTAATTAAATATTTTTTTTGAAATATTGATTAAAATTACCGACGGCGTTAGCAATCCCGTCGGAAAGCCATCGACATTTTTATAATTAATTTTTTTTTATCGGATTATTGACTCTAATACCCGACGCATTTCCGACGGACATTGTAAGTCTATCGGAAACTCATTTGCAACGTGGGCAGTCCATGTGTCAATCATGCACGGTGTTATAAAACATCCGACGGATTTCCGATGGATTTAGGTGGTAAACGAAATTAAAAACGCGGGGTTTCGCGAAAATTAATTGAGTTACCGATGGATTTCTGATGGAATCGTCCGTCGGAAATATCGATTATAACCTACGACTTCTTCTTCTGCTCTCTCTCTCGCCGTTTTGCGTTACCTGTAGTACAATTTTCCCGCCACATGAACGAATGGAAACAAAAATGGAAAAAGGGAAAAGATAAACCAAGAGGGTTGAATGAGTCGGTTTGAAACGACTTTATTCGTTATTGGGAATCTTCCACTGCTGAGGTCATCCCGAAAACTAATTCGGGAAACCGGAAGAGCGACCGAGGAGGCAAAGACATTTATATTCACAATGCCGGATCGACTAGTTTTCTCAGACGAGCCGATCAATTGGTAAATTAATTATTATATTAATTATTTATTATTATTTAAAAGTTTTTAAATTATTAATTTAGAATTTTTTATTTTTAGGCACAAGAAATTGGAGCGCCTCCAGATCACTTGCAACTTCTCGAGGCCGTCCACACAAACAAAAAGACTGGTCGTATCCAAGATGGTCTCGTTAGTGAGATCATCGAAAAAGTAAAAAAGAAAAAAAGTGATATTCTAACCCAGCAATCTCAAGTTGGTTCTTCATCTTCGGTCGCTGAATTGCCGCGTTCTGAGATTAACCGTCTCGTTCTTGATGTAAGTTTTTTTAAAAAAAATATATAATTAATATTATAATAATTTTTATTAAATTTTTTAATAATATTTCTTATTTTTACAGGAAGTACCATTTTCAAAGGGTCGTCATCCAGGACTCGGAAGAGTTGCAGATACTGGTGGCGCAACATCTGCAGTTAGAAACGAAAAAAATGAGTAGTTAAAAGAAGAAATGGCGTCCATGAAAATAGAAATGAATAATCTCAAAAACTTTGTAGAAATGATAAAAAATAAATTGCCTGATGACTTTTTTTCTCCTCCTTCTCCTCCTGCTCCTCCTTTGTAATTTGTAATTTAAAATAAATGTTTAATAATATTTATATTTATAATATTATTTTTATTAATTGTATGATTATTTTTAAATAATATTAATTTAAATATTAAAATAAAAAATAAAAAATTTATTTTTTTAATATTTATATTTTAAAAATATTTAATTAAAATAATTAAATATTTTTAAAATATAAATATTAAAAAATAAATTTTTTATTTTTTCAATTATTTGGTGTTTCCGACGGCTTTTGTTTCGGAAATTCCCGACGGAAAAGCCGTCGGAAATGTGTTGCTATATCCCGACGGTTATAAACCGTCGGGAAATATCATCGGACAATATTTCCAACGGCACAAGTCATCGAAAAATGCCCTCGATAATTCGTCGGCGATTACCGATGGATACGGACGATCGCAGATCCGTCGGTTATTTCCGACGGAATGTTGTCATCGCATATCCGTCGGAAGTTTTCGACGGTACTATTAATCGCCAATCCGTCGGAAATTCTCGATAACTTCCCGACGTAATCGCATTTCCGACGAAATAATCCCGATGGACTATTGTTGTCGGAAAATAGTCGAGAAAAGGTTTTACCGACGTGTTGCCGATGGATATGGCCGTCGGAAATATGATGTTTTCTTGTAGTGAATAGTGGCTGAAGACGTGAGCTTTATCAATAAATGATAAATATATCCACTAAAGTTTTCGTTAACGGTTGGTGGAGGAACTTATATAAATATTGAGGAAAGGGAGTGGAGTAGTTTGTGTGAGGTTTGAAAGGGAGTGGGAGGAGCTTCTTTGACAAAATCCTCAGGATTTTTGTAATTCCAAAAATATAATCTATCAAAACTCTATTTCTATATTAGGTTGTTATCATGAATCTACGATTCTTAATGGCATAACATGGGTCTCCACCATTACCAACATCAACAATCACGCCTCTTTCTTTTCTTTCTTCGAATTCCGATCTAGAAGCGTCAAAGACAAAGGCACAATGACACCAACCGCATAAGGAATCATGTTCCCAAACAAACTGTTATATGGGTAATGAATATTTCCTCCTGCAACCAAAACCATATCACAATATTGAGAAGAGAATGAGCCCTTTAGTTTGTAATACAGAGAGAAAGTAGACTAAAAAATAAACCACTTTCGTTAAGTAGAAACTCAAGCATTCCTTTCATTTCGTTCGATCCCGAATAAACAAAAATATGTTCAACAGTCAGAAAATCTGAGCGAATAATAATTCATAAAAGCTTTAACGAGAGGAAAACACAGTTGCATGAAACATCAGAAGAATGTATCCGGAAATGTGAAAGCAGAAGAAGAGAGAATGGGAATTACAGTGATCGAAGCAGATGAATGGAGAAAGCAAACAACGTCGAGTGTATAATGGACTTTGAAGTTTGAACGGAGACGTCGAGATGAGACGAAGAATGAAGAATTTATGTAAGGAGGAAACAAGTCCATACACGTGGCGTGTGATGATCTGGACCGTAGGATGTGTTTAGGTCAATCTGAGAAGAGCCATGCAAAAGGAACTTGTTCCCGTTGGTACGCCCAATCTCATTGCACAAAATGCTCCATTTTGGCTATATTTCATACCAAAATTTTGGGAAAATTCTTGTAGATAAATTTGGAAACTAATTGACCTGTTTTTACAAAGAACCAATAACCTTTTCTATTAACAAATCTAAATGTCGACGTACTACAAGGATTCTATTATTATTTGGTACGAGATTATAGACACGTACGGAACTCCATTGTTGGAGCATCATGGTTTTTTCTTGGGACGACACTATTTTACTACATAGGCTATGGTTGCCCACGGTTTTTCCACCTAAACTTCGGATCTTTCTATTACACCACATAAATTAACAACGCACACTTTAATTTTACACGAACTATTGACATGTCTTCACAATTCTACAAATCGTTATCTTTTGAATAAATCGCGATCAATTAAAATTAACTATATTTACCATATAACCCGAAAACCGACACATTGAATAATTGCGGTTGGCGAGTTTATTCCTTTTAACCAATTGAGTAAACACAATTGTGAAGATTTGGGTTATGTGAGTTATGTGGTAGACGCAATTAACTTCAATTGATCGCGATTTATCCAAAAAAATAGCGATTTGGGGAATTGTAAAGACATGTCAATAGTTCATGTAAAATTAAGGTGTGCATTGTTAATTCATGTAGTATAATAGAGAGGTCCAAAATTCATGTGGAAAAACCATGGATAGCCATAATTTGTGTAGTAAAATAGTGTCGTCTCTTTTTTCTTTGTCTCAAACTCCTCCTGCTTCTCTGAAAATTGAACAAAGCTTTTAGATCAATAACATTCCCTGAAATGCAGAGTGCACAATTCCCAAAAATCATAAAATCATTAGTTAATGTGATTAAGCAGAGCAACATTAATTGACACAATGCACGACATGGCTGATTATCTATTAATTATGCTAGTGAGGCTTAATTTGTACAATGATGATGGCAAAAGTTGATGTAGCTTGTGGAGAAGTGACCAGAATAGAACTTTACAGGAATTTTACAAGCGCATCAACAGAAGAAAATGGAGCTTGATGATGTTGTCCAAACCAAAATTGTTTGATAGTAAGTAGCACCTGTGACTGACAACAGAGGAGTGCCAATGCCAAATGGAAGAAGTAAGAACAAAAATTCAATTATTTCTCTGAACTTGTCAGGTAAGAAGGGAACATGTTGAGGAAATATAACCTGATTTAAGAAAATCACTAAATATGTATCGATCATTTGCAGATTCAAAGTCGAGTTACGCATAATACTAATGTATGCTTAAGAACGCATATATACATTGTAAGAACTCAATGATGGAAAGAGCTTTCAGATTGATTCTTGGTTGTGTATATCAGATTCTACTCACTCACTGGTGCTCTAAGCAAAAAGGGACAACAGCACCCATGTGCTTGATAGATCCATACACAATAATAGTGGTTGTTAAGAGGACAAGTTTCTATAAGTAGATGTGTTTGAACTTTGTCATTTTCTTCCCCCTGTTTTCAGAGAATACTTTCCTTATTTGTTTGTGTGTCACGTACCAATGAGTAATAATGTAAGAAAATGCATGATTAGCTTTAGAATAAACAAGACCAAAATCCCTCATCTTCTCTATTTCAACATTATCTTTGGTTCATAGATAAATACTAATTATGCTTTGGGTAAACATAATTAGCAATTAGCAGCTGTATATATGGTTATCTTTTCTTTTTAATTGGCCAATGATTTTTATGCTTATCTAATCGTCTAAAAAACTGAATCTTTCATTTTGGTTTAAGTTATTACTTTGATTATATATATATACACCTAGGCTATATACTTATTTATATATCTATTAATTTCCTCTAACTTATTGTTCACGTGAAGTGAAACCGTCGCATTGGTTGACTTTCTCATGATTTGATCAAATATGACATAAGTGTTGATCGTTTGGTTGTCGTTGATGGAGCTGCAGTTGCGATTAACACTATGACTGCATTTGCGACATATATTGTTCATTTGTATACTGTCGTTGGTTGTGTTTGATTGCAGATTTTTAATCGTAATATTGTTTTTATTAGTATACAAAAAAATTATAATGCAATACTCAATATCTAACCACTACGATTGACTGTAGTTATCTACGACAGATAAATATACAATAATCTATCATAGTCATAGCCATAGCCGCCGCAAAAGTTTTATACGACTGACAAACGAACATTATTATAAAACTCTATATATTCAAAACAAGTATACGAAGTCTAGATGTATAAAAAATGTTGACTTTGTGTATATGATATTTATAGTATATATTTTATAAAGATTTTGCAAATTAAACAATGTAAAAGGCAGTTTAATTATTTTTTTGTTATTGCATCACAACGTACTGATATAATATCCTAATATATTCGTATGAAAATTTAAGATGAAGTCGAACTCTACGGTTATAGAATGGACGTGCTTATTATATGGTGAAAGTGATATATATATATATAAACTACGTGAAAGTGTTTATACATATAAAAACTACGTGAAAGTGAAAATAGTAGTCCTTCAATTAGGGATTTAGGGTCTGTTTGAAATTCTACAAGACAAGTACGAATTCGCAATCATTTTTTAAAAAATATTGAAACTGTTTTTATCTACCAGTCTTTCAAAATTCAAAAATTCATTTGCTTTTAACCATTTAGCCCCAAATAGAAGAAGTCTCTTTGGATGGAGAAGAAGTTGAAAGGGTTAGCTTGTCCACATTTTACTTTAATTCTTTACAAGAACCCAAATCAAAAAAGAAAGATAATTGACTAGCTTGGTCCATAATTTTGATAACTTTTATGACTATATAACGTACGCATACCATATATCATTGGTGGATTTCGCAATTAATTTATAAAATCAGTTACTTATTTATTAATTGATCAATTTAAACCCAAAACAGAATATTAAACGTGGACTGTATAACGTTTAGGCTCTACAGAAGAAGAATATAATAACACAAAATTCAGTCAACGTCAGTGATCTCTTGTAGACCAAAATATCACAAAACGAAATACTTGTTGTTGCAACTTTTTTTTTTAAATAACCACAGTAACAAAATGTTTTCCAATAAAAGCATGTAAATAAACTATACTGAACCGTCTATTAGAATATTAATTCAATCTATCATATAATATATTCAAAATTACTTTGAAATATGTAGGGAAATATAAAATTTGTTACCAAACAAATATAATATGCGTCGACATTTGTAAATTAACCGTACATGGAACTCTTTTTTCACCGATTTATCTAAGTTTCATTTTCGATGAATTGAATAAGCAAACAAATTTAATTGCCAAAAGACCCAAAACTTTTTTTGTTTGTCTTTAAAAATCTTATAATATTAAATGGAAACCTTCGGAAGAGCAAAACACTATTTTCATGGCGTAAGAGAGACAGAGAGAGAAGAAAGAGAAGAAAGAGAAGAGAGAGGAGAGAGAATAGAGAAGAGAGGAGAGAAGAGAGAGAGGAGAGAGAAGAGAGAGAGGAGAGAGAAGAGAGAGAGGAGAGAGGAGAGAGAGAGGAGAGAGGAGAGAGAAAAGAGAGAGAAGAGAGGAGAGAGAAGAGAGAAGAGAGAGGAGAGAGAAAGACGTTTGAGATTGATGAACAGAAGAGAATTCGAAACGAGTTACATGGAAAAAGAGCTCACTGCTACCGTTACCTTCTCCATTTTACACTTTCATTAGGGTTTTCTCTCATTTCTCTATTTAGCTGCGCAGCTTTCGCTCTCCTGATCTCTCTCTTTCTGACGGATTCACTTCTTAAACAATCGTTAATTTTTGTGGTTTGTCGCTTCTCGATCTGATTCCGAAATTCGTTGAAGTTTTGAGTGAGAATGGAAGAAGGCAGTATGTTCCGATCTCTACTAGCGATTCTTCAGTGGTGGGGTTTCAACGTTACCGTCATCATCATGAACAAATGGATCTTCCAGGTATTTTAACTCTCACTTCCCCTACGATTCTTCCTTTTTCCGTTTAAGCTATTTGCTATTGATCTGATTTCTCCTCGAAATCTAACCTCGTGATGTGGAATTTGTAGTTTTTGACGGTTTGATTTCTCTGTTCTCAATTTCCATTTTTTGTTAATTCGGCGAATCTGTAGTTGCGGTTTCAGCTTCATAGATTGATGATACTATTTTGAAAACCTTGCAGAAACTGGATTTCAAGTTTCCATTATCGGTTTCATGTGTTCACTTCATATGTTCATCGGTTGGAGCATACATTGTGATCAAAGTTCTGAAGCTTAAACCATTGATCGTGGTTGATCCAGAAGATCGATGGAGGAGGATTTTTCCAATGTCTTTCGTGTTCTGTATCAACATAGTGCTGGGAAATGTTAGCCTTCGATATATCCCGGTTTCTTTTATGCAGACGATTAAATCCTTCACACCGGCAACTACAGGTTAGGGTTTGAGATGGAATTTGCATTTAGTGACCTCTGTCTTGTCTGTTTATGGATCTCAAGAGAATCTGATGTTTCCTACCCATATGTTCGAACAGTTGTGTTGCAGTGGCTGGTATGGAGGAAATACTTTGACTGGCGTATATGGGCTTCTCTCGTGCCAATTGTTGGAGGAATTCTCCTGACCTCTGTTACTGAACTTAGTTTTAACATGTTTGGATTCTGCGCTGCCCTTTTTGGATGTTTAGCTACTTCCACAAAGACCATTCTAGCCGAATCTCTTCTTCATGGGTACAAATTCGACAGGTCAGTGCGCTTCATGGACGAATGGTTTCTTGCTATGTACTATTCAATTTTGAACTTTGAATTTCTATTATCTCTGCTGTATAACTGATCTTAGTTTCGAATTTCAATGACAGTATTTTCTTTCGAGTCTTTTAGGATTTATATGCAATCATTTTTCATCTATTGCACTAGATAATCAGGTGGTACCATCTTAGTCCACATTTGAAAATGTAGTCACCTTAGAGGAGCATTCCTAACAATACCCATCCGTGTAGAAGAAAGATTTGATTTTTCTTTTTTCTTTGTTTAGCATAAACACCGTATATTATATGGCGCCTTTCGCCACCATGATTCTTGGGATTCCAGCATTATTACTTGAAGGTGGTGGAATTATGAGTTGGTTTGAAGCACACCCTTCTCCCTGGTCAGCCCTCATCATAATATTCAGTTCGGGTGTGTTAGCCTTCTGTCTCAACTTCTCCATCTTCTATGTCATTCACTCCACGACTGCAGTCACATTCAATGTAGCTGGAAACCTTAAGGTAACAAAGACAATTCTTAACCCATAACTAATCGTATCTTTTGAATTGCTTAAGTGATCCATACTAGCAAGAAATAACAGCTTTTAATTCATTTTAGTGACAATGGTAAGTTCTTATTGGTTTCCCTATCTTTACATGGTGAAAGGAATTGGGAATCGGTTAGCTAAAGTTTATTTGCATCTTATGTCTTGAGCATGCTTCATATTCTGTTATAAGTCTATTCCTAGTGGTTGGCATGAACGTATCAATATAGTTTATTTTACCAAGTTAGCATCATTAGAACTTTGTCTCGAGGCGTGTTGCTAGAGGGTCTTTATCAACATCAGCTTACGTATTTTTTTTGTTACCTTAGACATTGTTAAACTCCTTCCTATGGCTGTACTATGATTCGCAGGTTGCAGTGGCTGTATTGGTCTCATGGCTGATATTCCGTAACCCAATATCGTCTATGAATGCTGTTGGATGCGGAATTACGCTTGTGGGCTGCACGTTTTATGGATATGTAAGGCATATGCTTTCGCAGCAAACGCCAGGAACTCCTAGGACTCCTCGTACCCCGAGAAACAAGATGGAATTACTTCCTCTTGTTAATAATGATAAACTCGAAGGCAAAGTCTGATCTGATCTAATCTCAGCTCAGTTTAGTACTCACTGGTTTAGGCTGCTGCAGAAGAGAAGCATTCATTCACACAAGGGGTGTTGAATTTTCACTATATATGCATTTTACTCAAAAACCTTAATAGAGAAAAGTAACATTTTGTTTTTTTTTCGTTTGTTTTGGGCTCATAGAAAAGATAATGGTTACTCCTATTTATATCTCTGTGGAATGTAGTTTATTACTTATCAACAATGTAGGTTACTACTCATCAACAATGTAGGTTACTACTCATCTAAGATTTCCACGATTAGATGAACATGAACAAGACATTATAAACATGACTCGTTCTGAGTCAAATGTGGTCATGGTGGCTTCGATAGAGAGGTTAAACGAGGCTGCTGATTTCGCTGAGCTTCGTCGGTAATGACACGAGAACGTAAGAAGAGAGGATCTGAAGCTAACTCCTCCGAACATCACACTATGTGTGTCCAGGTATATACACAGACTCCGCATTACCTGAGGCTGAAGATTCTCAGTCTTGATATCTCTGACCTCAATCTCATGCTTATATAAAATTTTTTTTGGCCTCCAAGCACTCTTAAAAAGGGAACATTTGCTATTAAAATGTTATGTTATTAGCAGACTTGTTTCTCAATGGAACAATACAAGCGAAAGCTTTCGATGATTTTGGCCAAACCCAAAACTAAAACATATTGGAAAAAATCAATCCATGAAAACAAGTGAAAACAAAACTTTGAATCAAACCAATGGGGATCCAGACCGAACCAAAAACAACGGAAAGTCCCGATATTGGTCCTCTATTATCTGTTCTAGACACTTTTTTTACAACACAACTGTAATCTGAAAAATATACAACAATTGCTACAATCTGAATCTTCAGAGACCTATTAGCTCCAATCATCCATCATATGAAGTCATGTACAGTCTGGCTCTTATATCGAGCGGACCATCATCTCCACCAACAGCGTGAACAACCACAGGAATGGTCGATAAAAGTTGGACGGTTAAAGGAAAAACAGCAGGGACAAGCTCTTCCGTCGACACAACCTTTGATGACTTGGTATCATGGACAGACATTGCACTGCATTTTGCAACACATAGGTCACAAGGACTCACCAAATAGACAACTTCTTTCAAGGTCTTGAAATAACCTCTTCCACCTCTTTTGCAATAGATTTTATCAAGGATTAAGGTTGATGTTGCCTCAAGCCACTCTGCACACAAGCCTTCAATTTGGTCATAGTATATTCTCCGTTCAATCTGTGACAGCACCGATTACGAGATGGAGTTCAACAGATGGGGAAAAGTGGGGGATAGATAATTTACTAGATGATAAATGAATCACCCAAGACTTACACTGAGTTTGCTGATGTAAATTGTCATAAATCTTGATCCCAAGTTCATTACTCTAGCTTTGGTTGGAAAAACCTGTAGGGAAGAAAACAAATGAGATTTCTTAACAATCATAAACATAAGAAGTAGCTTACGAAGCAAGTTTCCAATTTACTTGCCTCTTTTTTCTTCAGCACAAACCAAGTGTAGAGCTTATCACATGCATCTTTGACTTTTCTTGCTGCCATATTCCTCCTATTGCAATAATCAGCAACACCAGGGAGTATTTCAATGGGGGGAACACCATGTTTCAAAGCCGCTACCGATAATGCTTCCATGCCCTCCATAGATTCTGCAGCATCTTTATTGAAATAAATGCCGGTGAAACACCTTTTCATTCCATCAACTGATGTTTGCTTCTGCTTTGAGTACAACTCCTCAGCTTCAAGAGCAGCAGTGACCGCACGGTGAACGACTATGTCCGGGTACCGTCGAAGAGGAGATGTGAAGTGAGTGTAGAGAGGAACAGCTAGTGCATAGTGTCCCCACTCCGAAACATTGTCCTTGAAATCCCCAGTGCAGAAGTAAGACGAAAGTTGCATAAGTTTTATAGCATATCTGTTGAGAATTTCTACAAAAACTGAGTCATCCTTGAGGTTTTCCGTGATTTTCCTCAGTGACTCCTGGAATTTGCCAGAAGAAGAAATGTCCAAATCCATACCATGCTTTGAGCAGAAGCCTTCAAATTCTTTGAGCTTGCGCATAACCGGTTCTGGATGCCTCCGGAGCAATGAGTTATCAGGGTACGCTCGAGAAATAACCTCAGCTGCTGTCATATTTGCTAAAAGCATAAACTCCTCAACTAGAAAATTTGAACCCTTTCTGGAACACAACACAAAATCATATGGAACTCCATGTTCATCAAAGAGAAAAAAGGGTTTGGTAATCTCCAGCTTCAAAGCCCCATTTCTAAATCTTCTTTGCCTTAAAATGGTTGAAATTTCACTAAGCTGTTTGACAGATTGAATCACGTCACTCCACTGAAAAGATCCGTGCAACACAGGCCAGCCATTTTCTGCAACATCTTTCTTCAACGTCTCATCCGTTCCATCTATAATTTCTTGAGCATGGTCATAAGAAAGCTTGCAGCACGACCGTATAACAGTCCGACCAATCCACCGATCTATCATATCCCCTTCTCTATTTAAATCCCAGAAAATAGAAAAAGCAAGCCTATCAGCTCCTGGATTTAGTGAACCTACATTCTCTGACAGTAATGGAGGCAGCATTGGTATTTTTCTCTGCAGCAGGTAAACACTTGTCGACCTAAGCCTAGCTTCTGTGTCAAGAGCAGTGTCTGGTAAAACAAAGTAGGAGACATCAGCAATGTGAACACCGACTCTAAAAAATCCGCCAGGTAATCTTTGAACTGATAGAGCATCATCAAGGTCTGTAGCCGTTGAGGGGTCGATGGTTAATACACACAAGTCTCTCAGATCTTTTCTACGGTGAACCTCTTCTTCCGGTACTTCCCAAGGAACATGTGGAAGGCTAGTAAGCGCGGCTGGAGAAAAGTCAGAATCGCTAACCGAGTTCTGATGTAATATCGAACTGATCTGGGGCTCTAGTTCACTGCCTCGGCCAAAGATATGTGTAATAAGGGCTCGGGGAAATCGACTCCCTTCGCCCCAGTCCACAATTTGAGCAGCTACCTGCTCTGTCTTGAGAGTTGGATCGATTCTCTCAAGTCTTTCTCTAATGTTTTCAGGTAAGACATGGCAGGGAACAATCAATATAGGGAGCCTAGAGTCTGAGGGCATCAGTTGGACGTATTCATCATTAAAAGGAGACTTGCACCTATTTAATTCACTCTCCTTAGATTGAATCCATGCCTTAACATCCAGCAAACCAACAATGGAATCTCTTGCAAGTGACTTTTCAACAACAGCAACTACTTGTCCTGTTGGTTGGCTGTTGGGAAAGGAGCTTAGGATGGTGCAGAGCTTTCCTAGGGGACTGTTTGTTTCTTCAGGCTTAGCAACATTTTCGGTAACAGATCCTTTCGTGGGCCACAATGAGAGCGGATCCAATTTAATAACAACAATATCTCCTTCCACCTACATAAAGAAATACCAACATGGGGAAAAAGGAAAAAGGTTGTAGATGGAATACAAAAAACACAAAAGTGAGTGAAGCTTGATTAAAAAAACAAACAAACTTACTGCTCTGTTTTGGCAGATATTTCCATTGATTAGAATATCTTTAGGGACTCCATCGATCTTACAATAAGCCTTTTCATAGGAAAGAAAACAGATTCAGAGTGAGCAGACAAAACCTACTGTTGGAAACTTAAATCTCTTGGAAAACGTCTAACCACATTGCGGTTATAAGCATTCACCCGAAAGAGCGCCTTAAAAGCTTCACCCTTCTGCCAAAAGAGAAGACAGCTACAGCTAATGAGGTTTTGTTTTAGAAAACAAGAAAATATAAAGAGAGAACATCACGGACAAACCTCTAAAGCTTCGTTCACAGCATTTAGAGACCAATGTGAAGAGAAAATTTTGCGCTGTGAGGAATCTTGTATTTGTGGGAACAAGTCACCATCCATGCAAGGATCAGGACACGACTTGGATAACAAATGTTTACTAATTTCAGAAGAAGGGACCAACGGACGCTCGAAATTCATAGGCGGCATAGAACTGAAAGCAACATTAGACGCTCTCATAGCATCAAGATTATTGGAGTCCAATCTCGGCTGATTCGATGAAAAGGTGCAATCTTTTGCTTTACTTGTACCATCTGACGCTTCACCTAACGTAATATTCATTCAACTCAAAACTGGATTTCGTTTAGGTTCAAGAAGAAAGGAAAATTGATTTTACTTGAGTTGTGCTTAGATCGACGATTGCTTTTGTCCCTTTTCTTCTCCTTGTCAAAGTTTTCGATTCTTTCACCAACTCTAACTGATTGTTCACCCGACGCATTATTCATGGCTTAAAGTATAATCTCTAACAATCGTCCAAGATTCTCCGTGTAGAAAAACCACAAAACTATTCGAAAGAGAAAAAAAAAAGATAATGTAAAATCTGGGTTGTATCTTCCGATGAGATAAAAAGCGAAACGGAAGAAGCAAAGAAAAGAAAACACAGTAGAAATCGCAATAAAAAGAAATTGTGATCGTTGACCTTATGAGAGAGGAAGAAGAAGAAGAAAGATTTAATTAAAGAAAGAGTGATGATTGCTCGGTAGTCGGTGCGCTTCCTTTGAGTCTTCCCTCTTTTTTTTTTTCTTTCTATTTCATGTGCTCTTTTTATTTTTCGGCTTCGACTATTTTATACAAATCTTGAGTTGGTTACTTCATTGTTATTGGTTCTAGTTTTAGCATACTTAACATTTATTAACCATACGATCAGATTCATAAATATTTTGCATGCATGATTTGTATATGTATGAAAATTATGTTTCAAAATTTTTTTTAATAGTATCGAGTTTATATAAAAAGATCTACATTGTTGTATTGTACCACACAGATTTAATCAATATATGTAATTCTTGGATGTCGCATATATATATATGGAGAAGTTTGGGATCCATTGCTTTAATTTATGCAATTATCTATATTGCCTTATTCGAATGGGAATTCTGTACAAGATTGGCATTTTCTCTTATCTTCTTCTATTCTTTCTTCTCATTCTTTGTCTTTTTCATCATCTTCATCTTCTTCTCGCTTTCTTCGGACTCTTCTTCTTCTGATATTTCTTTTGAAAAATCAACATTCATATATGTTTTCTCATTTCATTAACTGAAATAGATTAAATGATTTAGGTTAACTTCAAAGATATAACTGGGATGGCAACCTTTTTAATGATATAATGAAAAATCAAACCCTTCATGTTGTTCATGTACACAAATACATACGTGCTCGTAGAAGTGGCCCTCTACTACTAAGTTTTTCGCCACTAATTCCCAATTATATTTTTTGTACAATTGAATCTTTTACGGGGAAATTATTGTTGGCAATAGATTTGGGATAATATTTTCATATGAAAGATTTATATGCCTTAAAATTCTTTTTTTATATTGAATTGTCCAATCAACAAAAGAGATATATTTCTATCAAAGGAAATATGTATCAAACATTCTTGATGAATGTAGATGATTGGGTGAAAACCTATAGCGACTTCGATTAAACAATATCATCAACTCTTTTTACTAAGGGTAGTTATAAACTAGTAGATGGATTAGTTTGTTTGACTATAACACGAGCGAACTTATCATATATATATATATATATATATATATATATCAATTTTGTTCGTTTGTTCACTGCAAACGATTGTGTCTTTGGTTTCGGTTAACATTACTATTACGTTTGTGACATATGTTATTTATTTGTTTGTTATCGGTAGTTGTGGTTGCGATTGATCACAGATTTTTAGTCGTACCGTTGTTTTAATCAGCGGTCAAAAAATTTGCAATGTATGACACCGTGTCTAATCGCTAAATATATCGTATGTACATGCGACAGGTAAACGAATAAAAATCTATTGTAGTCGCAGCCGCAAAAACCTACGACTGATAAACATGTACATTATATATTTCATGTCTTTGCCCACAAAATCTATGAATTAATGCATAGATTTAAAAAGAAACATTGACATGGAGCACTTCGAATGGTTTGTTATCTCAAATAAATCCGAGACATGAATCTTTATTCCTGATCAGTTGTGATATTTGATTGTCAATTTCTTGTGATTTATATTGAGTATACAACACTCCACGAGTTTTGAAGTGATGCTATAAGTAATCTATATACCTTGTTTTTTCCATGTGTATCGATGTGTACTTATTCAGTAATATACTGTTAGCGTTGTGGAATTTTGGTTCGTATTGCACCATTATTCACAAAATTCTTATTTTGAAAAAAAATCATAACTTTAAGCGTTAAGATTTTTGGTTGGTTTGACAGTTTGTAAGTTGAGTTTTGTTGTTTAACTAGATGCTTTCTGATATATAATCTTGACTTACGTAGGATATGCGATGATATGAAAATCATCCTAAATCATGTCAAATCAATTCATATACCACTTATCAAATTTATTACACTACTCTTAAAACATCGTGGGATAATCTTGATGAAGCTGAAATTGCTGAATCGTTGTGCTTGTTGTGGTAATTTTAATTGTACAAGTCAACTTACGAGCCCAAGGTAAGTTGACAAGGTCTCTACAATTTCGTAAACCAAACAAAACAAGACTCTATTTACATGTATCCAATACATATATATGTAAGTTATTGTTACTGGCCGACATTAACAAAATAGAATTCAAAATAGGTTTATGAAACTGTTGTAATGGGCCGAAACTAGAACCCAAATTCTTGTCTGTTTCATTTTTAATGAAAAACTGAAATTGTAGTAACTCCTAGGCCCATTAACAACATTTGTAATTTGCTTTTTAAAAATCAACCCAAACTCTGGGTGCAGCTTTAAAAAGGAGTACATTTATTTTTGAGTTACAGGTCTACTTCATTTTTACTAAACAAAATAGTATTAATTATGAACCCAACGAAAAATCTTCAATTTAAATTTAAGTTAGACTGAGTTATGGTTAATTTATATTTTTGAGTTATGTCATTTGTAAAATTGTTAGTCCAAAGTTAAGTCAAAATCATGAAAATGCTGAATTAGAGGTTGAGTTGGTATTTCATTTCCTTCTTTTTTTCTCTTTCCATACACATTATAAATTTTTAAATTAATTTAACAACTAGTTATTGAAAAGTAATGTACTAATGTGTAAACACTCACACACATTCAAGTAATCAAATCAATCTAAACATTAGACTTAAAATATTATAAAATTAAATCGATGATAAATAATGTGAACGACAAGTGTGAGGGTAGAGATTGGCAACTACAAGCAGACGCAGCATAAGACTTACAAGAGAAAAGAGACACAAACACACATTATATACATATATAGTGTCTATAGATATTCAAAGCATAAGCTTACAAATTTGCATGCATATTCATGAGAGAACCTCCAACTCATAAACATACAAACCTGTCATGAATGTACCCATCTTTTGTGTTTCTTTTTACAAAAAGCTATTTTCGTATAAATTTCTAATTCGAATAACTCCAACGTTATTACTCTAGAAGGAGGACTCGTGGTGAATTTATAGATATTTTATCGTTTTCTGCTTGTTACGAAATATTTTTGTTGAAAATATCGGATATTTGAACAATTATGTTTTTCTAATTAATTAGATACTAAAAATTGATCTGCGATATTTTATCATTTTTTGCTTGTTTCGATTTCTTTTGTTAAAAATTTGGGTATTCGTACAATTAGTTATATTTTTTTAATTAATTAGATATTGTTACGAATGATTACAATTTACTATATTTAGTAAAAGAGTAATAACCTAAAATAATATATTTTTAAATTTTTGTTCTAAATTTAATATTTTAAATTTAAAATTTCAAAATAACATAAATAATTTTATAAAAATAGATATTTACTATAAATAAATTATAAATATAATTAAAATATTATATTTAGGTTTTTTTAATTTAAAGTTTAATTATTTATTAAAACTAAAATTTAAAATATTTTAATATTAAATTTTTACTATTTTCAAAAAAATTAATTAAACTAATAGTGTTATATTTAGAAAAAGAAAAAATGAATGTTATTTTTGTGATCGTCCTACTCAAAATACTAAAATCAATTATTAAAATTTGACATATGTAAAGTGATTATTCCGTTGAAAAAGAAAGAAAGAAAAAACGTAAACCGTGTGAAATTGGACATGTGAAATGTAGCTTTTTCTCTGAAATGAATAAGGTGAAGATATCGAAGATGATACAAAGGACCCCATGCACGTGCGACTCTTATCCACACCCTTCTTTCTCATTCTTTTTCTCACTTTCTTTTGCTTAGTTGCAGAAAACTCAGTTCACTAATAGATTTTCATTCTCTCTTTCGCAGTCGAAAACGAACTATGATAACGTGTTCGTCTTGACTTTTTGTGCCTTGTCATATTTCGTAGCTTTTTAAGAAATTGATCGAGATAACTTTTCCTTGAAATTCGGTTTTACAGAAATGACTAACGATCAGTTTTCGGTGAATTTTCTGATGAAAACACTAAAATTAAAGTTCGTTTAAATAAGAAATAAATGTATAAAATAGGTTGTTTAATAAATATAAAATGAATAAATATAATTTGTCTCAAATTACAAATTGAAAGTGAAATCTGCCTTTTATATCAAGTGGAATAACAAAAATTTAAAAGTTTGGATACATTTTAGTGTATTAGTGAAATAAGATAACCGAACTCGAGTTTCAAATTTTTGGAATTTAACAAATGAATCAATGGTCGGTACAATTATTATTGTGGCTTAATTTCAATCTCATTTGTTATTTGTTGACTAAGTCAAATAGTCAATTTATTCTTAATGGAGTTAAGTTACCACTTACAACTAAATTAATTTAGTTTATTATTTTGTAATAGAAAAATCATAATAATTTTTAGTGCATAATCAGTTTTCATTAAAAATGGAATAACGTCTTTAAAAACTTATATGGTGAGCATCAAGAAAAAGATGGAAAGGAAAAAGAAGAAAATTCTTTAGTTTTCTCATTCTAGAAGTGTAAAAAATATACATAAAAATATATCAAATGTTGAATCTGATAGTACAACATATAAAAACGTTCGTGTATCTTGGGATTTGGAACGCAATGCAATCGTCACACTATTGGGTGTTTTCAGAATTAACAAAAGAATGTCTCGTCTATGCAAATTTAGTATTTCCAAATTTTTGTATCGGTAATTATATTTTATTATATGTAATTTTATTGATAATTATTCAGTCGACTGAATTGTAGAAATCGCGTTATATATTACACTTTTCCTCCAAACTTATTTGTAAATATTATCTATTAATTTTAATGAATTTTGTTCATCTAGAAGTTTGTTCTTGTAAGAATTTCTTTTGAATAAATGCGTATTTTCGCAAGGGTTACTACTCTTAAATTTAAAGCCATTTGGATTCCTGATTTAAGTATATGAGTAATATGACCTTTGATTTGTTTATGTTCCAAAACAAATCATAAACTACAAAGCTTATTTGTATGTATGTTGAAACTTAAACACAATATTGGTAGCAGGATTTATCTCTATATTATGGATAACATGTGTAAGATAAAACAAGGATGGACAAAAATTTTGAACCGAACTAAATTTTTTGAATCCAAACCAAAATTCTCAATCCGTACCAAATTATAATATAATCCGAATGTAATAAAAATATTTTAATCCATATTTAAAAAATGAATTAACGGAAATTTATTAAAATTTCTAATATTAAAAAACATATTAATATATATTAAAATATATAGTATTAGTTAAATAAAAGAATTTTCAAAATCACAATAAATCAAAATATAATAAAAAGCAAAAACTCAAACCAAACCGAATCAAACCAAATAAAATTTAAATCCGAATGAAATTTTTTTTTTTTTAGAATTCAGAATATCCAAAAACCTGAACCAAACCAAACTAAATGTCGAACCTAATAAAGTAGAAAAAATTACTATATAATATTTTTTTGTCACTTGAAACACACTTCAATACAAAAAATTATTGTATAGTATTTAGATTATTGTAATAATACAGTTTAGATTATTGTATACTTCAATAGTATATAGTACTTAGATTACTGTAATAATAATTAAAATTTAGGGTCGCATGTACAATTGCAACTTAAAGCAAAAAAAAGATCCCACTACTCCCTAATGAGTTTCTAATGTAACAACAATTAATATTTAGCAATATGAAAAATTAAAATTAATTATTAGAATTACATAGAAAGCTTATAAAATCAATTTTTCTGGAACAATAAAAATATTTAGAATATCAATCTATTAATAACATATGTAGTATATATATGTTTTATCCGCGGTTTAGGTATGTATGAGTCTTTGCAGTTAGTTCAATACTCAATAAACAAAAAGCGATTACATCTAAAGTGAATAGTATTGCATATTTGTTTTTCTAATGCTTTTAATTTGAAAAAAATATCCACGATAATATTACTAAGATTTTAAATGTTTTTTAGTTTGTAATTTCCAAATTTGTCATTTTCCTAGTTAACTTCTTCTTTTGTAATATCTCGCTCCACCATAAGAATATTAGCTTATATATATTGTTTGTAAGCTATTTAGGTGGAATTCTAGTCAAGAATAAATTCTGATAACATTTTGTATCATTTCACGTTGGCCATATTATTTTGTCTATTTCTTTAACAGATAAAGAAAATGGCAGAATGGTGACCCTATACATACTTCCATCAGATTGATTGGAGTATGGAAATTAGAAAGCTAGTCAAAAAGCATTATCTTCCATTTGGAATCCACAAAAGCTCTTAATTATAATGTTTGTTACCAAATAACTTTTTACACTCTCAAGTCTGAATCCTGAATATGTTTTCATTCATATGATAAAAAGATCATTTTTTATATATATTGATTTTTTGTTTAGTTTAATAAAATATATTGATTTTTTAACCAAATTAATAACAATGACATATATTATAATTATTGTATTAACTTAAATTTATTTATATATTTATTTCAAATATTAATAAAACGTTTGATTAAGATTATTTTTTTTAAATGTTTCTAAAATATATTAGGGATGTCAAGGTAAACCAGATATATAGTGACTTGTTCCTATTTAATTTTTGCGAACTGAAAATATATATGGATGGGTTTATTTTGTTGTTGTTACTGTTGTGTAAGAAAAACTAGTTGACATGATCATGAACCCTAATAAGGAGCAATGTCTTAACCGATTGAGTCTAACTCAGTCATTGGATCAATTAGTAATTTGAGAATTTAACCGGATTATGATAGTCAGCTCAACATTTGGCTTTGTGAAAAGTCTTCTTAACACACTGGCACAACCTGCCATAGCCTTTTGCCTCTTTCTTATATTTCCTTTTCAGAAAACCGCTTTTGATTTTCTTTTCTTTTTGATGTGATGCTAATTTGCCCATATTGGTTTTCATTTCGCCATCACTCAGCATTCAGAAACCCTTCAGATCTACACTTTATTGTATAAATTTTATTCCATCACACACTAAATGCAGGACTAGTTGTTAGTTTTCATCAAATTAAGAGAGGAAAATATTCGGAAATGTTTCTGTTCATGTTGTAAAGAAATTAAGAGATCACACAGAATTAAACACACAGAGAATTACATGATATATAAAAGAACACTTAGGGTTGGCCTAAGATAGCCATCACACATTAATTAAGGAATAAAAACTTCCAAATTACCAAATACAACTCAACATAAACAAAATTAAACAAACCCAAAGTAAAATATTATTGTCGCCAAACAATCACAAGGAGATGTGATTTGTAATAAATTCTAAGAACAGAGATTAAAATTAACTTATATATATAAGTCCATCTTAAAATAAATAAAAAGAACCCTCTCAAATGAAACCCTCTTTCTACAATAAGGTATTGATTGGAAAATTCAGAAACATCATGGCTTGTGAGGAGGGCATTGATAACATTTGGTGAAGAGACCAAAAGTGTGGATTTGTCGAACAAAATTGACCATACTTGCCCATCCACCGAACCCAAATCCAACGATAAATACCCAAACCACCACGAATATGTTTATGCAGTAAGTCCCCATCCATCCTCCCACCATTCTTGGTGGCCTCTCCACCGCATTCTATGTATTCATCATCATATATCAAAACTAACAAGAATTAGATTCTATATATTATGTTATTTAATCGAGGCTCTTTATGTAATATATACATATTTGTAAATTTATACTAAGAGACTAAAAATGTCATTTTAAGACAAAGAAAAGTGTATCTAACCTCTCTAGAAGGGGCAGGAGCAAAAGTGAGCATATGAGCCAAAGCGGGGATGATGTAGACAGTGAAACTGACTAAGAGAGATCCGACAGCGGAATTGATTGGTCCAAAAAAGGGAAAAATAATGGCTAAGAACCATATAGGTACGACCACAGGTAATCTGGCCATGGCTCTTTTGAACATACTCTTCGTTTCATGTACACCTATCAATTTCTCCCACACAAAATATAACGGCGTAGACGCAAATCCAAAAGTTATAAACTGGTGGATTAGCATGAGAATCACTGCTGTGTCCCTAAAACCGGACTTAGGGAGAAGAGAAAGAGCATTTGAATGAGTTAACAATTGATCACCAAACGCCCAATAAACCGCAGACGCCGATGGTAACGTTAGCGTTAACACGTATATAGTCGCTAGTAGATATATCGCCTTGAATTTTTGCGGTTTCCACATCGCGTGCATTATTTCCCTATATGTTTACAATAATATAAATTAATTATTATATTTGCAAACAAATTCCAGAAATGAACAAAGAAATACTTACACGGTGACTGCGTGACCACCGAAGGTGTAGAGAATATTGGTGGCTCCGGTGAAGTAAAGTACCATTGTGGTCGGACCCGAATGTTTCACATCCTCAGCCTTTTTTATTGAATTAAAAACTTAAATTAGCTATAACCAATTAAGATTAATATATATATATATATATTATATATTATATAGATTAAAGCAAGATTTGTTATTAAAATGACCTGGCCGTGAAGGAGAGAAGCAATGGTAAGATACCAAGAAGTGTAAGTAGTCATAGCAAGTCCGAGGAATGACCAAATTCTATAATTATGGAACGATGGAATAAAAACAGTTGTTGCACAACATGCCCCAAATATATATGTCCATGTCCTCTTGTCCAATTTATCGTTAATATAATATATGTTGCTGCAATTAATAATTATTATACCTTTATTAATTTCCAAATGCAATAATAATATATAAAACAAAAAAGTATTAAAATAATAACCTGGCACACGCGATGAGTTGAATAACGGATCCAAAGAGAAGAAAAGTGCAATTAAAGATCAAACCAATGTTTCTCCAATGTTTTCCCAGCAATCCATCTAAAACCTCAAACCACTTCAAAGAAAATAAAATCAAGATTAATCAATTATAATTAAATTAATGTAGAGATGCGTGCATGGGTGAGAGAATTAAAACCTGAATAACGTGGTTACGGAAATCGACTTTTTCTCGTTCTTTACGAGTTCGATATTCTACGTAAAGAACACTGATGAGATAAGCAGTCCAACTTCCCATTAAACCATAAAACAATTGAAATAAAATTCCAGACATCATCCCAAGTTGTGAGAATGAGTATGGTAAAGTCAACAGTACTTGTGCCACCTGTCATTTTTTATATCATTAATTAGCACTACAATCTATATTGGAGACGACGATACATACACACATATATATAGCTAAATTCCAGACATTACCTGATTTGAAGCACAGCTAAACCAAGCATCGTAGACCGAACCTCCATGCCAGAATAAATTCGAGAGTTTTGTTTTAGCTGAAGAAGAATTATTATTACTATTACTTCTGTTTTCTTCTTCTCTCTCCATTTCTAAGTAATTCCCTGCGATTACTGTCTCTATTTTCTCTGCCGCCATTTTCACTTTCTTCTTCTCTCAGCTTCTTCCTTCTTCCCACTCTTTAAATAGATTTATTTTTTTGTGACAACAATTTGGAGATTTTTTTATTTAATTATTTTACATGTTCTTTTTTCCGCTGGGAGTAATAATTGAGTACCGAGTGTCTGTGTCGGGGACGAAGCCTTTAGGTGTAATTGGTTGGTGACGTAGTTATGTCACCTACTTGTGAGTGTTAGCGTGGACTGTTTTTGAATGGGCTTGATTTGATTGTTGGGCTTATGGGCCATATTTCTCCAGCACTACACGAGCAGGGTAGGCCCACTTTTGAGGTTGTTAATTATTTTTCAACCATGAGAATATGCAAAAAGAGAGTTTACACTAATTATAAAACTACACTAATTTTATAAAGTGAAAGAGAGAGTGTAGAGTAATTGTAAATTGATAATGGAAACGACGACAATGATGGTTTTTTTAATAAAGTAAATTAAACTACTATTATCATTAACAATTATTAAATCATGATGATTGCAACAACTAGAAGAATGAACAAAACATATTGGTGTTTTTTCGTCCTTTTACTATGAGGATAGATAACAATCTACAATAGCAAACTATTGTACGCAAAAAAATTATTCGTAAATTCTATAATATTATTTGTTATTAAATATAAATTAAATATTTATATAATTTTAATTTTTATTTAAATTTATTTTAATAATAATTTTTGTATATGTAAATTAAGTAAAGAAAAATAATTACTTTTTACGAATTTAATAGTATTTCTGGTTAGTTTAATAAAATACATTGATTATATAACCAAATTAATAATAATAACATATATCGTAATTATTCTACTAAGTGAAATTCATTTATATATTCATTTAAAGTTCATTGTGGTGATAACACGTTAGCATAATATTTCTGTTAATAATACGTTAGTTTAAGGTTATTTTATTAAAATGATATTCAAATAATATATTAGAAATTTATGAGATAGAATAAATATTATATTATAATTAAGTATATTTCTTTCTTTTTTTGTATTTTGTTAGATTTTAATGTATAGCTGTATAACTAGAACTTGTTAAAACACATAAAACCATGCCTTAAAATGTAATAAAGTGTGATTTGTGAGTTAATTGAGGTTTAGGGAGATAGATCCAATGGAAAGAATGATTGCTAATGAGGTGAGATTAGTGCTAAACATAATTACCACAGTTAGGTGTCTAGCTGTCTTACCTTAATTTTTTCCCTCAATTTTTTAGCTTTCTTTTTAAAATTCTCCTTTTAGCCATTAATTAACGTTTAAAATAGATTAAATTATTATTTAACGAGAGGGAATATCATCATTTTAGATCTTTATAGCTTTTCAAGTTCTCAGCCCAGCCAAAATGTATGGCAGTGGAAAGAAAACTGATCACCAGTTTATTTAAATATATTAAAAAATATATATATGTTCGTATAATTTTTTTTAATTATTTCTCCTTCACTTATATGTTATTGTGGTATCTCTAAACAATCCAAAAACTTAAAAGAAATGAATGTTATCATCACCAATAAATCAAAGAGTTCTGTTATTATTGATCAGACTATTGAAAAATATATCAAGTGTTTGTAGTTAAATAGTGTAATATCATGAAATCTGGAAATTCAATTCCTACTGGACAATGGAAACAATTTTTTTTTTTGAGATTTGTTTGGAATTTATCTTCATTCTTTATCAGTAAGGAAAAGAGATGGACAAACTTTTTTCAATAAGAAAAATGCGAAAGTGGGCCTAAAATGAGTCACTTGAATTCAAAATATGGGCCACTAATTGGGCCTGTCAATTGATGGGAGGTCAAAGGTACCATGCAAAAATATCAAGCGAACAAAAAAAGGAAATAATTAGACAGATCAAAAGCCACATGTATATTTATATAAATCTATATTTTTATTAAAATATGAGTATACATACATTTAATATGTGTATGTATATATATTTTATGAGCACTTATATATGCATATTCCAAGCTTTTGGTCTCGATTACCTTATCAAAGAATACTTGCATGAAGCATCAGGAAAGGAATAACTCTTAACTTTGTCCCTAATTCCAAAACAAGGAAACTTGTTTGAAAACGCTGATAGTATTATAATTTATAAGTACTTTAAAACCATTATTATATAATTTTACATATAGTCTCTCAATGCAAGTTATTCTTTCTTCTTAGCTCTCTTAAAAAGACAATCTCACTTCGGTAATTACTCGTAAACCGGAACCAAATCCAGACCAAATAAATATATAGGATACTTTGATCGTTACATATTTTTTCCATTAAAGATGCCAATTCGTTTCGGTTTGTCATCAAAGATCTTGTTACTCTTTCTCATGATGTTGTTAGGTAAATTATTCGACGTTTTAGTATATTTCGTTTCGTTATCTATTTCATTCTGTGTATATAAGATCGATTTGGAGAAAGTGTCAATTAACTTGACAAAATTAAAACTCAGCCAATAAATTACTGTTTTGTAAATAAAGTAAACGAATTGAATTAATTAAGTCTTACTACAGAATTTTTAAAAATGTTTTCTGACAGTTAATCTTCTATGATTTTTTATCTTTAATTGTGGAATTATATATACCAAATTCATCGATCATCATCACTATATTAAATATATGAATAATTATTAAAATTCGTGAGTTAATCACGTACAGGAGCAAAATGGTCCGAATCAGCTCGAGTATTTACAATCGTGAATTCATGTACCCAAAAGATCTGGCCGGCGATAACTCCAGGAGAAAACTTCAACGGCGGAGGATTCGAGCTCAAACCGGGCCAGTCCATAGTCTTCAACGCACCAGTAGGCTGGTCAGGCCGAATCTGGGGACGAACCGGTTGCAAATTCGACAGTTCGGGAACCGGAACCTGCGAAACCGGTTCATGCGGCTCAACCCTAAAATGCTCAGCCTCGGGAAAACCACCAGCTTCACTCGCTGAATTCACATTAGCCTCACCGGATTTCTACGACGTGAGCCTCGTCGACGGGTTTAATCTTCCGATGTCGGTGACTCCGCTGAACGGAAAAGGGAATTGCAGCGTCGCCGGCTGCGTCGCGGATTTAAGGCCACGATGTCCTCCGGAACTGGCAGAGAAATCAAACGGAAAAGTGATATCGTGTAAGAGTGCTTGTGATGTGTTTGATAGAGATGAGTATTGTTGCAGAGGAGTTTATGGGAATCCTGTCGTGTGTCAACCAACTTACTACTCTAAAATCTTCAAGCAAGCTTGTCCTACTGCTTATAGTTACGCTTATGATGATCCCACCAGTATTATGACTTGCTCCGCCGCTGATTACGTCATCTCTTTCTGTTCCTCCAGGTTTGTTTCTTAAGCCAGCCTTTTTAGAACATAATAATAATGTTCTGGTTTTAAATATGGAAATAGTATTTACATATTATATCAATACAAAAAAACGACCTCTACTGTTACATTATATAATAATAATGTAATCGTTCTTATATGATTTGTTAATTGTCATGCCTTTAGGAAGAAGCCGGTCTGCACGTACCATGATAATAAGTTGGTTTGCAGCGATGGTTCTGTTGGATTTAGGACGATGATTGGGAAATTATGGCTTGTATTGATGTTGTCACTCGTTGTGTTTTTAGCTATATAATTTCGTACGTTTTTAGATAAATTTCTTAAGGAAAATTTGTCATTTGTCTATTTCTTTTTATAAATTTTCATGTGTAAATATGGATGTTTTTCAAAGTAAATTTCATGTTGATTTGAGTGTGAAATGAAAGATGAAGATACATATGTAATAGACTAATAGCAACCCAATGTAAGAAAAAAAACCCGTAAGGTATCGTAACTTACAAATGGGCTTAAAATAACAATAAATGGGGCCCAAAGTGAAATCCAACTTATCTTCGCATTTCCTCTGGCTGGAATCCTGGAAACCATTGTGGGGTATGCGTCGTTGACACACGAGGGAAAAAAAAAGAGAACTCGACAACAGCAATTTTCACTGTGCTCTAGTCTGATCTCCTATCATTTCTCGTCGGAAAATAATCACTGGTAGAAAAGTCTCCTTTAAAGTTACTCTGACTTCGGACCCTAAGCTTCCTTTCAAAGTGAATGCGAATCGAGACGTTTTTCGATTTTCCGTGTTTTGTCTTTTTGGCTTGACTTTTTGTGATTTGATCTCTGGGTTATTTTTCTTTTCCGATTGGCGATTTCCCAGTTTCAGCATCCCAGAGGGGGCTCCGTTCACGGCGGTTCTGAAATTTGCCGCAAAGGAGTTCAGGTAAGAAAGAACGCAAGCTTAATGAATAAAGAGAAAACAAGTTTTCATTTTGTTGGTGTTTACACTCTGTTTTTCTTAAGAGAATAATACAGACACTGAACCATATTTTATATCAGCCGAACGTTTTTTTAATAAAACCCTAAGACACATGTCTTCTTTCTAGTCGTTGCTAGTCTTCTAGGGATCTGAGCACTCCGAATCGATTTCTGACGGCTACTGGCTGAGCCGTCTGTCCTTGCGATTCTGCTTTTCTTCCTGCTGCAGCATCTCTCTGCAGCATCTCTGCTTTTGTCTTCACACGACAACGATGACGCTGCTCCGACATCGTTTTGCTTTGGCATAATTTTCTTTTTGGGCTTCCACTCATTTAAGCCCAATCGTCGAATTCCTGATGAAACGACATCACCTTCTCTAATATTCCCCCTCAAACTTTGTGTGGGAGGGACAACCACACCAAGTTTGAACCGAAGAACAGAGAAGGATGCAGACGGTAGTGACTTCGTAAAGATATCTGCCAGCTGAAGAGATGCCGGTATATGCTTCACTATCAGAGAACCCAATGCCACTCTTTCCCGTACATAATGATGATCTATATCAAAGTGTTTAGTTCTTGAATGGAAAGCTGGATTTGCTGTGAGAAAAACAGAGGAAAGATTGTCACGGTATAGTTCTGGTGTATGAGGAAGTGGAGTGTAGATATCTTTCAACACTGAACTGAGCCACTTAATCTCTGAAGCTGTTTCCGACATCGTCCTATATTCAGCCTCTGTGGAGCTTTTGGAAATTGTAGGATGCTTCTTTGAGGACCATGAGATGATGTTACTCCCCAAGAATGTGCAATATCCTCCGACTGATCTTCGTGTGACTTTGCAACCAGCGCAGTCTGCATCACTATAAGCACGAAGTGTGCAGTCTGTGTTGCGAGTAAAGAAGATGCCCATTGTAAGAGTTCCCTTAATATACCGTATGATTCTCTTGAGCAGAAGGAAATCTGACACAGTGGGTGAGTGCATTTTCTGGCACACATAATTGACAGAGTACTGAATATCAGGGCGAGTGATGGTGAGGTACTGGAGTTTCCCCGCTAGGCTCCTAAAATATGTCAGATTCTCAAACAATTCTTCCTGATTGGGAGCTTTATCCGGCTGTAAAGGGAGTGGTGTTGAGACTGCAGAGCAGTCTGTCATTGAGGAAACAGCCAGTAAATCTTCAGCATATTTTTGCTGTGACAGAAACAGGCCTTGTGGATGGAACTGTGCTTGTATACTAAGAAAATAAGATAGTTTTCCAAGATCCTTCATTCTGAAAGTGCTCTAGAGATGACTCAATAAATTTTCCAGTGCAGTAAGGTTGTTGCTTGTTAAAACCATGTCGTCAACATACAAAAGCAACAGAATAATGTCATTTGATGTAGCATACACAAACAGAGAAGGATCAGACTTACTGCAAATGAATCCAAATTCCAAGAGGAATGAGCTGAATTTATCGAACCATGCCCTTGGAGATTGCTTTAATCCATAAAGGGATTTATGTAGTTTGCAAACATGATTTGGTTTGAGAGGATCAATGAAACCTACAGGCTGCGTCATGAACACTGTTTCACTCAAATCTCCATGAAGGAAAGCGTTTTGAACATCTAACTGTCGAATGTCCCACTGCTTGATCGTAGCAATGTGTAAGACAGTTCTTACTGTGGCTGTCCTTACCACTGAGCTGTAGGTTTCCAAATAATCAATACCCTCTTCTTGTTTGAAACCTTGAGCTACTAAACGTGCCTTCAGTTTGCTCAAAGACCCATCAACATGTAGTTTAGTTCGAAACACCCATTTGCACCCCAGGATATGCATATCTGGTTCAGTAGGAACTAAACTCCACGTTTGAGTTTCATGACAGTTTGAGATCTCTTCCTGCATTGCAGCTTTCCAACATGGGTCCTTCAAAGCTGCATGGACAGTTTTTAGGTTCAGGATATGATACTTTATGGGTCAAAAGAACGTACCTTTGATTTGGCTTGACAATGCCTGATTTAGACCGTGTTACCATGGGATGCACATTGTCTGAACTTGATAACTCATGTCTGTCATTGAATGAGATGGCGTTGTCGCCAATAAGATCAAGATCTGAGCTTGCCGTACGCTTAGTACACCTCTCATTCAAGACAAGGGAGTCATCAGGATCTGAGTCTGAAGCATCTGGTGTCACACGAGTAAGAGGTTGCACTTGCATTGGTTCTGTAGTATCTGGTGCTGAAACGTAGTCTACAGATTCAGCTGGTTGAGCAGGACTACTGGCAGACAGCTGGATAATGTGTTGCTTAACTCTGTGAATTTGTTCTGAAGTATTAGACTCATTACTTGAGGAGGTTGATGGAGCAAAACTCTTATACCAGGCGGTCAGTAGAGGAGTTTGCTCAGTTTGTTGGAGATGCAGGTACATATCACAGAAAGGAAATCGATTTTCTGAGAAAACCACATGTCGACTGATGTAGACTCTTCCTGTGGGAGGATACAAGCATCTATAACCCTTGTATTTTTCATTATAACCAAGGAAGACACACCCAAGTGATCGTGGATCAAACTTATTTGCTGCATAATCTCTGAGTGTGGGAAAACATCTACAAACAAATACTCATAGTGCAGAATAATCAGGAGGTTTGCCGTATAATTTAGCAAAGGGAGAAGAGTAATCTTCTAAGGCTGATGTAGGAAGAAGATTGATAAGAAAATTAGCTGTAAAGAGTGATTTTACCCAGTATTTTTGAAGCACTTTTGACTGAAACAGCATTGAGAGTCCTAACTCGAGTAGATGGCGATGTTTTCTTTCTGCAATGCCATTATGCTCTGGAGTGTGAGGACACGAGATTTTCTGCTGTATTCCACAATTTTGTAGATGTGTGACAAACTTTGTACTAATGAATTCACCTCCTCCATCACATTGAAAGCTTTTAATCTTAGTGTTTAGTTGATTCTCAACAAGCTTCTGAAATGAGATAAAAACTTCACAAAAGTCGGATTTCAATTTCAAGGGGTAAAACCAACAGAATCTTGTGAAATTGTCAATCATTACTACGTAATAACGAAATCCTTGTACAGATGGGACAGGAGCAGGGCCCCATAAGTCACAGTGAAGTCTTTCTAAAGGCATAGAAGTAGAAGATAAAGAAGCAGAAAATGGGAGTTTTGAACTCTTCCCAAGTCTGCAGGAGTCACACGCTACACTGGAGGTCTTATTTATGGCTATAGCTCCAGTTGATGATAATTGTTGAAGAACATGTAGATGTGGATGCCCGAGCCTCCTATGCCACAATTCAGCACTTAGAGTCCTTTGTTGTGCATAGAGAACTTGAAAGGAGGGATCATCCAACATGTACAACCCGTTATGAGTTCTTCTTAGGATTAGCAACTTCCTTGTTGCCTTGTCATTAACACGAACACTATTAGCGTCAAACTCAAATGTGCAGGGGTAATCAACTGTTAGTTTTGACACTGAAAGCAAAGACTTGGCAATATTAGGACAAACAAGCACATCTTTTAACGGAATGTTACCTGAGGGAGTTGCTAATGTGGCTGAGCCAGTATGGGTTATAGGTAGATATTCTCCATTGCCCACCATGATGTGATATGTACCAGTGTATGTTTGTGCTTGTTGAAGATCATTTGGTGAAGCCGTGATGTGTGCAGATGCTCTAGTATCAGGGTACCACTCCACTCCTGAGTGGTCAGAGACATATGTGATCTTCATTGCTGTAAGGGCCTGCGACATTTCATCATGCTGGTATGCATTGTTGAAACGGTGCCAGCACTTAAGAGCTTGATGCCCTGGCTTTCCACAGATCTGACACACGATCTTTCCTCCTGACTCAAGAGATGTTGTTGAGTTTGTGGAGGAGAATGATGGTGTTATCTGTTGATGGAAGCCTCGTCCTTTCGTTGTAAAGAAGTTCCCCCTGCCTGTGTTGCCAAAACGACCATAAGTTCATCCTCTTCCTCTGTTATACTGGTTATAATATCCTCCTTCTGTACGTACTGCATTGAATGCCAGATGAGGAGATACATTCGCTTCTGCTGAATATGCCTACAGTCTGTCTGCATAACTGATGAGACGAGGAGATATATCCTCAAAGCTCAACCCTGGAGTTGTATCCATTGAACTTTCGACACTAGTCTTGATGGGTTCATACTCCCTTCCTAAACCATGTATGGCTGCATAGATCTTCATTTTCTCTGGTACAGGATTACCCATAGAGTCCAGTGCATCACATATAGACTTAACTTCCTTAAGATAACTCAGCCATATTCTTTTCATTTTTGCAAATAGTCTGCAGTTTTCTTTGCATTTCAAAAAGGCGAGATGATGTTACCCGATTAAAATGGTTTGCGAGTGAACACCACACTTCCTGGGACGTACTACAGGAGACTACCACACTAAGTATGTCTTCAGAGAACGATCCCAGGAGCCATGATTTAACTACTTGATCGGTTTTGAACTAAACTTGATGCTGCTGTTGATAGTTAGGGTTTGATGTTTCTGTTGAAGAACCATTGATGTTGGGCACTGTTATCGTTGGATGAGGTGCTGTTATACTTCCGTTTACAAACCCGAGTAGGCCTTGCCCTGAGAGGAAAGACTCAAACTGAGTTTTCCACAAGATATAGTTCTTTTCGGTTAATGTTACTGTGACACAATTGGTAATGTTTAACGTAGGAACAGAGTATGATACGAGCTCCATGGATCTTGCGTCCATGGCTCTGATACCATGTAAGAAAGAACGCAAGCTTAATGAATAAAGAGAAAACAAGTTTTCATTTTGTTGGTGTTTACACTCTGTTTTTCTTAAGAGAATAATACAGACACTGAACCACATTTTATATCAGTCGAACGTTTCCTTAATAAAACCGTAAGACACATGTCTTCTTTCTAGTCGTTGCTAGTCTTCTAGGGATCTGAGCACTCCGAATCGATTTCTGACGGCTACTAGCTGAGCCGTCTGTCCTTGCGATTCTGCTTTTCTTCCTGCTGCAGCATCTCTGCTTTTGTCTTCACACGACAACGATGAAGCTGCTCCGACATCGTTTTGCTTTGGCATAATTTTCTCTTTGGGCTTCCACTCATTCAAGCCCAATCGTCTAATTCCTGATGAAACGACATCACCTTCTCTAATAGTTCAAAGTGCCGCCGCAAACCAGCGCCATCATCACTAATGGTAATTGTACCCTCACTGGCATTCATATGACCTGTGTCTTGTGAATCTGTGATCGATTCTTATATCCACACATGGAGGATAATTGCAATCGAGCTTTGAATCATGTTTTCAGTTTGCATTGATATGTTGACAGAATTTTGGTTCTTTGTACCTCTTGAAAACTATGATCCCGGTGAAGTCTTTAACTATCTGTGACTTAGATCAAGTGGTGACATTTTCGATTATGTTTGATCAGTCAAAAGAAATTATATATGAAACTATTTCTCTCATCTTTTCCCGAGATACAAAGTTAACAAAAATTGAAGCCCGAAGATCAAGAAAGGATTTAAATACAGTGTAGTAACCACCCAACTAATGTTTTATTAAATTATCCAAAGATTTATGTTTTCGTGTGTGCAGATAGGATAGGGATCAATCCCCAACAAAGTGCAGGTATTACATATTCCTAAGCATTTCAATTGGTTGAGTTTTTTCCTTTCTTTTGCATAGGTTTGATTGCCTAAATACTTAGGATTTCACATGTGCTGTCTTTAATTTCGTGGCGTTTCTTTTTACTAATCCCCAAAAACTTCTATCCTTGTTTTTTCAGTCTTAGAAGATCACAATGTATATTTAACAAGGATTACAACCGACAGATTTGGTTGTGTTATTTCAACTTCGGTTTTAATGGTATTCTCATTGCAAAAGAACTCAATGCCCAACACGTGAACAGAAGTGTGAACATTATACGAACATATTAGAAATCAAGCTTATGTGTGTTTTCACTTGTTTTTTTCTCGAAGGTTAATGAATGTGTTTGTTATGAATGATGTCAGGAAACGTGTTCCTGAAGCATGGCTCTGAGCTAAGACTGATCCCTCGTGACAGAGTTGGAGCTGCGTTTGTTTTCGATCCATGAATGTTGTAGGCTTATTAAGTAAACTCAGTTCCAATCTTTTAAAAAGGAAATAACATTTTGAAATGCTTAATGTACAACTTATACTTTTGTTATGTTGCTCACATCCTTTTTAGGGATTAAGGGAATTGTATTTGGTTAAAGTTATATATGTCTAGGCACTTTACAAGAATATGCATCGCTATGAATGTGTAGGAATCTCTCATTTGGTTCGCAGTTATTTTTTTCTTTTTCTTTTTCAATATGTGATATAAAATATTAATTTAGTTACACTGTGGATCTTAATATATAGTTATAACACTTCTTATCGTATATTATAAATGTGAAGAGATTTTGACATATCTTAATAAAATCATTCGGATTTTGAATGGTAGTTTACGTTTGGTATATTTCACTCTAATAACCCCTTTTTATTATTAAATAAAAATGTAATTAGTAAAAATTGTTGGACAATTGACAAAATAACATTTTTAAGGTTTTTGTTCTAAATATAACACTATTAATTTAAATTTCCAAAAATAGTACAAATTTAATATTAAAATTTATTATTAATAAAAATTATACTTTAAATTAGAAAAATGAACCCAATTATAATGTTTTAAGTTAATGTATAATTTATTTATAATAAATATGTATTTTCATAAAATAATTTATGTTATTTTTGGAATGCTAAATTTGGAACAAAAATTTAAAATTATGTATTGTTCAAAATTATGTATTATTCTCCTTTACTTAATGTTATATGTCAATTTATCCAAATCATAAAAAATAATAATAATATTTCATTTATTTTTTACTTTTTAAACTAACAAATAAAATATTTAACTGAAAATATAATTAGTAAAAATAATTAATTATTTATTTTCATTACTTTAATATTATTTAACTAAAAATATAATTAGTAAAATAATTGATATCATATTTTTATGTCATTTAGTGTTTCAGTTTTATATGTAATATCAATATAGAATTTATTTATTTTAGAAATTAACTTAGAAATTATTTATTTTCTATGTATCACATATATTTATGTAGTGTCAATATAGAATTTATTTATTTTAGAAATTAACTTAGAAATTATTTATTTTCTATGTATCACATATATTTATGTAAATAAAATTATTAAAAAAATATAATAAAATTTGAAATTTAATTTGTGTCGTGGCGATCATTTGGTTTTAAATATTCGATGGTACTATTTGATTTGTTTTTGACATATCAAACTATTATCGAAAAAAAAAACAGAAATCCCCAAAAAAGTTACGAGTTCAAATAAGATTGACCGTTGCACGTGACAATTCAGAGAAAACGTAATCTTCGTAGGATCTTTGACGCAGCCGAGACAGATGGAGCGCTCTAGATTTTGATGACGTGGTTACAATCTTGACCGGTAAAAAGATAAATACGTGGCGCCGTCTTTGTCGCTGGATTGTTCATAGACGACGATATTAGGTGGGCCGTGACAGCCCAATGGTTCAAAGGTGGGTCCCATTTAGGTGCCAGGTCAGCTTGATAATTCCAACTGTTCAAAAGAGCTGTGGTGGCTGGCTTGACCTTTGCCTCCCCTAGTCCGCTTAGTCGTTGAGCTTTATTATAATAACGAGATAATGACGCGTAATTAGATTTATTTATTTATTTATTAATTAATCCGCAATTAGAGCTCTAATTTTTTTTTCCGTAATCATTAGCCAATCAAAAATCTAATGCGATGAATTATATTATTACTATAGTTTTACAACGTCGCTTAGTCATGCGATATAATAATATTGATAAAATATAAGAGGAGAATAAGTTGTTTCCTGTATTATTAAGATGTGTATTATCTTACGATTTTAAAACACAACAATTTAAATTGAATAACCGATAACAACCTACCGAATAATTTAATAACAATACCTTTTTATCTGACAACATGATATCTCAATCTAATTTGATTATTGGTGATACCGATTCATTATTAAAGATCTTAGTTTACTTCTACATTCCTTTTATTAACAACCGTCAAATAATAACCTTAAAAATTTACAAAGTAAAAGGATTTAGCTCCAAAGTAAGCCAAAAAACGATTTAACACTACAGTAATCCTATGAAAAATAGTAATCCAAGTTTTGTCATCAAAACAAAATGGGTGCATAATCATTATATGATTAATTAGTAATAGCATTTATCATATGAGTAGATCGAGGCCAAATTAATATAATCACAAGAGAAGTCAATAACTTTCTATATGATTATTTGAAATTCAACTAGTAGCCTCGGGTGTAGAGATTTTGGCGAAAAATACATATAAATATCATATTATATATATTAAAACGAAAACTATATCTATCTAACTTTTTATATATATCATATTATATACCGATGCCTCTCACTGTATCCTTTTTTTTTGTCTTTTGATACTTCTTCATTTGCCCTTTTCTTTTTCTCTGATGCGTTTGTAGGAGGAATCTCTCACCAAGGTTTCTTCTCAGATTTCAACGGAGAAATAATCTGAATATTTCCCTCTGATTTGATCCTTGCTTTTTTTCTAATCCGTGGCTACAAACACAAGAATTGTTTTTTGTGTTCTCTCGCCGGATTTTGCTATTGTTCCGACGGATCTAGCTGTAATTTTATAATCTTAAGATCAAAATCGAATGTCATTTCAGAGATCGAGGTGATTGAGAAGAAATTGGAGTGGAAGCTAGGGTTTACCTGATGAGTAGATGATGCGTGAACCGCTGGAAAGCGAAGAAGCTACTGAAGTTTTACTGAGCTGCAGCGTCGTCGAGAAGAAGGCTTTGGAGCAGTTTTGCAAAGGAGAGAAGCTAAAGGTTGGAGAAGGAGACGAAGAGAGACGAGACGATTTGTTGTTACTAGCTTTAACGCCAATGGTTCGATCGAAATCTCAAGGAACCACAAGGCGGGTCACTCCCACGCCCTCCGTGGATGTGGAAAAGCCGTTACCAAACGGAGATCTCTATATGGGAACCTTCTCCGGCGGGTTTCCGAACGGATCCGGGAAGTATTTGTGGAAGGACGGTTGTATGTACGAAGGCGAGTGGAAGCGGGGAAAGGCTTCGGGGAAAGGCAAGTTTTCATGGCCGAGTGGTGCGACGTACGAAGGGGAATTCAAGTCGGGAAGGATGGAAGGATTCGGGACCTTTATCGGCGCTGATGGCGATACTTACCGGGGCTCTTGGGTTGCGGACCGTAAACACGGTCACGGCCAAAAGCGATACTCAAACGGTGATTTCTATGAGGGCACATGGCGGCGCAATCTCCAGGACGGCCGGGGACGATACATTTGGATGAATGGAAATCAGTACACTGGAGATTGGCGTAACGGCGTGATTTGTGGCAAAGGTGTGCTTGTTTGGCCCAATGGAAATCGGTACGAAGGACAATGGGAGAACGGAGTTCCCAAAGGAAGTGGTGTATTCACTTGGGCTGATGGAAGTTCATGGATTGGCTCTTGGAACGAAAGCAGCAACATAATGAGAAGTTTCTTCGACGGGATCGAGAAGAATGAGTTGATTGTGGCGACAAGGAAGAGATCTTCTGTCGATAGTGGGGCTGGAAGCTTGACCGGGGAGAAGATTTTTCCCAGAATCTGTATATGGGAATCAGACGGGGAAGCTGGTGATATCACTTGTGACATCGTTGATAATGTGGAAGCTTCGGTGATTTACAGAGACAGGATTTCCATTGATCGAGACGGGTTTCGTCAGTTTAGGAAGAATCCATGCTGTTTCAGCGGCGAGGCGAAGAAACCTGGAGAGACCATATCAAAAGGGCATAAGAAATACGATTTGATGCTCAACTTGCAACATGGAATCAGGTAATTTCTCAGACCCTTCAGAATCCCAATGTATGGTGTTGCCCATTATGAGTTTTTGGATTTTGTTCTCTAACCAAGGTGCGATAAATTAGATATTCTGTCGGCAAACATGCTTCCGTTGTTCGAGACCTCAAACAGAGCGATTTCGATCCGAGTGAAAAGTTCTGGACAAGGTTCCCGCCGGAGGGTTCTAAGACCACACCACCGCACCAGTCTGTGGATTTCCGCTGGAAGGACTATTGCCCTTTGGTGTTTAGGTACTCAATCTTTTGCAGTTGAATGATATTTATCTTTCCCAATGTCTCTATTCCCTATCTGTAAATGTGATGAAATGTGTTTCTTTTGGGAAATTCTTTCAATAGACGTCTCAGGGAGCTCTTCACGGTTGATCCCGCTGACTATATGATAGCTATCTGTGGCAACGATGCTCTTCGGGAGCTGTCTTCACCTGGAAAGAGTGGAAGCTTTTTTTACCTAACTCAAGATGACAGATTTATGATAAAGACAGTGAAGAAATCAGAAGTCAAGGTTAGTCGTTGGCTCTTATCTTGACTTCTTCTGTCTTCTTTGAAGCCCTTTGTATTTTTCATTTTTTGCTTTCATCTAACTTCTTAATGATATATATGGTCCGCTAAGTGTGGTTAGTAAATGATATGTGACCGAAAGTTTTTGTTGCCTTTATCCAGGTGCTTCTACGAATGCTTCCAAGTTACTACAAGCATGTCTGCCAGTATGAAAATTCACTTGTGACTAAGTTCTACGGTGTGCATTGTATCAAACCTGTTGGTGGCCAGAAGGTTTTGTGTTGATCATCCATATTTCATAAGACTCGGTTTTCAACCTACTATTTTCTCATGTTTTTTACCATCTTACCAGACTCGGTTTATCGTCATGGGGAATTTGTTCTGCTCCGAATATGGAATTCAGAGACGGTTTGATCTTAAAGGGTCTTCCCATGGACGTACCAACTCCAAACCTGAAGGAGAAATCGATGAGACTACTACTCTCAAGGATCTTGATCTCAATTTTGCATTCCGTCTTCAGAGATATTGGTACCAAGAGCTAATGACGTAAGCTGAACAACCTTCAAGGGTTTTTGCTTGTGCTATTAGGCTCTTTTTAAGTCTAAACAAGACATTACTGAGCTGACTGGATATCATTTACCAGGCAAATAAAACGTGACTGTGAGTTCTTGGAAGCTGAGAGAATAATGGATTATAGCCTTTTGATTGGCATTCACTTTCGTGACGACAGCACAAGAGATAAAATGGGGCTTTCTCCATTCGTTTTGAGATCTGGTAAGTTAAATTTGTCGTTCTTCCTCACGTCTTATTATTTGCTCGAGCTATTGTGATGATATTTGGTCATAGGTTTTGCAGGTAAGATAGAGTCATACCAAAATGAGAAATTCATGCGTGGTTGTCGCTTTCTGGAGGCTGAACTTCAAGACATGGACCGCATTTTAGCTGGCAGGTGCGTGAATATTTGTTTCTCGCCAATCATTACCCAGAGGATTTTAATCTGTAGTACAAAAAGATGACCTAACACTTTAGTCGTTTTGCATTCATAGTCACTGGTAATTACTGTGACAGAGAGTGGTTTAGAGGTTCAATTTCCAATTAGGAATGATTTCATCTGAGAACTATGTTATACATCTCAACGCATTATTGCATTAAAAAGTTGCTTGGCAATCTTGTGGGGGCTGCTCAATTCAATAGAAAACACAATAATTTTTGTGGGGGCAAGACAGATCATGTGGTCCGTCCTTTTTTCGTTTCATAAACGAACTCTTAAAAGATGACACAAACTCTTTATCGGTAGTAGTTACAGATAAAGCATTTTGCTGAAATTTCTGTATTCGGTTTGCAGGAAACCATTGATTAGGTTAGGTGCAAACATGCCTGCCAGAGCAGAAAGAATGGCGAGAAGAAGCGACTTTGACCAATATTCCTCTGGAGGAACAAATTATTTATCTCACGGAGAGGTCTACGAAGTGGTTCTGTATTTTGGAATCATTGACATTTTGCAAGACTACGACTTAAGCAAGAAGATTGAGCATGCTTACAAGTCACTACAAGCGGATCCTGCTTCGATATCGGCTGTTGATCCTAAACTCTACTCCAAGAGGTTTAGAGATTTCATCACCAGAGTCTTCATCGAAGATAGGTAATTTAGCCCCCATCATCAAAACCAAAGTTCATCCCTTTTAACCTCAAATGGAGAAGTGAAAGAGAAAAGGATGATGCTACGGCTTGAGTGGTAAAAAGGTAAGAAGTAATCAAACAAATTTTGGTTAGTGGGGGTTTGTTTGTCTTCTTTTTTTTTTTTTGGGAGGGTGGGAGGAAGATATATGTGAATATAGGTTCTTTGAGGGAGACGTAAAAGTACATAGCTGAGACCAAGAAAAAACAAAAATTGGGTTTCAGAATTTGGAAATGGGAAATAAGACAAGTGTACAAGTTAAATGAAGAGTATGGGTAGTTTATTTTAGAATCCCCATTATTTTATTTTATTTGTTTTTGGTTATTTTGTACTTCAAATTTTTCAAAAATTGAGACAAAGAAAAAGCTAAAGATTTATTTAAATTTTCAAAAGTGGTCCCATATTCCCATGGATTCTACATTATTGTTCGTCGCCATCTTGCCATCTTTTTCAGATCGTTTCCAATTTTCATTCAAATTCTTTTGAGGGTATACAAATATAAAATATTTCAATTTGTAGAAAAGAAATATTCAGGTATAAAAGTTGTGATGATATAGAAAAATAGGTGCTAGGAAAAAAAGGGATATAAAAATGTAGGATATAGATTTGATATGATGATACGATGATTCTTTTACAAAAGGCATATATATAAATGTACAAAAATGGTTATGGAAAGAAGAGAAAGCAAAGAGATAGAGACCCATGTCTTCTTTTATTACTCTTCATCAACATCTCATATTACCCTTTCTTTTTCATATTTAATTTCTGTTTATTAATGTAATTTTAGGGTAAAATAATATTTATGTGCATTATTTTTAATATACTAATTAAAAATATTTTTTAAAAATAAATTTATTCTAACATCTTATTTACTAAAAACATGATGAACTACAAAGAATTTTAAATAAATTATGTAAAACAAATATAATTATAATATATGTCATTTTTATTAATTGATTTAAAAATTAATATATTTTTATTAAATTAACTAAAAATATTAATTTAAAAAATAATTATTTTATTTTTTAATTTACATATAAAAATTTATAAATAATTATAAAAAAATAAGTAATGATCAATCAAAATAATATTTTAAGTTTATAAGTAATAAGAGAAGATGAAATCACACCCCTGGCTGCCGGACTGTTACAAAGTAAAACCCTATAAATTATATTTCTTTTATTAATAATAAAATTGGATTTGTAAGAATTTATGTATAATTCTGCAAATGAAATAAAAAAGATATTCAATTAAAAAGATAATATTTCTAATATATTATTTTAAGAAAATTTTGAACAAAATAATATTATTCTAACGTATTATTAATAAAAATAATATACTAACGTATTATCACCACATTAAATTTCAAATAAATATATAAATTAAATTAACTTAATAGAATAATTATAATATATGTTATTATTATTAATTTGGTTAGAAAATCAATATATTTTATTAAACTAACCAAAAAAATACTATTAAATTCATAAAAAATAATAATTATTTTTTTCTTAATTTACATATAAATATAATATTAAAAATAATTTTAAATAAAATTAAAATTATATAAATATTTAATTTATATTTATTAATAAATAATATTATAATTTGCGAATGTTTTTCCTTAGGCATGGATATAAATCAAATTTAATTAAAATGGTGAAATATATGAAATATATTATGAAAAGCTATAAATTAACAACTGTTGTTGTTTCTGGAATAGTTATTATGTAATTAAACCTATAGTCGAATTATGGAAAGCGATAAACTTCCACAAGCAGGTGACAAGTCATATTATATATATATATATATATTAATGGCTCGTTTTACTTAACGTACAAAAGCTTATAAAGAAAATTTTTCATTAAATTGTATGTCTCCAAAATAACAAAAAAATAATTCCATATCCATTTGAGAAAAAAAGAGTATGTAAAAAAAAAAATCAAATTTGCTGTACAGTTTTCTGGACGAACAAGGAGACAAATGAAGAAGAAGATATGACTGTAAGGCTCTACGAAAGTACTGTCAGAATAAATAAATGTAAATGAAAGAAATTTAAAACAACAGTTGGCTAAACGAGAAAATAGGAAAAAGACAGAGCTTTGAACAGTTGCTATAGGTCTGCCCGAAGACTTGCATGCCTTAAAAGCCTCTAATTAAATGTCACATATATCAACGAATTTTCTTACTCGTAGTCGTAGGTTATAATTTTGTTTTTCTTTTAAATATCTTATTTACTGATTTTGGGTAATAGTTGTTGCGAAGATACAGTCATGCTTTCTATGAGAGGTCTGTCGATACCACTAGTCCATTTGAATTTTTAAAAATAAAACAAATGGTATGTAAATCGAATAGGAAAAATACATTGTTGTGGTGTTTTTAACAGTGCTTTAAAATAATCAATTTTATTTTAATAGTAATTATTTCAAAATAATAATACACAAAGTTTCACGTAAATGTTGATTTACAAGTCGAAAATATTTTTTATTGTGAAATTTGGATTAAGAAACGAGGAAACTTTTGAACGTTTATTATCGGAAAAACGAAACAACGTGAGAGTCAAACCTACGTACTCACCTATTAACACACTTTAAAGTCTTAATTTATTAGCCATTTTTTTGTTGGTGAATAGTTTGAGCTATTAAATCTAGATTTTTTCTCACTTTATTAGTCACCCAAAAGGCAAAACATATCATTCAATAGATGTATTTGTTTTTATATCAAATATCTTGACTCAAAAGCAAGATTAATCCTTAGCTAGATATTTACTAAAAATAAATTCTACAACGGCCATGCCATGCGATCTGGATTTGGCACATTCAATGCAAAAAAAAACATGAAAACAAAGTAGCAATTTGAAATTTAAGAGACTATATATATACTTGTATATATGAGTTTGAAAAGTTATGAAATTTTGATGTGGAAAAGAAAAATGAAATCAGACAGCTAGACAGAGCACTAGACGATGGTATTCAAAACAAAATAAAATGATTATGTCTTCTCTTCCTAAGAAAACCTTGTGAATATAGATTTGTTTTTCTCCAATATTGCCATTTACTCACACAACTAATTATATGAACGTCTTAATCCATACATAAATGAATAAAATCATGTATTATAATAATTTTTATTAGTACGGTCGAGGTTTTTACAATGTATTTGTTGGACAAAATAGATTTGATTTGTTCGAATAAAAATATGAAATAATTAATATTTTTATTGATTATATATGCTTTATATATTTATATTTGTATACATATAATAAACATAAAAAGAGTAAATGGATCGTTGGTTCCATATCTCCATTTTGTATAAAAATGTTGATTTATTGAATCGATATATTGTGATTTAGATAAAAAAATATTGAAACATTTATGAACTATTTTTTTAAAAAAAATATTAAAATATTTCTGTATTATTTTTTTAATCTATATATTTTTTTAAAAAAATACTGAAATTTTTAGTAAAAAAATATAAAATTAGTAATTAAACATTGTATTATATGCAAATATATACTTTTTAATATATAATCATATTTAAATATAGATAAAAATGTAAATATATTACAAACTGAAAAATATAATTTTAATAATTTTGAATAAATAAAACATAAATAAACTTTTTATATAATTAATATATAATATAATATATATATATAATATTTGAATTAAATATAATAATAATTCAAATTTGTTATACAGCGTAAAAAATTATGTAGTGAATGGATATTTTGATTTGAAGAGATTGTATTTGGTTTTTGAGGCCATTTCTTGAATGGCGGTGGCTTGGTGGGGTATCTCTTCCATCTTCTCCTCAAAATGCTTTGATATTTCTACGATTCTTTTATTATATTTTTCTTAAAAAAAGTTCATGATAATGAGACTCTATACACTTTTCATACAATACAATTAATTAATAAAGACAGAAAAATACAGACAATAACAAAGATATGACAATTCCTTGTTTCTGTTACTCTCTTTTTGTTTGATTCTGTGGTACTTTTCCAAGTTTGGCTTTTTTCGTTCTCGAACCGTTTTAGACCATACTTTTATAAAACTTATTAATTCAAAACAATATTAACTCATGCCACATTTTCATATATATTCTCAAGGATTTTTCATGGAAAGATATCTTGTTTTCTTCTTCCTTTTTTTACATGAAAATTCTCTTAAATGCATATCTTTTGTCAAGTAGGGGAAAGTGTTGCATATATAACGACTGCAGTTACGAGTTCGAGACAATATTCTCTTAATAAAATAGTGTTTTACTGTAAAGAAAGAAAAAAGATAATTACGAGTTAGACAAACTGAAATTAGAAAGAAATAAAAATAACGATGAATAGCACATGGTCGATGGCCTAATTAAAACGGTTCCGATATAATTCCAAAGGTCCAGCCAAGCAAGAAAACGTGGATGATCATTTAGACAACACAAATGAATGGTGAGGCGACATGATTATGAATCAATAAACGTGATCGGGTTTTGTATGGATTCGATTAGTCTATTTCCCAAATTGGTGTCTCATTTATCAAATTTCAAGACAACTTGGTCTCATTTTCCATTTTTTCTTGCGATTCTAATTCGATTTGGTCTTTATTTTGTTCCCCATAATTCGTGTCCCAACAGATATTATATTTATATGTTGTTTCTATATTTGTTGTAAAAGATAGAAAAAAGTAATAAATATTTTTAAAGTTTTTGTTTCAAATTTACTATTTCAAAATTAAAATTTTCAAAATAACACAAATAATTATATGTAAAATAATTATTTATTTTAAATAAATTTGACATAAATTTAAAAGCTCTTTTTCTAATTTATGATTTATTTTTTTCAATATTTTAATATTAAATTTATATTATTATTAAAAATTTAAAGTAATGATGTTAATTTTTGGAATAAAAAGTTAAAAAAAATTTTTTTAGATAATTAGCCATAGGGAAATCACATTATGTTTTTAAATATAAAAGTTTATAAAGTATTAATTTTCAGGAAATCATAAAGAAAAGCTCTGATGATGTACGGGAATGGACTGCTTCCTTTAATTTCACAACTCAAACTCTCCCAGGGAGATCAAAGCAACAGGGATCTCGATGGAACCTTCCACAAAAAGGTTGGGTTAAATGCAATTATGATTGTTCTCACCGGGAAGGCAATGGAAATTCAGGATTGGGATGGGTCATCCGTAATGATCAGGGGGTCTTCCTAAATGGTGGTATGGGTATTTTTCAAGGACGACATACGATAATTGAATCAGAGTTTACAGCACTTATTTGGGCTTTGCAAGTTTCCTTTGCTTTGGGATACCAAAAGATCGAGTTTGAAGGTGATAACATCAACCTACACACATGTATTCATGAATCCCAAAGAAATTTGAAGCTCCAAATCTACAAAGAGACTATTCGACTATGGAAACCTTTCTTTGAAGAAATCCGGTTTTTGCATGCTAATCGTGCATCCAATCAAGTAGCAGATTATTTGGCAAAGAAATCTTTACATATGGAAACTTCATCAACAATTTATCATGTTTGTCCTTCTTTTCTGTATTCATATGTAATAGGGGATCAAAACTAATGCAATAAATAAAGTATTTGTCGGAAAAAAAAAATATAAAAGTTTATAAAAACTTTATAACATTATTGACCTTTGGGCGTTTAAATTAGTTGCACAATTTCAATGCACTGTCAAAGAATTTAATGGGTAATTGGGCTCAATTTCAATCCATATTATTGGATTAACAAATCAAACAAAGGGAGATAGATGCACAAGTGTATTATTACAGAACAAGAACAATATCACTTAGAAGCTTCTTTCTTACCTTTGCAACAGCAAACTGGCAATTGCATAAGGAACAAAAAAGGAAAAAACGGGAAGACAGAGTTTGATTATTTGATCAATTTCATCCCCACAAGTAACAAAATGTCATGTCTGTAAACAATGAGACATGGAATACAGAAACTGGTGCCAAAAAGAGAGGGTTTTTGTTGTTGTTGTACTACTTGCGAGGAGCTTTCTTCTTTCCTGCAATGGCAACTCTCTTTCCCTTTTTAGTACGAGCATTAGTTTTGGTTCTTTGTCCTCTGCAAGGAAATCCATGTCTATGTCTACTTCCTCTGTAGCAATCTACTTCAATCAGTCTTTGTATTTCTGATCCAACACGTCTCCTCTTAAATCAACAATCATGCAAACAAAACAGAGAAACCGATTTTGAGAGATGAAAAACAAGAGACAAAACTTTAACACGACAAGAAAGTCTGATAAAACGAGTTTACCAATTCATCTCCATGTTGGTGCTGGCCAACTTCTTCACGGAGGTCAATGAGTTCTTTTCCAGTCAAGTCTCTGGCAAGTTTGTTAGTGATTCCGAGCGCACAGAGGACCTGGTGTGATTTACGACGTCCTATTCCATATACTTCTTGAAGACCGGTTTTGAGAGGCTTATGGTTTGGAACCTCTGCGTTCCCCACACGGATTCCTTGGACACGTAATCCATGAAACTGCAGAAAAACAAATGGGTGAAATTGAATAGATTCGAAACAGCCAAAATCAAACAAAAAGAAAGCTTTATGAACTTTGCTTCAAGAAAACAAGAGTTAAAAATCTTGCAGCAAGTATATCAAATTTGATAAAGTTAACCATTTTCATAAGTCTTTCTACATTGTATGCAACTACAACATTTCACCCTCAACCTGAAATCTAACCATTCTTGGCACTCAATCAATGTACAATATCTTCAAAGTGATTCTCCGAAGTGATTCAATTCGATTAACAACTCCAAAAATTTAAAGCATTCTATTATACTTTTCGATATGAAAGTCGATATGGAAACGGGCAAGAACCAAATGGACAATTCGAAACAAATCACACCGAAAGAGATATAATTGGGCTAGGCGAAGTGTATAAACAACTTATTGTAGCTTAAAGCTTGTGTTTCAAAAAAACAAATGGCGAATCGATTCGATCTATTGAAACCCTAATCCTAAAACCCAGACAAGCAATTGAGGCGATATAAATTTCGAAAACCCAACACCTTCGGGAAGAGATTTGAGACGAAATTAACATAGAGGAAAAACAAGTACTCACCGATACATTCCGAAGCAGAGACTGGCTGATGTCGTATAAGCTCGTCGCAGATCTGCGAAAACCTATCATCGTGTAGAAACTGAGTTTTACAAATTTTCACGGTGATGGGTTTTAGGTTCAGTTTTCAACCGCCGCTAACGCCCATCAACGCTTTTAATCAAAACGCAAACGCATCAAAAATCATGATAACTCTTATTGGGCTTTTAATTTAATGAGAGAGGCCCCTCATGTCCAATAGGCTATATATAAATTTGGGTCAAAAATTTCTGTTTTGAAGCAAACGATAATTTGTATATCATATACGACTAAATTTATTTTTCAGTGTAGTTGATATTTTTTTTTTCAATTTATTATATTACATCCACTACGACGTGATAATCTTTCAAAGCAAAACTCTACCAATTAGAAAATTAGTAAATATATAACTCTTGTGAAAACATTTTATTAAATGTTATATGAATGCGAGAATCATATGTTAAATTTATGGTCGTCTACAGAAAAAGGTTAAGTGGTCATTTTCACGAAATAAGGTTTAAAAAGGTGGCAAAAGGTATGAGTCAAGACAATGGCTTCTTCCCTTTCGCATTCTATTTTTCCGGAGATATTTTGAAATTCACATTAAATAAAGTTCACACTGAATATGTGAGATAATTGGTTTCGACTAAACCAGTTGGGCCTAAGTTGTGGGCCCGGTTTAGTGGAAAATAAGGAAAAAGGATTTGGGTATAAAACCTAGATATCTCTTATCGCAAATAAGAGATGAATATACTACGATTATAACAGATAATCACAGAGACATCAGCGAAAAAGGGGATTTCGCCGATTGCAAGAAACAGAGAGGGTTGAAGAAAAGTCGATCAGGTGAAAGAGAGATTACCTGGGAAAGGTTCGTTCTTTCTTTGTTTTTCTTCTGGGATAATTCCTCTGTTTAGTTTTTTTTTTCACACATCTTACATTGTAATTTGTAAGCAACTCTTACCTAAGAACTCACGGTTTCGTTGAGGTTTTTGGGTGTTCTTCTTCGTGATAGTGAATTGGGAGATTGGGCTCCCACGAGACGTACTGGCTCTACCGGGAACTCGTTAAAATTACCTGTGTTCTTTAATTCTGCACAAATCACAAACGAATTAGAACCTATTAAATAGATAAGAACCTGTAACAAATGGTATCAGAGCATTTGGTTTAAAGCAGACTAATCTTGATCTTTGGTCAAAAGATCGAAGAGGTTCTTTGTTCATTTTAACAGGTTATATTCAATGACAACTCAACGGAATGAAGTTGAGAGATTTGATGGCAGCGGTGATTTTACCTTATGGAAGGTAAGGATGATGGCTCATTTTGGAATGGCCGGTCTTAAGAGTATCCTCAAAGATGAAGACCTACTCCTCGAGCTACCTGCAACAGAAGAAGAGGAAGGCTCTTCTGGAAAAGATCAAATCTCAACAAGAATTAAAGATCCAGAGAAACTGGAAAAATCTGATAAGGCAATGAGTATTATCATCACAAATGTAGGAGATCAAGTCCTGCGAAAAATCATTCACTGTGAGACAGCAGCCTCAATGTGGGCCATATTGGAAAGTCTGTATAATGAGAGTACGCTTCCAAACAGGATCTATTTGCAACTTAAATTCTACACATTTAAGATGGCAGAGACAAAGAAAATAGATGAAAACGTGGACGACTTTCTCAAATTAGTAGCTGATTTGAGTAACATTGGTGTAACAGTCTCAGAAGAAGTACAGGCTATACTGCTTCTAAGCTCTCTACCTTCAAGCTATGATCAGCTAAAAGAGACGCTGAAATATGGCAGGGACACTCTTAGCTTGAAGGAAGTCACAGCTTCAGCAAAGTCAAAAGAGAGAGAGCTGAATGAAAGTATTAAGGCAGTAAAGAATCCAGCTCAAGGTTTGCTGGTTCAACAAAGGGGAAGGTCAGACAAAAGGGGTAATCAGCAGGGGCGAGGCAGATCCAAAAGTAAAAATCGTGGACAGTCCAAAAATAGATCAAACAAGGCAAATAAGGGTGCCTGTTTTATCTGCGGCAAAGAGGGCCATTGGAAAAGGGAATGCCCTGAAAGGAATTCTAACAAACAATCAGATTCTGCAAACATGGCATCTGAGTTAGATCAGCCACTGGTCCTAACTGCAAGCATTCAAGACAGTAAAAATGAATGGGTACTAGATTCAGGGTGCACTTTTCATATCACCCCAAACAGAGATTTGCTATTTGACTTTCAAGAAATCAAAGGAGGAAAGGTTTTAATGGCAAATAATTCTAGAAGTGAGGTAAAGGGAATCGGAAAAATCAAGATCAGGAACCCAGATGGATCAACTGTCATCCTGTCCGATGTGAGATATATGCCATCTATGAGGAGGAATCTAATCTCATATGGCATGCTGGAGAAATTAGGATGTAACTATGTTGGAGGAAATTTCACAGTTACATTTTACAAAGAGGGCAGAAAGGTATTCTCAGGAAAATATTCAAATGGTTTGTACTATTTGGAAGGCACAGTTCTAAGTGGAGAGGCGTGTGTTAGCAGTGTCAAGGGAGACACTACAAAGCTATGGCACACGAGACTAGGACATATTAGTGAGAATGGACTAGCTGAACTGGTAAAGGATGGATACATCCCAAAAGAAGAGATTAAGGAACTTGGATTTTGTGAGAATTGCATCCTAGGAAAATCTCACAAACAAAGTTTTCAGCCTACAAAATTTCGGTCAAAGGAGATACTTGACTATGTACATTCCGATCTGTGGGGTTCACCAACTACACCAAGTAGTCTCGGTGAAAACAAATATTTCCTCTCTTTGATCGATGATTATTCACGAAAGGTCTGGATTTATTTCTTAAAGAGTAAGGAAGAAGTTTTCCAGAAATTCAAAGAATGGAAAATTGCAGTTGAAAATCAAACCGGAAAGAAGGTAAAATGTTTGAGGACAGATAACGGTTTAGAGTTCTGTAATTAACAGTTTGATAACTACTGCACACAGAATGGTATAAAGAGGCACAAGACGTGCACCTATACCCCTCAACAGAATGGAGTTTCTGAGAGGATGAATAGGACAATTATGAATAAAGTGAGATGTATGCTGGCAGAATCAGGACTAGACCAAAGCTTCTGGGCAGAAGCTGCCTCTACTGCGGTCTATATGATAAATAGATCACCTTGTTCAGCAATAGAGAATAAGTTGCCAGAGCATTTATGGTCAGGAAAGAAACCAGAGCTGGATCATTTGAGGCGTTTTGGTTGTTCTGCCTACGTTCACACGTCACAAGAAAAGACTAGTCCTAGAGCAGTGAAGGGAATATTCGTAGGTTATCCTTTTGGAATCAAAGGATATAGAATATGGCTTCCGGAAGAAGGAAAATGCACCACAAGTAGGAATGTAGTGTTTAATGAGCTTGAGATCTACAAAGACTCAGAAAGAAAGGACGGAGCTACAGACAAGGAACTAGGAAAATTGAACAAAAGGTTACTTTCAGTTATGATCTGATAAAAGGACCCTCTCCAAATGGTTTCAACAGTGGAGAATTATCAGATCAAGGTGGAGCAGACAACAGGCAAATAAGCTCAGAATCAGAAGGAAATTCAGATGAGTGTGAAACAGAAGAAGAAGCTGATGCATCAGGACAAGATCTGATTAGTAATGACTACCTTCTTGCACGAGACAGAACCAGAAGGAACAATATAAGGCCACCATCAAGATTTGAAGACTCAGATTTTGTGGCCTATGCCTTATCAGTTGCTGATGATTTTGAAATGGATGAGCCAAAAACATTTCGAGAAGCTCAAAGGAGCAATCAAAGCAAATTCTGGATGAAAGCTGCTGAGGAAGAGATGGAATCTCTTAGAAAGAATCGCACTTGGGAACTGATAGAAAAACCAGAAAATCAGAAACCAGTGGAATGTAAATGGATATTCAAGTTGAAACCCAGAATACCAGGGGTAGAAAAGAAACGCTACAAAGCAAGACTTGTAGCTAAGGGTTTCTCTCAGAAAGAGGGAATAGATTATACAGAGGTTTTCTCCCCAGTAGTGAAGCATGTCTCGATACGAGTAACGCTTTCACTTGTGGTAAATTTCAATTTTGAATTAGAGCAGATGGACGTAAAGACAGCATTTCTGCATGGGAATTTAGAGGAAAGAATCATTATGAAGCAGCCAGAAGGTTTTGTTAAGAGAGGTGATGAAAACAAAGTGTGTCTACTTAGGAAGTCTCTTTACGGGTTAAAGCAATCACCTAGATTATGGAATCAAAGGTTTGACAGCTTTATGAAAACCCTTAAGTTTAGAAAGAGTGACTATGATCCCTGCGTATATATGAAAGATATACAAACCGAAAAAGCTGTATATCTTTTATTATACGTAGATGATATGCTGATAGCATCAGGAAATAAAATAGTCATAAGGGACCTAAAAGAAAATTTGAGCAGGGAATTCGAGATGAAGGATATGGGCAAAGCATCTCGGATTCTAGGGATGGATATTATTCGAGATAGACAGAACAATAGATTGATGTTATCTCAAGAAAGCTACTTGGAAAAGGTTCTGAGAATCTTTGGAATGATTAATTCTAAGGCTGTGATAACCCCAACCACATCACAGATGAAACTTAGAAGCCTATCAGAGGAAGAAAAGATTTCAAAAGTGAAAGAAATGGAGAAGATTCCACATGCAAGTGCTGTGGGCAGTTTAATGTATGGAATGGTAGGTACTAGACCAGATTTAGCATTCGCAGTTGGGCTAATCAGTCGTTTTATGTCAAGTCCAAGAAAGGATCATTGGTTGGCAGTAAAATGGGTCTTAAGATACCTAAAGGGAAATTATCAGTTAAATCTAGTATTCAACAAGAGCTCAGAAATAGATATAGAAGGCTTTTCGGATTCAAACTATGCAACTGACCTCGACAGGAGGAGGTCAGTTACAGGATATGTCTTTAAAGTTGGAGGGAACACAGTTTCGTGGAAATCAAGTCTCCAATCTGTTGTTGCCCTCTCAACAACCGAAGCCGAATATATGGCTTTAGCCTTAGCGGTTAAAGAAGGCCTATGGCTAAGGGGATTATGTTCTGAAATAGGGTTTTGTCATAAGAGAGTAAGGATTCATTGTGACTCTCAAAGTGCACTGACTCTTGCAAAGAACTCAGTGCACCATGAAAGGACAAAACATATAGATACTAGATTCCATTTCATAAGGGATATAGTGGCAAGTGGGGATGTAGTTTTGATTAAAATTCATACTACTAAAAATCCAGCTGATTTTTTAACAAAATCTGTACCTAGGGAGAAGTTCCAGCTATGCTGTGAACTTCTCAATGTGTGCTGAGAAGAACAACTCAGCCAGGTAACTTCAGACACTCACGGGTTCCCAAAGTACCTGAAAATCACATCAAAGATTGTGATTAGAGTGTGGTAGTCGTGTTCAAGGTCTGACAACGACTACATAAGGGGACTGGAGTTACCTGGAAAAAGGGACCCTAAGCGATGAAGGAGGATATCATCTCGCTCAGGGTAAAAGGAGGAGACCAACATTTTTTACGGCACAGTTTGGAGCTAAGTACCTCGACATGCATCACAGAAAAAGGTAACTAAACCTCAGATCTAAATGTATATCAGTTAGATCTACGGATGTGTTCTTAATATCTCTAGAAAGGGANGAAAGAATCATTATGAAGCAGCCAGAAGGTTTTGTTAAGAGAGGTGATGAAAACAAAGTGTGTCTACTTAGGAAGTCTCTTTACGGGTTAAAGCAATCACCTAGATTATGGAATCAAAGGTTTGACAGCTTTATGAAAACCCTTAAGTTTAGAAAGAGTGACTATGATCCCTGCGTATATATGAAAGATATACAAACCGAAAAAGCTGTATATCTTTTATTATACGTAGATGATATGCTGATAGCATCAGGAAATAAAATAGTCATAAGGGACCTAAAAGAAAATTTGAGCAGGGAATTCGAGATGAAGGATATGGGCAAAGCATCTCGGATTCTAGGGATGGATATTATTCGAGATAGACAGAACAATAGATTGATGTTATCTCAAGAAAGCTACTTGGAAAAGGTTCTGAGAATCTTTGGAATGATTAATTCTAAGGCTGTGATAACCCCAACCACATCACAGATGAAACTTAGAAGCCTATCAGAGGAAGAAAAGATTTCAAAAGTGAAAGAAATGGAGAAGATTCCACATGCAAGTGCTGTGGGCAGTTTAATGTATGGAATGGTAGGTACTAGACCAGATTTAGCATTCGCAGTTGGGCTAATCAGTCGTTTTATGTCAAGTCCAAGAAAGGATCATTGGTTGGCAGTAAAATGGGTCTTAAGATACCTAAAGGGAAATTATCAGTTAAATCTAGTATTCAACAAGAGCTCAGAAATAGATATAGAAGGCTTTTCGGATTCAAACTATGCAACTGACCTCGACAGGAGGAGGTCAGTTACAGGATATGTCTTTAAAGTTGGAGGGAACACAGTTTCGTGGAAATCAAGTCTCCAATCTGTTGTTGCCCTCTCAACAACCGAAGCCGAATATATGGCTTTAGCCTTAGCGGTTAAAGAAGGCCTATGGCTAAGGGGATTATGTTCTGAAATAGGGTTTTGTCATAAGAGAGTAAGGATTCATTGTGACTCTCAAAGTGCACTGACTCTTGCAAAGAACTCAGTGCACCATGAAAGGACAAAACATATAGATACTAGATTCCATTTCATAAGGGATATAGTGGCAAGTGGGGATGTAGTTTTGATTAAAATTCATACTACTAAAAATCCAGCTGATTTTTTAACAAAATCTGTACCTAGGGAGAAGTTCCAGCTATGCTGTGAACTTCTCAATGTGTGCTGAGAAGAACAACTCAGCCAGGTAACTTCAGACACTCACGGGTTCCCAAAGTACCTGAAAATCACATCAAAGATTGTGATTAGAGTGTGGTAGTCGTGTTCAAGGTCTGACAACGACTACATAAGGGGACTGGAGTTACCTGGAAAAAGGGACCCTAAGCGATGAAGGAGGATATCATCTCGCTCAGGGTAAAAGGAGGAGACCAACATTTTTTACGGCACAGTTTGGAGCTAAGTACCTCGACATGCATCACAGAAAAAGGTAACTAAACCTCAGATCTAAATGTATATCAGTTAGATCTACGGATGTGTTCTTAATATCTCTAGAAAGGGAAAGGAAAGGAAAGAACAAGTGGAAGCTTACCAAAATCAAAAGGAGGCATGTCATCAAGGTGGAGCTCACTCGGATCTCACACGGCTCTCGCAAAATTAACACATCAAACTTGTTAATTTTTCCTTCAAAGGAACGAAGAGGGAATGAACTCACAAGTAAAGAGTGAAGTATCATTACCTGGGAAAGGCGGAGGCAGAGAGATCGAAATCTCTTGTGGAGACCGTAGAGAGAAAGGAGTGCCGTATTTCGCTGTCATGAAGAAAGGAAGAACACGAATTAGGGTTTGTCGGAAACCAAAGGTGGAGAATGTGAGATAATTGGTTTCGACTAAACCAGTTGGGCCTAAGTTGTGGGCCCGGTTTAGTGGAAAATAAGGAAAAAGGATTTGGGTATAAAACCCAGATATCTCTTATCGCAAATAAGAGATGAATATACTGCGATTATAACAGATAATCACAGAGACATCAGCGAAAAAAGGGGATTTCGCCGATTGCAAGAAACAGAGAGGGTTGAAGAAAAGTCGATCAGGTGAAAGAGAGATTACCTGGGAAAGGTTCGTTCTTTCTTTGTTTTTCTTCTGGGATAATTCCTCTGTTTAGTTTTTTTTTCACACATCTTACATTGTAATTTGTAAGCAAATCTTACCTAAGAACTCACGGTTTCGTTGAGGTTTTTGGGTGTTCTTCTTCGTGATAGTGAATTGGGAGATTGGGCTCCCATGAGACGTACTGGCTCTGTCAGGAACTCGTTAAAATTACTTGTGTTCTTTAATTCTGCACAAATCACAAACGAATTAGAACCTATTAAATAGATAAGAACCTGTAACAGAATAGAAGATATCTCATATGCTTTTACTTAAAATGGTAATAAAGAAAATATATTGACAAATATTTTAAAATTTTTGATCGGAATCAATCCTTGGGTTAGACGTATTAGATGTTACGTCTTGCTTTAAGACAATTAGACAAAGGTATAACTTGGATAGTAGAGTTAAGACGTCTGGTTTTAATAGGAGTTAACTCTTTTAGTTATTAACTGGGTTGTGCCAACTTTTATTCACAACAATGTCAACAAATCATTTAGTAGATATTTTTTAATTGAAAAACAAATAAATTAGTAGATATTATGTATATATTAGTGGCAACTGGCAATACATAAAAATTATTTTCATATATATAATAAATGGAGCGAGGATATCCAACTTTTGTTCAAGAATATGAGTAATTAGTAGATGGGTGGTTTTATATATTAATTTGAAATGTGGACAATATTGTATATATTAAGGTGTCGGGTTTTAATAGGGGTTAATTCTATTCTTTATTAAAAGAGTCGTACCAAATTTTATTTACAATAAAGTCAAATAAATAAATTTATTTTATGGAAAAATAAATAAATTATTAGAGATGTTATATGTATTAGTGTCTGGCAATACACAAAATTTGTTCCAAGGTAATCATATATATAAATGGAGCGAGGATTGCTAACTTTTGTTCAAGGATATGAAAATTTTATATATGAGTATCTTCCAAATATATGGTGATTTTAATTATATTGATTTGCTTTTTAAAAACAATAATAAAAACTTTAAAAATCATAAGACACAAGTAAAACTAAAAACAAGAACAGAAAGCCATATAGTATCAATCTTCTATTGATAATAAGAATGTGGATGAACAGTGCCACTTATCCCACTGATAGAAAAAAATTAGAGTAAAAACATGTTAAATTTTAATAATGATCATATCTGTGTAACATACTAATACGAGTAAATACTAATTGCCCATAATAATTGTTTTAATTTTAAAGTGAAATTAGAATAATGCCATATTAGATATCCGTACATTTATACACTATTATAATTACTAGGATTTGTTTTTCAACTACTATGAATTGATGATTACAATTGATTCTCCCACTTGGAAAAAAGAATGAACTCCAACGACTGTGGCAATGGATATTTCAAAAAAGAAATATTTCCCAATGTAGTTGGAGCCATTCCCAATGCATTTGGAAACCCACATATGTTTGAATAATCCAAAAGCTTCATACTTGGCCTGTTGGCCGAGAGCTACGTAATCAATACAATGATATTTACATTATCATAATCAATAAATTAATCTAGTTAATTAGCAATTAGTGGAGTAATGTTTGGAATATAGTGACCATGCTGATCCTTCAGTATGACTCTTAACAACCATAAGGGACAAATTGACTAATTGAGAGATATGATTTCAAAAGACGACAAAATTAATTAAGACTCCGAAATAATTGACGTTAACCGATCCAATTTGTACCCGTATGGTTCCTTCAAATGTTATTTTAAATCACAAATGTTACTGAAAATGACGGAAACACAGAAGCCTTAAGAGTATATGTATTCACAATTGACGATGATATAGCGACAAGGGACCGATCGAACACATAAATACTTTATAATTAATACAAATAAAAACAAAACACAAGAGGAGGGAATTTTATTGATATGCTAACACGTAGAGAGAGATGATATAAATTGACCCTTGTGAACACGAAACAACGTTCTTTAGGAAAAACAAAAGAGCCTCGCCGTCTCCGCAGTGGTCGGGACGTCCCATGTTACGAGGTCGCGGCTATACATTTTCTTTTGCATACCTTCTTTGTATTTTTCTTATTCAATTAGGAACTTTTTTTTATCTATTCATTTATAATTTTAGTGGTCAAAAGGTTGGTTACTACGTGCTCTATGCATGACTTTGATGAAATTTCCATTGAATAGAATTATCGTAAAGAAAAATTATTATTTAGAACGGCACACCGAGACAAGTGTTTGAAGCGTGTTTTTGTTCTGTCATTAATATATATATAGTGTTATGTTATTTATAAGAAGAGAAATGTTTTGTTTTTCGCAATTTCCCTATGGTTCACGCGATTCGAGACTACCGTATTCTCCATGATATGCCTCTTCTTATGGATACTGATATTGATTGTAAAGTATTAATATTAATTCTCAGTTCCACTCATTTTAAAATGGATTTAGTAGTACCAGTAAGATACGTCTGAACCTCGAATCTTGTAGGGCCAAACCGAACTCCATTTTAGTTCTTTTCCCTTTTGTCTTAAACGCAACAGTGTCATTATTCGTCTCCCTTTGACGATAATAGTAAATGTAACATGTTTTTTTTTCTTTTTTTGTTGTCAGTGACAACTGAAAGCAACACGAACACAAGTGGTAGCTAACTTGAAAATAATACGACAAACGATAACTAGGAGTGACTAAATGAACATTACTTTGATGTAAAAAACGATTAGCACTTGATGTGAACTATACTATGACAAACTATAACAAGTTTATTTTGTTACCAGTAACAGATGAGACATCATTATTCCTGAGTTACATGCTTTCAACATTTATCCATCATCATCAATAACCATAATATAAACACAGTTTATAAAATATACATTTAGAAATAAAATCTCTTAACAAAAGTACACATGCAAGTAACAATGTATTTACAAAAACCGATACTTGTTATTGAATTCCGAATTTCCAATGCATATATCTTAAAAGAAAATCTTAGAAGATCAATAAATCATCCTTCACGTTGTAACCCATCTTCTCTAAATTTGGCTGCAACGCAAACTGAATCATAGGCGGTGGTCCACACGCGAGTGCAAGAGAATCCCCTTCTAAACCTCCCGGGATATGTTCTCTAAGCACATCTTCGGTTATAAACCCGGTACTGTAATTCCATCCTTCCTTTGCGATTTCGACAACGTACCAAACCTTTAGCCTCCCCTTGGACTTACTAGCCCAGCCTTCGAGCTCTTCTCTCACAAGTATGTCATCTTCGGTTCGGTTTGCATAAACCACATACATCTCGGTTTCATCCTCTGAATCACTAAGTATCGATTGAATGATTTGGTAGATAGGAGTTATGCCTGTTCCTCCAGCAAGCATGGCTAGTTTCGTGGCAAACTTGGCTTTACCATTGACCATGAAGTTGCCTTTGCCTTTGTACTCAATGTGTCCTAATGGACCTTTGATGTCTAAAATCGACCCAATGGGCAAAGAGTCTAAGTGTTGTGACATGAGTCCTCCATTGGGAAATCTTGGATGGACATCTTTGAAGTAAATTTTTACGACTAGTTCTATATGTCCAATGGCGTCGACCGTGCTGGTCGGAGTGTAGGCTCGGAGACAAAGTTTGTCGTTTATGTTGGCGCAGAGAAAAATGTGCTTTCCTACGGGTAACCCAAGGTGTTGATCATCTGATGGTAATGCGAAACGGAATCTGCGAACGTCGTGAGAGATTGAAGTCTTCTCGATGAGTCTTATTGGGATTTTTTCACGTGGGTTGACCAAAGCGACGTTTTTTGGAGGAGCTAACTCTGTGATTGGAGATAACAAAGAAGCTAAGTTTGAGCCACCGTGGATTGAAACGTTAGGTGAAGAGTCATAGCCTGTTGTGATGAGTTCACCGATCCTGTAATCTTCAAGAAGTTTCTTGGCTTTGTCGGAGTGAATTGCTTCAAACTCTTCGGTGCAATCAGTGCCTGCGTTGATAAGGATTGAATCTGAACCTCCTGGATGATCTTTCAAGAAACGTGTACAATCGTAGATGTGACCGTGTACAATGATCCACGCGGATTCTACAGAGTTATGTTTTCTAACTTCGGAGATTGAATACACCTTCGAGGCAGTGTTCATGAAAGGTGAGGAAACTGATTTCTTTAATATATTGTTCGAGTCGGAGAAAATCTCAAGCTGACGCTCTTTTGCCATCCACCCACTCGACTGGTTTCCAGGTCGGGTTGGGTGTTCAAAAATTATCCCTATCTCTCCTCTGCGAGGCTTACAGACGCTTGTTTTTATTCTGAACCAGCAGTTGTTCATCATCCCCTGTTTCAAAAGCCAGTCAACGTCATTATTGATTTAGTCAAACATCATTAAACAGTATCTTATAACGAATTATCTGATCCACAATCAATTAGCTCGAGACCAAGGACATGGACTTATCTAAGTTTTCCATATTTTCAATTTTTTTATTCTATGTGATTGCTCGCATAACCACTAAAATGAACTGTACAAGAACTGATTTTGGCTTCAAAGTGGAGTTTTTACACACAAAAATCCGGAAAACGAGGATGGTAGGTAATATGTTTTAAGATTTGTTCCAGATTAACTATAAGTAATGAAATCATACAACTAATTAATTCTATGATTAAAAAATAAGAGAGAAAGAGGGAGGGAGTTACCATGAGATTCCAAATGAGTTTATCAGGTTGGGTGTTGAAAGACTCGTCCCAAGCTCGAACCGCGACGTCTTTAGCGCTAAGTAAATCAAGAACCTCGACGTCAAGTGACCAGAAACACCAGCACCAGAATTTGCCATATTTGTTCGGCTTTTCTTGGTGGTCAAGCTCACACACACTCCAGGTGTCTCCTCCGTCTAACGTTACCTCCACTCTCGTTACCTTTTTCCCTCCTCCTGAGTTTCATCAACAACACACCACCATTTTTTTACATATTACAATAAATTAGTTAATTAATCGGTTTTAGTTAAATCAAAGTTTTGAAACTGTAATTACCAGAGTAAGCGTAGCCTTTTAATGTGTACGGCTTTTGCGTAGTGAATGCATTGATAGGCAATATCTCCTCGTGACCAGGTGTTGTAATCACCGAGTTTATATTAAGCTCGTTGATTACATACTCAGGTTTATACCACCAAGCTGCAACACAATGTAAAGTATTATTACCAGGGTTGATTTTTTGGTAAAAAAGAAGAGCAAAATTTAATTTAGATATACATTCAGCATTTGCCAGCTCAGCATCGACGAGAGAAGGAAGGACTCGATTGTCCTTGTAGTGGTAGTAACTGTCAGATTCTTGAGGCGTGACTATGATTCGCTTTAACCATTTCACCATACGCCCGCCGATGAATCCGGGTACTATGACCCGAACCGGAAACCCGTGATCCGGCGTGAGAAGCTCTTCGTTCTGCATGTACGCTAATATGATGTCTCTCGAAGGATCCATCGCCATCTCTTTCTTAATGCTTGTTCCGTATTTAGATCCGCCGCCTCCGGAAAGATCCTCCGCTCCTTCGAAGCACACGTTAAGCGCACCGCCTCTACGGCTGTATATCCCGCATCGTCGGAGGATTTCGCTTAGTGGAACGCCTTTCCAGAGGGAGGTGGATACCCCCGCGGATCCCCAGTTGAATCCGATCGTCTGCTTCACCATGTTCTGTTCCTTCCGGCGGTTACCGGCGCAGACGAGGGTGACAGGGAACTCGCGGCTGGGGAACTCTGAGATTAACTGTTGCATGGTGAATTTCGCCGGACGCTTGACGAGTCCGGTGATTTCGATAGTCCAATCGGACCAATCGGCCTTGGGGACTGCGCCGTGGTTGCGGACATAGTGAAGAGGGACAGGAGTGATGAATCCATGGTGCATAAGGCAAGGGAGAGGCGCTTCTGCGTTGAAGGGGTGTTTTCCGGTGAGACGGACCATAGAGGAGTTTCGTTGGATCCAACTGTCAGGAGTGGATTCATCTCTCGGATCTAAAATCGATGGCTCCAAATCGCTGTTGGATTTACGAACCAACTCCTTGTAGTAGGGGACGTTACGGTTGTGACTCTCGTCCTCGTCGTCGCTGGAGGAATCGTAGCGTTCTACGACGCCGTTTTCGCTTTCTTTGACGAGTTTTTCGCTCAAGACGGCGACACCCTTGTTTTGGCGAAGATGGCGGTCGAATGAACGAGGAGAGGGGACGGGAGGTGGTTTGAAAGAGCGAACGACGCCGTTCATGGCGGTATTGAGACGGGGATAATGGCGGTTATCGACAGAGGTCGTCATGGTGAAGCTATGGAATCAGTGAGAAGAGACACCGTTATTTTTAATTATTGATTACAAAATAAAAGCTTCTTTCTTCTCTCTCTCACTTACTGTTTCTGTTATCAATTTTGCTTCTCAATAAAAAGGCGTTGTAGGGTAGTATTTATAGACCGTTACAGATACGAATATATAACTAATAAAAAAATTTAAAGAGGAGAAATTGACAAATGTCAATTTGTGTGGTCGCCGAGTCGGTGGGCCCCTCGCTTGCATATCTTAAGCTTTGTCTTTCAAGGCGGGAAAATATTATATGTTGATATTTCTAATATATTATTTGAGAAATTTTTTAATAAAGTAATTTTATTCTAACGTGTTAATAATAAAAATACTAGCTGACGTGTCAATATCACTACGAATTTCAATTTAAATATATAAAAAACTTAAGTTACTAGAATAATTACAATACATGTCATTGATATTAATTTGGTCAGAAAATAGATATATTTAATTCAACTAACCCAAAAATAATATTACATTTTCAAAAACAATAATTTTTTATTTCTTTAAATTTTTATACGTTAATTTATAAATAATTTCAAATAAATATAAATATATTTAAATTATTACAGTAATCCCTTATATATTTAAAAAAATAAGTATTAACAGAAATATCATGATGACTAAATTTCAAATAAATATACAAATAAACTTAACTTATTAGAATACAATATATATCATTATTAATTTAATTAGACAAGTAATATATTTTATTAGACTAACCAAAAAATATTATTAAATTTTAAAAATAATTATTTTTACTTCTTAATTTATATATGTTAAAACTAATTTTAAATAAAAGTTAAAATTATATAAATATTTAATTTATATTTACTAATAAAAAATAATTTGTAAATATTTTTCCCACGCATGACGTGGGTATAAATCTAGTTATATTTATTTATTAAAAAACAAAATCAATACTGTGGGAGGGTACTATGGTACCACTTAGTACACACTTCTTGTTTTTCCTTTTTACAAAATACACCAATTTTTTAGAACAAGTACGAAACTTTTGTCAATAATTTTTAAGACCTTAATTTAATTTTTCAATGTGAGAATGTAATTTACTATATTATGAACAAGGTTCATAGTTTTAACATTTAAACATGACTTATGAAGCAATCTAGAAAACCAAGTTTGCACTGTGAATCATCCGCATGTGATCCTGCTAATACCGGATCGAATTGTAAATAGAAATGAACGTAAATGGGCCAATGGTTCCGCATGAACTAAGTTAAGGGTCAAACTCATTTGTTCGAGATTATTCATGTTTCAGCATGCTCATAATTTAGTCTGGTCTCACTCCTTGTCCTGATCATAGTTTGTATATTCATGGTCGATTCAACCATGAATCAAGAATTGCCGTAACTTAGATCCAAACAAGGGCATGGCTCAAGCCCTCGTTAATTCCATTCTAGTCAATTCTGAATTCAAATCAAACTATACATGACGGTCTAATACTTAATATATTATTTAAAAAATATTTTTTAAAAAAATAATTTCAGTCTATTATTAATATAAATATCATGTCAATATAATAAATTTTAAATAAATATATAAATAGTTTAATTTACTAAAATAATTATAATATATGCATTATTATTAATTTGGTTAGAAAATAATATGTTTTATTAAACTAACCAATAAATACTATTAAATTCGTAAAAACAATTATTTTTATTTTTTGAGTTTATATATACAAAAATTAATATTAGAGTTAAAATTATATGAATATCAAATTTATATTTATTAATAAATAATATTATATAACTTGCAAATCTTTTTCCCTCTATGAGTATAAATCTAGTTAAGTGATAAGAATTTTACAAAATAGCTTAATTAATCTCATATAATATGATCCAACTATCACATATATATATATATATATACTACTATGGAATCAAGCCATGTGAAATAGACATTTAAACTTTCATCATATATTATTGAGATCATTCAATTACCATTAAGTTTGGATATTGAAATAATTTAAGAACTCACTCAAATATTATTTTTTATTTAATTTGTTTTTTGTTTAGTATATTGGACATTTAATTTTCTAAGACGTGTTTTCCCCATAAAAAAAAAGTAAACAAAATTTTGATGAACGTTTATTTTCTGGTATCATGCTAGTTGTACTACGTATTAAAATTCTAAGACATAAAAAGAACCTAAATTATTGATTGCAATATTCATCTAACAAATCCAAACGGTGAATAACTTGGTTTATGGTGTTGGTATTTGACTATTGATCGTGGCCGATTTTGATTTTGGAGTATTGGTGGTGGCCAATTTGATTTTGGAGTATTGGTAGTGGCAAATTTGATTTTGATGTAGGTTTATAGGACCCTGTGAATGAGATTCAGGTACACCCATAATGAAAACATTTTTTAGAAAATTATAGCGAACAAAATTATATTCGTAAACTAAAAACATGGCAAATTATACAAAACGTTGCACCTCTGTATGTAGACATAACTATATTTTTAAAAAAACTATTTCAATATTTATAAACAGTAGCAACAAAATCCAGTAGTTACGGGCAAGATAAACCTTCCCTTTTTTGAACTGAGATAAACCTTCCCTTAAAGCTACAAAAATTGTCTCGTTGTATTACAAGTTTACAACAACGCTATGTTCTGTTCTTTTTTTCTTTTTTTTTTATCTTGTCACTCACATCTTACTATTAAACTTACGATCTAAAAAGAATAACTGTATCGATAATCAAAATTAGAAAAAAATTACATTGATCTGGAATTCTTTATACACACTGGAAATTAATTTATATATGTATATATATATATACAATGGTTAAATGTGGATGTAGCAGTCGAGAATCAAATTATTTTATATATGTATATTATTGGCTTGTTTAGTATAGTAGAAAATAGGTTAATTTAGTCAAGAAAAGTAAATATCATGCGGGTTTTTTTTTATGGATTAGAAGATAAAAGAAGATAAAAGAAGATAAAATTAAGTATTAATTAAACTGAGAATATAGAATAGAAGAAGGGATTAGAAAGAAGACTTTGGAGGCTAAGTGGCGCATGGGATCACCAATAGCCAAGAAATACACCAACGGGGCAACCAAAAAAAGGGACGACTCATAGTATTATTTTTGTCACTTGTTTAAAATTTTAAGGGTAAAAATCTGATAAAATTTTAAGGGTAAAAATCTGATAAAATTTTAAGATTTTCTATTAAAAAAAGGCACCGATCGTTATGCAGAATCCCATTTACTCAGACAATGCAATATATACATTTGTATTTTAATTTTCTGTGTAAACTGACACCTGTTTTTTTATTGTTGTAGTCGGCAACAAAGGTTAGCACAACTGAGAGACATGCATGCGGCTACGGAGACATCAACCCTTTCGTGTCCCTTTGAGCCACTTTCACTATATTAACATTTATTTGTTTTATTTCTTTATGTATAAAATCATTCTTCAGCCTTTATACAAAATAAATAAATCGGATTAACATGTAGTATATTTAAACCATGTCGTACTATAATAATAATGTAAGTTCATGACAAATATGTAAATTACCCATCTTGAAATTTGTGGAAAACAGACAGGAGAGTCAGTAATATACAATTTTCTCAAACAATTACTCGACAATGAATTTGAGTTTCTTTCTTTCTCTCCATAATATATTCAATAGTTAGCCACAATATCCCAAACGTGTTTATAGTTAATTCAAACACAATTATCCTGGTGATAATCATAATTCTAATCCCTCTTGTTGTTTGTTTTCACCTTATTTTGGGCTTAACATATATATATTTAATCTGCATAACGAAATAATTATTATCGATTAATAATAAACCAGATTTATACTTACGTCATGTATGGAGAAAATATTTATAAATTATATAATATTGTTTATTAATAAATAAGTTAAATATTCATATAATTTTAACTTTTATTTTAAATTATTTTTAATATTAATTTTTGTATATATAAAATTAAGAAAAAAATCATTTTTTTACGAATTTAATAATATTTTGGTTAGTTTAATAAGATATATTGATTTTCTAACGAAATTCATAACAATTTCATATATTTTAATTATTCTACTAATTTAAATGTATTTATATATTTATTTAGAATTATATAATATTTTTATTAATAATACGTCAAAATAAAATTATTTTTTTAAAATGCTCATCAAATAATATATTAGAAATTCCAATTACACATTATCATATCTAAATTGTTTCTCCTATCCGATGATTTAAATGACCCACTTGATATAATGCAATATATATTTGTACCCATATGATATTTGCCATTTGGGTACAATGTTAAACAAACATTTTATAACAAATAATCACAAACATTTTAGAGCCATCTCATAGTGGAAGATTCAAGATTAGTAAAGTTTAATCTAAACAAACATTTTGTAACAAGTAATCAGAAATTCATATGTTAGTCTTTTTAAATCGTCCTTTTCAATGATAAAAAAATAACAATAGTTGTAGTGACTGAAACAAATAGTATAGTTTAATGTGTTTAGTGTTTACCACATACATTGTCGTAAAAGTGTAGTTGGTATACTCACCAAAATCAGTAAAAATGTTAGATGATTAAACTTATAGAACATCTGTTTCGTTTAGTAGTTAAAAAAATTAAAACCATTGAAATGAGGATTTCAGATAAAGTTGTTAAAATAAATTATATACTAATAACTTACATAGAAAGGCTTTTTGACAACAAATATGCAATCCTGCAGTACAGATCCATCCAAAGAAAATCAAAATATTATATAATATTGTGAATATATATAATAATTCTGCATGAAAATCAGAACAGATCCGAGGAAGCTTAGTAAGATAACATTCACATTTCGCAATGGCAAGGGTCAAATCAACGCAGTGACTAAAAAAGGGGTCAAATTAACGTATATAGCCTCCCCCTGGATACCCCTTTTGTTTTTTGTTTTTCTTTTATTGCAACAAATACCTGTTTTTAAAAAATCTTATTATTGTGAAGACTAAAGACAGTTAAGTGGAAAGATGCCACACCAATCATTATTTTTATTTAATTAATCAATTAAAAAAATAATAAGTTTTGTTTATGGAAAAGAATTGGAATTCACCCCCTGCTGGTTTGAAAGCATATCATAGACACAAAACACCGGTCCAAAACGGATTACATTATAGTTTTTTCCTATAACCATAAAGCTTTAAACCTTACAGTTTTGGAGCATTGTTGCTGTTGTTTGTCAAATTATTTTAACTTTTTCTTCTTCGTAATGGATGTTGTGAGATTCCCATCAGCATTTTAATAACATTTACGCCTTTTTTTTGTATATTAAACAGATGATGTATTTTAAACTAAATATAGGCAGTTTGTTCCAAATGAAGATGACAGAAGCAAAAAGCAAATCTTACAACTTAGATCTTTGGGTACTTCACGTTCCAATTATTTTTCTTTTCAGTTTTTGCAACACTTCTTAGTTAATTATGTTTTCTGTGTTCTTAATGAAGAAAAAACTTAAAACATATGGCTTTAGGGGGTTTGTCACACGGCTGCTTTTCGAAGTAGAAGAGACTCATTAAGACAGAACAAGGATAAAGAGTTTTTATCCCAACTTGGCTGAGAAGTAATCTTTTATGTTTTCTTCCAGAACTTGAGGAAAATGAAAATTCAATACATAAAAAATCCAACTGGAAATAAAAATAAATTGGTAAAAGGCATATAAGATCATTCCTCGTTAGAGTATAACAACATGAAGAAACAAGATTACAATTACACAGAATACATAATAATTTACATGAAAATAAATAAAAGAAACGGTACAATTTCAAGTTTTTTCAGTTCCCTGTATGGCCAAATTGGCTAGTCATGTTAGCCTTTTTACACTGCTCCTGCAATTTTTAAGTCAATTGTAATACTGCAGGAGAGAGAGTTAGAAAATTAATCGGTTAAATTAAAGTTACCGACCTCTGTTCCCACCTCTGTGGTTCCTTGAAAAGACTAAACTGCGAAGCGAACGGCTTGTGGAAGCAGGGGACCTGGAAGAAGATGCGAATTCGCTTGATTCCATTTCGAGAAACCGAATATGATGGCCTTGTCTTTGCCATGAATCTAGATCCAATACGCCATTGCTCAGAGAATCATCTGAACTGTAATCTTCTTCGTCTTCTTCTTCATAAACAGCTCGGTTGTGAGGCTCTATCACATAATCGCCCAACACAACAGCACCTGGGATCGATGACATTATTGTGCTTATCACATCTCTTCTGTCTCTTTCCCTCTCAAGCCTCTTCCATTTGGTTTCTAGAGCTGGATCAACAGCTCTCGGGCATGCATGTGGATGTTTTTCGTGCATGTGTTTCTTGAGCTTCCGGAAATTTCCTACAAACGAACAGTTATCCTGCATACAAGTCCTTCTCTTCGAGTTGAAATGAATACGGGCGTCTTCCACTACAGTCCAACCTTTCACTTGACCTCTGCATAGGGGACACAATAGCTCCAGTTTTCCTGACTTTTCATCGCTGTATGATTTTCTGTATTGGTCAAGGCAGTTGGCAAAACGGCTGCTTGTTGCACACATGTAAGGACGACATCCTTTGTGATAGGACGAACATAGGAGAAGAACCGCATTGTGTGGAGACTCCAAACATACTGGGCAGGTTGAGCCTGCCCATTCTTTCTTGTAACAAGACGGTGGTGATGGATAAGGAGTAGCCATGTGTGCCCTATGATTCAATTTCTTGATTTTTCCCATTTGATCAATCAAACCTATTGAACACGAGAGGCGGATTTAGATTGTTGTATAAGTACAAACTTTTCAGAAGGGTGAATGAACCCATTATGCACAGTTCTACCTAGTTTAATCTTTTTTCGAGGTGCAAATGAAACCACCAAAAATCCAAAAGTAAAATCCACTCGAAGTGTAAAACTGTAACCCACAAGCAAAACTCAAAGAATCATCACTATTAGCACTTTATACGACCAGTGGACCATGGATTTGAAAAATGCTAATTCCTCAAATCAAACAGAAGCAATGCTCTTTAACAGCCATTCACCACGGATCCAAAAATCTGACTCAGGAAATCATGCATACACTACAATATAGTTCTTCTCAATATAGTAAGCGTTAACCGGATCCGCAAACGATAGTCACAAGCAAAGACACGATTAGGTTCACAGACAATGAAAAAAATCCAGATCTGGAAAATATATTCTGGTAAACGAAAATCAATAATTCATGCAAGAGCAAGCCAAGCATCAACGTTAACGCAATTTTGGATCCACATATAAGATCGAGACGAATCATACTAGTTCAATGTTCAAAACCACACAAACAATGACCAGAGATCACGTTTGAGCCGAATCTAAGAGTTTAAGATAGATCTCTCTCGAGAAATGGAAGATCCGTGTTCTCTAGCGAATCTTGCCTTAGAAATTTCGAGAACGAGTTTGCGAATTTCAACAAGATAACAGTTTAAAAGATGCGGGTAACAGTACCGGATATAAGCGGAGGAGATCGTGGTGATCCGCCGGAGGAGATAACTCCGAGCTTCAAGAATGTACGAGAAAAGGAGAAATTGGCGTACGCAAACAAAACAAAGTCCCCTTTCCCTTTGATTTTTAAACTTGCGTTGGATTCCAGATGTCGTCATTTTGACGCAACCGTTTCTCTCATATCATATCGAAGTTATATCTCATGAGCTCTGTGTGTATTATAATGGGCCGTAAGCCCATTCTGATCGTTTTCTTTCTATGTGAGGCCGAGATTACCATTTTGGAGAGACGACGAAATAATATTCGTTTTTATATGCCCAAGACGATTATCTAAGATACTTCAGAATAAAGTTACGTCGAACAATTATTTTGCTGAATTTCGTAAAAATGCAAAAAAAAAAATTGTAGAGCAATGATTTTTCATTTCATAGTAATTTTTAACACATCCATGATTCCATCGATCGTGTATAATACCAACGTACGATTTTTTAGGTGTCCGTTCGAATTTCGTATCTGATTCTTTTGGATTTTAAATATTTCGATTCTAAATTATAAAATCCGTTTGAATATTTTAAAATTTTGGTTTCGATTCGATTTGGATTGGATTAAGATATTCAATATATTGATAAATAAATTAAAATGTTAGTTAAATATAAATAAAATTTGATTAAATTTAATTAATATAAATAAAAATTTCAAGTTGGCAAAAAAAAATTAATTTATTTTAGTTATTTTTTATTTCAATATAAAAAGAATTAAAATTTTGAAAAAAACAAGGTTATATCAATAAGGAATTTAGATGTAATTTGAGTAGAGTCAATATATTAAATGTGCATTAATTTTGAATTGAAAATATATAAACTTTAGCATAGTATTATAACCCAAACACACGATGTTTAATTCGAACCAAAATCAAACGGTCCATCACAAAATACCAGATCGATCTGATCGAAATTCTGTCCAATCCAAAATTAATTCGGTCAAACAAATTAACCATATAATATGATTTTATTAATATTAATTAGTATGCCGAAGAATACCAAATGATATAATTTTAGATGATATTTGACTAGTATATAAATTTTTATTAAAAAAAATTGGCCGCCTAAGTGTCTAGGTGCCCGCCTAGACGCTAGGTACTATCCAACCGAGATGACTTTGTTCAAATCGATCAAATAAATCAGATGTCTGGTTTTTGTGCGCATAATCTGCCTAAACGGACGTTTAGTTTTATTTTTTTATTTATAAATATATAAAAAAGTTTCTGATCAAAATTTAATGTATCTTATATCGATAATATAAATGAAAATCATAACATATTGGATTTAAAATTAGTTTTAATGGATTTTATACAACATAAAATTATATTATAATTATAAATAGTTATGAATTATCACATATATATAAGAAAAGAAATAGATAAAAAAAACTAGAGTACGCATAATCGCCGAATAATTCTCGGATTTTTTGTTAGACACTAAATTAATCTTAATTGTCCTGACTAGTCTTAGTTCAATTAGTTTGTAAATAGATCAATTATTAAATATCAATTAGTTTGTAAATAGATTTCATGCAATTTTTGTGTAAATTATATTTTTTGTTTTTAACAAAATAATATAGGGATATACAAAACGTCGAGAAGAGTGAAAAACTACAAAATAAAACACACAAAAACAAAACACAAGAAAACCTATAACCTCAATCTCTTTCATCTGAATAAATCAACATCAAACGTTTTTTTCTGAAATAGAGCAAACCAAACAGCGGTATCATACGGTCAAAAACAGAGAAGCTAAGAAATTAAGATAAAAGAGGATCTGAAAGGAATCTTATTTGGATCTGACTGAACTTCTGAAAAAGGTATGGGCCTGTATCTCTATTTACTACAAAAGAGGGATGATACAATAATATAATTAAAAGGAGAGGGAGGTCAAAAAAAAGGTGGAATGAATTGAATTAGTTGTGAATCATCTAACGAGCAAAAATAGAGCACGTGTCGAAACACAGGAGGTGCACGAGTGCTACCCTACGCCTCACACCTCACTATATTATATTCTCTCCAAAAAAAAGCTGGAAAAACAAATTCTGCCAAAACGAAGCGTTCCTCTGTCACCTGCAAATAACACGAAAGTATCTCTGGAAAAAGAAAAAGAAAAAGAACCGAACCAGTCGTGTGACGGATCTGAATGAACATGAACCGGAGAAATTTGAAGAAACCCTAATCTCTCGCTTTTTTCGTGTTTTCGTCTCTTCTTCTTCTTCTTCTTCCTCTATCATTCTCTGTAGGCGCCAAGATTGGTGCGGCGCCAGGCTTGGGTTAGGTTTAGCGTTCGGGAATTAGGGTTAGGGTTTTGATTTTTTCCCGTTCTCTGGGAGGTGCACGAGGAGGAAATTGAGTCGTTTTGGGCGTTTTGGGATTAAGGGTTAGAGTTAAGTGTTACGTTTTATGGGCCGCGCAGGAGTTTATGGTGGTGGTTTGTGTCGGTTATGAACGTTGACCAATGCCAGTGGCCGAAGAAGATGATGGGTAGGGCAGTAGACGGGGGTTGCGGTACCGAAGAGAGGCCTTGCCGCCCATTTCGCAGGGCTACGCTTCAAAAGGGAAATGGGAACAAGGGCTCCGAGAGTTCGCCGGAAATTGATTTCTTAGCTCAGGCTAGCAAAAATCTTTCGGAGAGGTCACCTTTTGATGTTCCTGAAGATGGCTCCTTTTCAGGGCCAAGTGTGCCTACTCTACCCATGGTGTTAGCTAATTTGCTGAACCATACGGATAACAAGAAACGGCATAAGAAGTCTCATTCTGGGGCGGAAAATAAGAAGAAAAAATCTTCTAGGCAAGGGGAGAAGTTGAGAACTGGAAGCATCTGGGTTGAGCATCAGGACTACTTTAGGCGCTTAGAATTACCTGATTTAGAAATTTTGTCAGATTTAGCATCTCTACGATCGTTGTCTTCTAGAAATTGCTTTTCAGTTCCATCTCTGGAATACGAATCCATTAATATTCAACAGAGAGAAACCGATGCAAATGCAAATAATGAGGATGTTGTTCTCAGAAAAGAAACATCTGATGGCACAGTAAAAAAAGAAGAGGTAAACGAGGATGTTGTGCAGCTAATGGGTGTTGACAATGTGGGGGATGAAATCTGCTCTGGGTCAGACTATACTGGTAGTTTAGAATGGGTTTTAGGTTGTCGAAATAGGATTTTGTTGAAATCAGAAAGGCCCTCCAAAAAGCAGAGACTTCTTGGTGGTTATGCTGGTTTGGGAAAATTAATGGTTGCCGCTCCTTGCCAAGGGAGTCCATTGTTATGCGATTTTTGCTGCACTGGTGATGCCAATGAATGTCATCCTCAGTTGATTGTTTGCACTTCCTGCAAAGCTACAGTTCATAAAAAATGCTATGGCGTGCTTGAAGATACAGATAAATCTTGGTTGTGCTCTTGGTGTGAGCTTGAGAATGGTTATAGTGTTTCTGAAAGACCATGTTTGCTTTGTCCACATAAAGGTGGCATTTTGAAACCTGTTCTCACAGAAACTGAGAATGGTGGGCCAACAGAGTTTGCTCATCTGTTTTGTTCTCTATGGATGCCTGATGTTTATGTAGAAGACATGAAAAAAATGGAGCCCGTCTTGAATTTTTATGGAATAAAAGAAACTCGGACAAAGTTATTATGTAACTTGTGCAAGGTGAAATCTGGTGCTTGCATTCGTTGTTGTAATGGTATGTTTTGTTGCTTTCTGTGCTTCCAGTCTACTTCCTAGCATGGGTAACATTTAAGTTGTTAATGACGTATTTATATTGTATAGTTGGGGTATTTTTTACTTTAAGCTGCTTCCTCATTGTAACAACTTACAATTGTGCAAAAAAATACGCGTACGAGACAAAAATAGTGAGTACTGGTTGCTCATAATCTGATTCTGTTATAAAAGCCTATATATTCACCTGAAATTTAGGATCATCTGGCCTTACAACTGTGCGCACAGTCATTGGTATCTGCGCCAGACAACCCCATTGTCTGGTTCATTTTACTGCAAAATGCTTTGTTCATAACAATGAAATGTTCATTTTCTTATTAAGCTAATTTGTGATGATTACATCCAGAACTTTTTTATATGCATATTTCGCGATGCGGGGTTACTGTGATAATGATATTGCACACAGCAAATCGGCAAAGGCTGTTACATTGCTCCCGGTGTCTGATGTTCTTACTTGATTTACTTATCTAAATTGATTGGTTTATCATGGAACTACTTGTCACACTTTTCTTTGATTCAGTTTATTGTGCGTTGGTTGGTGAATATCAGATTAGTAATGGATACCGTACTACAATCTCTTGATCTTAGGAACATGCCGAACATCTTTCCATCCTAGATGTGCGAGGGAGGCAGGGAATAGGCTAGAGGTCTGGGGAAAATTTGGCTGTGATACTGTAAGTTTCATCACTTGCAGAACAGAATCATAGCGACTAGTGCTGTTTTTCTTTAACAATTAAAGAAAAAACTTGTAGGTTGAACTGCGAGCTTTCTGCTCGACGCATTCATGTATTCAGGAAAGTGGAAGGTCCAAAGAGGGAAGAGAAAATACTGCAGCTGATAGTTCGCCTGTATGTCCTCTTCCATCAAAATCTGTAAGAGAAGGTCACCTTAGTAATGATGAGATAGGAGTCAACGTAGGAACACCGTATACAGGTTCTGATATTTCGAGACACAGTGAGTTGCGAGAGCTAGAATCACCGCATTCGAAATTTAACTGGTCTGAGGCCGAGAATGCAGAGTCAGGGATGATTTGGCGAAACAACAATAATGAAACAACTCTGTCCGAGTCTCTTAGCTTTGGATTTATTCTGAAAAAGGTTCGTATGGTGTTAAAAGTTGGATTATCTATACTTGTTGACTTTTTTGCTCGCTGATTCACATTTTAAATAGTTGATTGACCTGGGGAAAGTGGATGTGAAGGATGTGGCTGCAGAGATTGGAGTCAATCCTGATTCCTTGAATGCCAAACTTACGGTAACACGTAAAAACCTCTCATACACCTGTTTGAAACCCCTGTCTTCTCATTGTGAGTTTCTGTATATTAATTTCAAAGTTTTGTGTTGCAGGATGGAGATTTGTTGCCTGATTTATTAGGCAAAGTGATCAATTGGCTTAGCCAGCATGCACATATGGGTACTTGGAATATTGGCGAAAATTTAAAACGTAAGGTCATTACTAAATCTGAGAGTCGGGCAGCTATCTGTACTGAAGGCGTGGAGATGTTAGATTCTGATATCTTAGATCCTGTTGTCACAGAGCCTATTGCTTTGGAGCGAACATTTGGAAGCAACATTTCTAATAATGATACAAATAATGCAATATGTACGTCTGCTGGTAATGGTATTGTGGTGGATGAAGTTAAAGGTGACAGACCAGTTTTTAAGAAAGAAGCAAGTGTGAATTTAGCACCTGATCATTCTCCAGAGCCGGTAACCTTCCAATCTCAAGACAATGTTATGTTCAAATAGTTTTTTCGTATACGATCCAAGGTGCTCTCCCATGGTCCGCACCACAAAATTTGTTACTCGTTAGATATTTCACCATGCTTGGTGGTATTTTTTTATGTTTAAGGACCTCCTGATGAGATATTTGGCGCTGTGCCTTGTTTCTCATGTACAGAAGTCAATAGTGCTTGATCAGGAACTTCGTCTCGTGAAAAGTTCAGCTCATCTTTCTGGTATGTTCTTACGTTTCAGTGAAAGCTGCCGGCATAGCTTTTTGTTTTCACTATTTCTACATGTATATTCCATGCAATTATCTTCCAAGCTTGTACCTCAGCAATCAGCATAATTTTTTGTTGTTAATTGGCAGTATTTTCTTCTTCTTTTTTTTTACATTGAGGATGTCTCTTCATTGTCAAATGTTTATAAGTCTTATTTATCTTTCTGTAGTTGATGGTACTGCTCCTGCTGCTGATCTTGTTTCAATCTGTTGTGTAGATGACCATGAAGAACAATCAAACTCCAGTTCTCTTGGATTCTTGCTGGAGAATGCCTTTTCGTCGGGGCCAAATTGTGGAAATTTGAAATATCCAAGCCCCATTTTCTTGGATCTCCTGTAAGCTCTGGAGACAATTGAGAGACAGTCTCGGCTTTTCTCTTGGCTACATAAACATTATGCCTACTAAATCATTTCTTTTTTTTCTTTCTATGATTATGCAGTAATCAAGAAGCATATCCTGGTTTCAATCCTCATCCGTATATTCACAAAGAATTGTCAGAAATGGGCAAGGGGCAGACCCTGAAAAGTAGCACAAATTTTGATCTGGATAGGATGACTACCAACCCTAATGGTAGAAGCTTTATGATTCATGCCGTAGCTTTTAGGACATTTGGTAACACTAAAAATTTTGGCAGGCACTGAAGAAGGATATAAACATCTGCAGGGTTCTGTCGTCAGTCACATTATCTGTCGTAATAACGAAAGTCAGAATGCAGACTACGGAAACACATTTTGTCAGTTATCTAAAGCTAAGAAATTGGGCATACTGGATTTGTCTCCTGAAGATAACGTGGAGGGAGAACTTCTATATTATCAGCTTCAGTTACTTGGCACTGCTGTTTCAAGAAAGCAATTATCTGGTGATTTTATTGTATATTGATTTTGCATGGTCCCGATTCTTATTGTTTTCTGCACTATATAGTTTATGTTATATTATTCTAAAATTGGTTCCTTTTTTCAGACAATCTAGTCTATGAAGTTGCCAAAAATCTGCCTCTGGAGATTGATGAACAACATGGACGAGGATGGGATGATGTTCTGGTCAAAAAATATTTCCATGATGTCAGGGAAGTAAGAAAGCAAGGGAGAAAAGAGAAAAGACACAAACAAGCCCAGGCTGTTCTAGCTGCTGCCACTGCTGCAGCAGCAACATCTTCTCGAAATACATTGCTTAGGAAAAATATGTCAGAAGATCCCAAACAAGAAGAGGTTGTTGTTGCTCTGGTTAGATTATTTTGTCTATGTATTTATTTTATTTGTGCCATGTTTCTCATCCTTTATCATTTCTTGCTGGTTATAAATTGGACAGATGGGCACTCCTCGAAAAATTTCTGGCAGCTCTCACCTAGTGCCACAGACGAAAGAAACAGTTTTAAAGATGGCTGTTTCTGGAGCACCATCTGAGAAGCGTTCTGAACATTGTACACAAGACTTTTCAGTAGAAAATCCACGAAGTTGTGACATCTGCAGATGCTCGGAAACTATATGGAACCTGATTGTAGTGTGTTCTAGTTGCAAGGTGATAAACATTTCCTGTGAATTGTTTCTAATGTTTAATTAAGGCGTGATTTTGCTCATCTCGAGACAGTATGCACGGTGTGATATCTGATCAGGATCCAATTACAGGTTGCTGTTCACATGGATTGCTACAAATGTGCTAAAGAATCTACTGGTCCTTGGTATTGTGAACTCTGTTCGGAATCTACTGGTTCGTTCAAGTTTTGGGAAAAACCGTTTTCTTCTACAGAGTGTACTTTATGTGGTGGCACAACTGGGGCTTTTAGAAAAGCCACAAATGGGCTGTGGGTACATGCATTTTGTGCTGAGGTAGTTTCCTTTATAGAAGCAGTTATTTGTATGGTCTGGAGTACTATATCCAGTAATGAACATTGCAAATAATTTGGTATTTAACTTCTTGCAGTGGTCCTTGGAACCTACCTTCAGAAGAGGGCAAATGAATCCTGTGCAGGGAATGGTGAGTTTAGATTATTATAATGCAGAATCAGTATCATGTTAAAGTTGTTTAAAAATCCTAAAGGATTAATGTATGGTGCCTTGTTAGGAGTCCTTGGCCAAGAACATGGACACTTGTTGTGTATGCCAACGAATATATGGTGCATGCATTAAGGTACTCACTGTATGATTTTTTTATCTGAAGATGTCTGTTTCAAGTATTGGTACAAATAGTGAGCAAAAAAACTTATGTCATCATTTTACAGTGTAGTTATGGTAACTGCCAGACGACATTCCACCCCTCCTGTGCCAGAAGTGCAGGTTTTCATTTGAGTGGTGGTGGGAAACTTCTGCATAAGGCTTACTGTGAGAAACACAGCTCGGAGCAGAAGACAATGGTCTTGTTTGCTATCTTTTTCGCCATCTTTATTGTGGACTACTTGGACCATCAGGTTTCTTATATCTGCCTGACTGTGTTTGCAGGTCGAATCTCAGAAACATGGGACTGAGGAGCTTAAAACTCTCAAGCATTATAGGGTACGATTTTAAGGGGAAGAAAAATGATTTTGCCATCTGCATGTAAAACTTATTCCCTTTGATCTCTTATCAAGTTATTTATAATTCTTAGAATTCTGGTAATCTCCTCCAGGTTGAACTTGAGAGGTTACGCCTTCTCTGTGAACGGATAGTCAAGAGGGAGAAATTAAAGGTAAGTAAAACTAATATCTAAACCTTAAATCTTTCTTTCATTGAAACTAAACACATGGACGCTCACTGTTATGGTATATTTGCAGCGAGAGTTGGCTATTTTTTCACATGAGATACTTGCTGTCAAAAGGGATCACGCGGCACACTCATTACATGTTAGTAATCCATCTTCCCCTCCAGAAGTTTCGTCGGACTCAGCTACAACATCAATAAAAGGGCATCCAGATTGTAATATATCTGGCAGTGAAGCAATACAGTGGTCAGATGATGTCACTATTGACAGCACAGTCTCTGTTAAGCGCCGAGGCAAAGGTCCCATTTTAATGGACACTGATCAGAAAACCGACGACAATACTATATCAAAGAGTCGGTTTTCCCGTAAGCCATCCGAGAGACAAAAAATTTCAGGGAAAACCCTACCTCGCAAACATTGTATAGTCTCGCCTTGGGTTTCAGAGGATGGAGATAAAGGCTCAAAGCCCAAGAAGGTGAGAAGATTTGTTTTGTTGTAAGTTGCATGCATTGTTAAGTTCGCCTAGTTCTGCTCCACTCAGATCATTCATGGGATCTTATACTTGATAACTGATAATAGCAGCATGTAGAAACATTTGCGAAAGAGCTGGTGATGACATCGGATGAAGCTTCTTTTAAGAACAGGCGACTCCCAAAGGGATACTTCTATGTTCCTGTTGATTGCCTTCAGGAAGACAAGCCGGGAAACCAGAAGACAGCTTCGGCTGACAAGCCAGAACCCCAGAAGACCTCTTTAGGTGATCGGTCAGGTAAAGACGGGTAAAAGCTGAGAACGCACATTTTGTGCTCATTGCTCTTTACCCTAACTAAATACTGCCGTTGGTGTACATTGCCTTCTGCGGCCTAACCAAGATCACCAAGTGGCTTAAAGCAAAAAAACAGATGGTATTGCTACAAAAGAGCTGTGGCTGGGACTGAGACTCAGCTAAAAAAGCCTATTATGAAGCTTTTGGGTGTTAAAAACAAACTGTGCCTTTGGGTAGTGTTTGAGATTTGAGGGTAATATCTTAAAGAAAAAAAGGCTTAAGATTGGATTCAGGTTAGTGAGGAAAAAGCTCCCTATGACCTTACAAAGAAGGATCAGTCACGTCTACTTCTGTTTGTATAGAAGAAGGCGGAAAGAAAAGGGTTGCATAAGTGTCTGAGAATCTGTCAGGGAATTATTGTGTCTGAGAATCTGTCAGGGAATTATTGTGTCTGAGAATCTGTCAGGGAATTATTGTTGTCTGAAATTGTGTAATCATTCTTCGCACGTTAATTGCTCATTAGGCCTGCTTCAGTTCAAGGATCCAATAACATGATCTAACTCTAGTGATAAAACCACAAATCCAAAGACTGTATGCATCAAAGGCTAGATTTACTACCAATCTATTGAGGCCTCTAAAGGGTCTCCCTTGAATATTATAAATATATGGTTCACAACATTTTCCTCACTTTGCGATTTGTATGCCTTTAGTTCTTTACAAAAATTTGCCATCTCTCTCTGTATTAGCCGTCTGTCAAAAATTGTGATGATATGTATTGATCCAATTACTTAGGCTGATTGATAAGTGAAATGTCTTTTAGAGAAGTGTATTCCAAACAGCTCCTTCTCCTTCGCTACACACTTGATGAACTATCTTCATTCTCTCTACTGACTTGCAAATCCCACTGCAGCTCCAGTCAAATGACGCTACACACACATCGCCTGCCTCTGCCTTCCATCTACAATCTATCAAAAGGAACCTAACCATCACAAACACTATATATATATGTAGAAAGATAAAGAGAGACTGCTTAAATCTGTCTTTGTGTGATGTAATGGAACTCTACCTGGAGGAGTCCCACAACAGAAGCTACGGTCATCAATATGTTCGACCTCAAGACCTATAAACCATGACCCCAAAGACACATCTTCGTTTGCATACTTATGCAAAATTGGCCTGCAGAAAATAAAGTGTAAACCTTTTAGAACAAACATGACTTTATACAGAAATATGAAACTGGAAAAACTCTTTATGATAAGGATACACAATTACTTACTGGTTAATGGATATGTATTGAGCAAGATCCTTCGAGATGGCGTATATCTGTCCCGTAGCATGTCGAAAGTATTTGTTACCTGCCTCTCCAAATTTCCAATATTCAGGTTCATGGTACTTCACTGTCCTGAAATATTAAGAATCTGGTTAACTATCAACACCAGAAGTATTTAAAGCTGGACTCAGGTAAATAGAATTACTTTTGAGCAAGAACAGGCCCTGATTTCATACACCCGATATAGACCCTCGGCTTTGAACGGTGACGGGCAAGAGTGGAAGCAAGCATACCTAAAGGCAAAGTTAAGAACCTCTATACTGCTGCCTCTGAAGAATATAGCAGGAAAAGAAAAGAGTAGAAACAGGATTTTTACCGAGGTTGACATGAACATCATCATCAACCTTGATATAGAACTCAGCATCCCATTTCGCTACTGCAGTAGAAAAGAATATTTTTGTTTTTGCTGAGAGTTCGTGATATCCTTCAACATGTTCCTGCAACCAATAAGAATTTCAGACAAAATGAAGTGAGTTATTGTATATTTCTTAGAAGTCGAGAAGATGTCTATTGTCTCACCAGCCTAAGGAAGTCTTTATGTTGAGAATCTTCTGAATCGATAGCTCTATCCAATATGCTATTTGATGTCGCACTGCCAAACATATTTGTCAATCCCAACTTAAAATACATAAATTCGTCGAATTTAGAAACGGCTTGAGAGAAAGACAAGCAGCTTCACCTGTGTCCAATCATGAACTTGATGACAATTCCCTTCTCTTGTTCCAATTTTTCGAGCTTTTCCCCTGTGACAAATCCACATATACAACTAGATTCGAGACTCAAAAATATGAACAGCCAGATTAGATTAAGGAGATGATCACAGAGTTTACAATACCTTGAGGCATCCAGGTTTCTCTGACTGAATCACGCCGTTTCCTACTGCTAAATGCGGTATTAATTCCCATTACCAAGAACACCTTCTTCCTCGGGTTTGCTCCCGTTACAGAGGTGGATGTTTCCGAGCCATCAACCATCTCTTGAGAACTCCTCGTAGAAGACAACTGCTTTTGAAGCGTTGAAACTGACTTATCCGACGACCTGTCAACCCTCCAAAGGCATAGAGAAAAGTTATACCATAAAGAGAAAAATAAAAGCAAAGCTAATTTGCAAAATAAGTAAATTTTCTCACTCACTGTATTGCTTCGTGAGTTCTCAAAACCTCATCAGTTACATCTTTTTCTAATGCTGCTTTCTGCATTTGAATGAATCGATGAACAAACATAAGAGCTCCAAAGTGCAAAACTCAAATCATAGAAAACAGCTTATCCGAACTTGAAGAACACTATGTTCAACTTCTAAAACATATTCTCATGAAAATCAAAAGCAAGCTAATAAATTGCATCGAGAAGTATACTTTCTTATGGGTACAATTATCTGATACAATCTGAAGTTCATGATCACGACGGCGCTGTGAAATTAGCTGGCTACCGGAATCCGACGACGGCGCCAAAGACCTGTATTGCACAAATCCCCAGTTGCAACAACAATAAAAACCCATTAAGAAAAGCCGAAAGAAAAGAACAAAAAGAGAAGTTTGATGATTTAAGCAAGAGAAAATTCTGAGAAAGATGAAACTTGAAACCTGGAGGTGAAAATTGCTCCGAGAGCAAAGCAAGAGATGCAGAGAAATGGAACCCATTTGAGAGAAATTAAACTCTTGGAGGAGACTTTAGGCTTCATCGTGCAGAGGTTGAAATAGCAGAGAGAGAGTTCAGAGATGGCAGATTTTAAAAGGGCAGACACAATCGAAAGTTTCAAGTTATGCAATTTGATGGGAAGAGAAAATGAAATTCCTAATCATGCTTTTATTACACGTTTTGACTTTTTATTAAGCAGTTTCAGAAGTCGTTCACACCGTCAAGTCATTAATTTTAAATATAAACAAATTAATTAAAGCAACACTTTTAAAAATAACATTTTAATATTAAAATTTTAAAAATATCATAAATAATTATGTAAATATAATTATTTAATATAAATAAATATAAATAAATTTAAAACATTATATTTGATTCATTTTTTCTTTTACCAATAAGTTTTAATATTTTAATTTTAAATTTTTAATATTATTAAAAATTTAAACTAATAATAATAATAATTTTGGAGCAAAAAATGTGTTATTTTAAAAAATTATAAAAATAGTGATTAAAAGTTTTTTAGTTTATTAATTTCCATTTTTCAATTTTTTTAACGTTCATTCCATTTCGTTTATATTTTTATTAGATTTGTAGATATTTATTTTTAGATAAATGCTTTAAAATATTACTAAAATTATTTCTTTAAAAAAATTATTATCACTAATTCCAAATACCAGAAGCATGAAAAATAATTTTTAATAGTTTATCATCGTTTCAAAAGATTTATAAATTAACTATTTTAGTTTGAGTTTAATATTTTAGATTTAAGTTTAGTTTCTAGGCATTAGATTTTAGCTTTTAAAATTTAAACTTTAGTTGAGATTTAATTTTACTTTTATCATATTTTTCGAAAAATAAATTTAGTGGAACTTTGAGAAACACTACTGATAATATTTTTGAAATATAACATATTTTGTGGTTTTAAGAATCACCATTGTTTTTATTATGTTTTATCGTATTCGTTTAAAACTCTAAACTTTCATTTGGGATGAATAAATCAATAACTTTAACATTCAAAATTTGGTGAAAAATATAGACTTCAGTTGATTATCGTGAAGATAAAAGATATAACAAAATTAGTGAAACTATTTTTCATCAAACTAAACTTAATCAAAACTGAGTTATTGGTTAACAAAAATTTCATTGTAACGACCAAAATTAATTATAAGAAGTGCCATTAACCTATGAACATGGGCGGACGTATATAATGTTTGGGAAGGGTAGTTGTCCTCCATAACATTTTTAAATTTAATACTAATTTTTTAAATTTTATACGTTATTATTTAATAGATTTAATTTCTCTCTTGTATATAAATAATTTTTAGATCTGCCATTGGAGCATTGTATTAGAAAAAATAACCACAACATCGTGTACATCAATGATAGCATATAATAAGTTTAATTGTTCTATTCTTTTTTTTTTAAACTATGAATTAATGATAGGATATAATATCCCTAATATATTATTTGAGAAATTTTTTAACAGAGTAATTTTATACTGACATGTTAATAACAAAAATGTCACGCTGACGTGTCAACATCACAATGAATTTCAGTTTAAATATAAAATGGTTTAAATTACTAGAATAATTACAATACATGTCACTAATATTAATTTTGTTAGATAATAAATATATTTTATTCAACTAACCAAAAAATATTATTACATTTGCAAAACTAATAATTTTTATTTCTTTAATTTTTTCATACGTTAATTTATAAATAATTTCAAATAAATAATAGATTTAAGTTATTACTGTAATTCCTAATATATTGTTTGAGAAACATTTAAAAAATAACATTACTCTAACGTGTTATTAACAGAAATATCATGCTTACGTGTTATCACTACAGTAAATTTCAAATAAATATATAAATAAATATAACTTATTAGAATAATTACAATTATACTATTTTTATCTTTGTTAGAGAATTAATGTATTTTTATTAAACTAACAAAAAATAGTATTAAAAATTCATAAAAAATAATTAATTTTCTTTTCTTAATTTATATATCCAAAAATTAATGTTAAAAAGTAATTTTAAATAAAACTTAAAATTATATAAATATTTAATTTATATTTACTAATAAAATATAATTTACAAATATTTTACTCTAAGTATAAATCTAGTTAGTTTAATGGTTCTATTCTCTTGGTGTCAAAAAAACTGGACCATTGAAGAATGCGTGTCGTTTGGTCGAGTGAGTTACACACATCACACGCCGTGATGTGCGGTTTATGGGTTTGTACACGACAAATCGTCCACTCATCTTATTAGCTCATGGGCTTCACAGATATCAGGCCTTCCCGTTGGGCTCAACAATCCAAGACAAAAAAATTTCTTTTCAGACGATAAAACGCAGTGTTTACCATTTTTGTAGGTTTAATCTACAAAGTGAGAATATTACAGAGCTTTGTAGTAAGGAAACTATTGCATATGTCAAGTAAGCAGCAGAGGTTAAAAAGAATATCTCACACTGATAGGAAAAACTAATTTGATTTGTTTATGTTTAGCGCATGTTTGCTGTTAGTTTGAGTTCTTATCTATTCATTTTTAATCATATACATGGAGATTCACATAATCATTATTTTTAATGCAATTATCTAAAATATCATTTTTTCAAAAATAAAAATTTCAAAAATACCATCACTAATTTAATTTTACAATAATAATATAAATTTATGACTAAAATATATTTAAAAAATGAATCCAAATATGATATTTTAATTATATTTATAATTTATTTATAAAAAAAATATTTTTTCACATAATTATTTGTGTTATGTTTGAAATTTAAATATTATGGTGGTAGATTTGGAATAAAAAATTTAAAAATGCTATTTTAGGATATTATTCTTATTTTATTTTCTTACCCTTTATTTAAATACTATATTAAATTTTTTAAATTATCTAAACTTAGATTGTAATATTTATTACTTTTGTTGCTCATGTTTTTACTTTTAATTCAATTATATTAAACTAAAAAGGTAAAATATTTTGATAAAATAATGATATGTTGGTTAACAAAAAAAGTAATGATATGTTTTTTATAAACTTGTGATCTTGTCAAAACACTTAGTAGTACTAAAGTTTATTATTAATTTTATGTTTAATGTATCAGTCTTAGAAATCAAACAACTGATTTTTAGTGAAAAAATCTTTACAGAAGTTCTTATTTTTATTTTCTTGAAATATTATTTCTATACATTACAACTAAAATTGTATAAATCAGCATATAAAGCCACATTTCAAGATGAATTGAATTCTGTTCTCTTGTAATAAAATCTTGTTATATTGCAACTGACCTGTTAATCCAACGTTTTTTTAGCACTTTATTTATTTTTAGTTTGGAAAACTGCTATTTTCAATCGCGAATTTTTTCATTACTTAAATTCATTTAAAGTATACATAGCATTATTTTAGATTTTTGTTATAAATTTAGTATTTAAAATTTAAAATTTCAAAAATATCACAAATTTTTTAAAAATATATATATTTATCATAAATAAATTATAAATATGTAATATTATATTTGAATTGTTTTTTCTAATTTAATGTTTAATTTTTTCTTATAAAAAGGTTTAATTTATTATAATATTAAATTTATGATATTTTTAAAAAAATTAAATTAATAATGTTATATTTATAACAAAAACTTAAAATAATTTTATTTTGTCAACTGTACTTAAACTACTATTATTCTTATTGTTAAACACATTCCATTTACAATTACATCCAAAACTAAACAAAATTTTACAAATTTAAATGACCAATTAAAAATGCAAATATGATAATTTTTAATGAATCATTTACAGACTATCTCATTAAACAAAAACTAATTACATAATTCTCTTATTACAATTCTTTAAGAGACTAATAACTTGGTCTCTTACAATAGTTTTTCAAACAATTAAACTTCCACAATACCATAAACATATTATTACTTGTGAAATAACATAATATTTAACTGCAAAAAATAATATGAAATCTATTTAAATTTGTTTGATCTAAAATTTAAGTTACATTCTACATTATTATATGTTTAATAGTTAAAGATTTTTTTATATTTATTAGAAAAGATGAAATGTAAATTGCTATAAATTTATTTTTCATAAAATTAACCAAAATATATCTCTTATACCATATATAACAAAATCAGAAAATATAAATATCAAATTATTTTATGTGCCATCACAATATTTTCAGTAATTGTTATTTAACTAAGTACTGACTAACTAAACTTATGTAAATTGTTTGGCATGTTTGATTCAAAATCCCGAACAAATAAAACTTTTTTTTTATTTTTCTGGTTACTTTAATTTATAAATCATGCAATATTTATAATTAGATATAAAAGTTTGCTTACAACTAAAAGTTATAAACTAATATTAAAATAAATCAAAGAAATAAAAATTGTAACCTCTATTGATTTTATGTTCATTCCTTAATATAATATATATAATTTACAATTTCATTAATTGCATCAGTATGAAAATTAAATAACTAATTTGAAAACAAATACCAAATATATAAGAAAATTAAAATAGGTTTTTAAAACTTTCTTTCATACATCTATTTTACGAATTGATTTGTGTTCGTAGATTAAGTTATATATGCATTATAAAACAAATACTTAGGCTTTATAACAAAATTCAATATAGTAAATATATATATATATATAAATTTTGCATAAGATAACAAATCAAATCAAAGAAATTATAGATATGTAAATATTATATGCTAAATTCAGTATTGAATTTATAATTTATATGATACCAAGTTTAAATACTGTAATAATGTATATTTATTTCTAGTATATATGTTGATATATAATTATAACACACCTAAAATTTAATAACTTTTATAAACCGTTTAATTAAAATAATAAAGATGGAAATGTTATGAAACGAAAATGGGAAACGAAAATGGGAAAATGGGAAATGTTTCCTATTCCGAAGTTAACCCTAATTTCTCCAACGAAATCTCCTCTTATTTAAACAAACGCCTCTCATATAAAAAATCATTCCTTGTCAATCTTTGTTCTAGCTTTTGATTCCTCGTCTGAGAAAAAGAGGTATTTCTCAAGATTCTTCGACCCTTTTTGTGTTTTTGTTTTTCGCCGGCTTATTAGGGATTTACTTTATTGAGAGATAGATTCTTGGAAATTTGTTTGTATGTTGGCTTTGTTAGAGAGGTTTCGTTTGATATTGTCAGCGGCGATATCTTCATTGTCTAATTTGTTGTTCCTCGATGACGATTGTGAATCGTATAGGTTTGACAGAGATCGGAATTTGTGTTTTTTGGTTTTTGATATCTTAAATTTTCGTGTACTAATTTGTGAGATTTGTCAATATCTTCTCTAATATCGTTTGGTTCTTTCTTCTTTCAGCGTTTTGTTCGCAAGAGGTAAAATTGTGAAGCTTCTTTTATGTCTGACAAGATTTCTCCGTTTTGCTGTCGATCTGGTTGCTTGGAAAATACTGTCCTACATCCAGAATTAAGGACTACTAGTTCTTCTATAACTTTAGGTTCACGCATCTTCAAACCGGAGACTCCTTTGAAGATTGTGGCTCAGTTTCCCAGTTCGACTGATTGTTTTTCCGGCTAAGAAACTCAAGATGGCGCTGCAGAACATTGGTGCATCGAACCGTAATGATGCCTTTTACAGGTACAAGATGCCAAAGATGGTTACCAAGACTGAAGGCAAAGGTAATGGCATCAAGACCAACATTATAAACAATGTTGATATTGCAAAAGCATTGGGGCGGCCTGCTTCTTACACGACCAAGTACTTTGGTTGTGAGCTCGGAGCTCAGTCCAAATTTGATGAGAAGACCGGTATATCGCTTGTGAATGGAGCTCACAACACGTCCAAGCTCGCTGGGCTTCTGGAGAATTTCATTAAGAAGTACGTCCAGTGCTATGGATGTGGAAACCCAGAGACTGAGATAATAATCACAAAGACGCAGATGGTGAATCTTAAGTGTGCTGCTTGTGGATTTATCTCTGAGGTTGATATGCGGGACAAATTGACAAATTTCATTCTGAAGAACCCACCTGAGCAGAAGAAAGGTTCAAAGGACAAGAAAGCAATGAGAAGAGCTGAGAAGGAGAGGGTTAGAGAGGGTGAGGCAGCCGACGAGGAGCAGAGAAAGCTAAAGAAGGAAGCTAAGAAGAAAGCATTATCTGCTTCTACAAACGGGAAGGATGCTTCGTCTAAGATGCCCATGAACCATTCTTCTGATGAGGATATCAGCCCAAAGCATGATGAGAATGCGCTGGAGGTGGATGAAGATGACGATGATGATGGTGTTGAGTGGCAAACTGATACTTCTCGAGAAGCTGCTGAGAAAAGAATGAAAGAACAGTTAAGCGCTGTAACTGCAGAAATGGTGATGCTCTGTGCAAAAGAAGCAGAAGATGCGAACAAGGCGCCCAAAAGCAAATCAAACGGGCATGTGAATACTGAGAATCCTCCAGAGGAGGAGAAGACGCTTGTAGAGGTAGTGAAAGAGTATTTGAAGAAAGGTGCAACGATAAGCGAGATTAGAACTTCAATCTCTTCACTTGCTGTTCCTCCTCAAGACATCATGGACGCACTCTTCAATGCTCTCTTTGACGGTGTGGGCAAAGGATTTGCAAAAGAAGTGGAGAAGAAGAATAGTTACTTGTTGGCTGCAACGCAAGAGGATGGATCGCAGATGCAACTGCTGAATTCAATCGGGTCATTCTGTGGAACAACTGGAAATGAAGAAGCGGTTAAAGAGGTGGCTCTGGTTCTTAAACAATTGTACGACCAAGACATCATTGAGGAAGAGATTGTGCTGGAATGGTTCAAAAATGGTCTGATCGGAGTTGACAAAAACTCGCCGGTTTGGAAGAATGTGAAACCTTTTGTGGTGTGGCTCCAGAGTGCTGAGTCCGAATCCGAAGAGGATGATTGATAGTTCTTTTTTCTCTTCACTGGTTTTTTTTCAATGTTTTTTTCTTGTTGTCGGATTTCTTACCAAACTATTCATGAATTCGCTTTTCTTCGGCTGAATCATTTTGCAGTGTTTCTATGAAAAGAATATAAGAACTTTATCATCTTTCCCCTAAAAGACAGAGACTGTTATTTATTATATGCTATTTAACCGTTGCTCGAATTTATTGGTTTCATAGGTAAACCTCTGGCGATTAAAATAGGATGTTTAATCTTGTTTTGGGTACGGTTTTGCTTTTGTAAGAAATGTTGTAACCAATAATTATTGTCCGGTAAGATTTTATTGGAAAGTATACTTTATTCTTCCTAGTTCTACCTACAAAGCCAAGTATAGTTTGTTGCTCACCAGATTCGAAAGATGGTCATTGACTTGTTGGTATAATTGTCGTTTGTCATTGTCATGATTACTTTATTTATTATTTTATTTAATATAAAATAACCTTGATGTGATAGTAGGCCGTTTATTAAAAAAAACATGCGCACAACAAAAGCAAGTCAATAAATAAGTCGTATTTATACCAGTTTACACCATGAACTGTTTCAATTTTCCTAAGAGAAATTTGTGATGAAATAAATGGAGTTTTGGCTGACTATTGGCACGAGAAAAAGATCTATGTATAGGGTTGTTTGGAAAATAATGGTTTACCAAAAAAATTTAGAGAATGATTAAGCTTTGCATTTAGGAAAGATCTCTTGGGTTGGCTTTGGGAATGTATAATGTTAAATCTGGTTATTGGTTTGCAAGTCACCTTCCTGATTATGAGAATAAATTTAAATAATCTACCTCCTTTTATCATATCTATTTCCCAATATAGAAGAAGTTGTGCAGATGAAGAATCAACAGAACAACATCAGTGTTTTAGTTGTATGTCTGCACATCGGTTATGATTCTAATTGTAGAAATCTGTCTATAAATTTTTAAATTGACTGTCTAGTTGAAAAATTTGGTGTTAGGGTGAGTTTTTAGTGGGCACTTAGAGCTGTCTGATAAGTAGGAAAAAAAAACACAATGAACTTTCTTTAAGGGACCATCCATCTTATTTAATTTATTTATTCACTACATATATATCGTATGAAATAATAAAAAAATATTATAGTAATTTCTGTTTTTAGATTTAAGTATTTAGATTTACTCTGGAATTATTTTGGTTCTTTTATTTGTTTTACCATTACAAAGCCAAAGATCAAAGTAATAGAACTGCAAATTACCAAATAAAAGAAGATGAAATTGCCTTATTAGTTTTCCTCATGGGTTTATAGATTTATTCTGAATTGCAAAATTGTGTTTGTTTCTATGTGTTATGAAAACAATAAACTGAAAAATAATTAAAAAAAGTTACAAAAATTCTTAATAGGTAAGTTTACAGAGATGTTGTATTGTTATTGAATTATTTGGATATATCATGTTTTTTCTTCGATTTAATTTATATTTTTTTCAGAAACTACCAGCTATTAAATCAGTAAAGATCTAAGTAAGACAGATTGTTGATTCCTGTACAAAATAGGATAACCTTAAAACTGATTCTCTGTGATTTACTATGATTTTGTACAAAAAAGATGCCATAAAAACATAAATTAAATAACCAAGTAATAGACAATACACAAGGTTTTCTTTTGTCTAATGTGAAAAAGAATCGACATCAAGAATTCTAATCCTCACCTCTCCTGAAAACATGAAAATTATAAGACAAAATATTTGTCTTTCTATTGTGTTTCAATTATTCATCCAAATTTACCTCAACTACTTTTATCTTTTTCTTAAAAAACAACTTCACAGTTAAGTTTCTGTGTAATGGAAAAGATCATTCAAAGTGTCTATGGTCTCCTTCAAAACTGTAGTAATCCGTATATTAATTAACTGTTTCCATTTTTAAAATCTACAGAAGTATTCGTTTTATTATTCATAATTTTTTTTTGGGTACAAGTAGAAAACACATGAAACTGTTTTTTTATTGTGACAATAATTTATTCTATAAATAATGACATCATTAACTGAACCTGAAAACAAGGAAAAGAGAAATAAATGGAACTAAAAACCGAGAAAAAAGAAAAAGAGAAGAGAGTGAGATGCACGCGCAATCGAACGGTGTAGAAGAAGAGGAGATTATTTACAGAAAGTTTGTTGTCGTGGCAAAAACTGTAAAATAATAAAAAAAATCCCGTAGCAGCGTAACAGTAAATCGGTAATATCTCTATCGTCTCTAGTCTCTCTCTCTATTCCTCCGCTTTTGCTTCCGTTTCGTGCCCGTTTCCATTCTCTCCCTCTCAGACACATGGTCTCTCTCTCTCTTAACACCTAACAATACCTACTTCTTCTTCTTCTTCTTCGCTGACTTCTCTGCAGTGAAAACGACATAGCCTATGTCACCGCCGTCGGCAACCGCTGACATCCTCCGTGAAGTCGACCCGAGGATCTGGCGTGCTTGTGCAGGTGCCTCCGTTCAGATCCCCTCTCTTTATTCTAGGGTTTATTACTTCCCTCAAGGCCATGTCGAGCACTGTTGTGCATCATCCGTCATGTCTTCTACCCTTTCAATTACCTCTCCAGTTCCATGTCTCGTCTCTTCAATTGAGTTACTCGCCGATCCGATCACTGACGAGGTTTTCGCTCACCTCCTCCTCCAACCGATTTCTCCGGAGCAGTTTACGCCCCCTATTCTCTCTAGATTCGGAAGATACGAGAGCGATGAAGAGGAGAACAAGATTACTACCTTCGCTAAGATTTTGACGCCTTCCGATGCTAACAATGGCGGCGGTTTCTCCGTCCCTCGTTATTGCGCCGATTCTGTTTTCCCGCCGCTCGATTTTCAAGCCGATCCTCCAGTTCAGAAGCTATTCATCACTGATATTCACGGCGTTGTTTGGGATTTCCGGCATATCTATCGCGGTACCCCGAGGCGGCACCTATTAACCACCGGATGGAGCAAGTTCGTGAATAGTAAGAAACTTATCGCTGGAGATTCGGTTGTTTTTATGAGGAAATCGGAAAATGAGATGTTTATCGGTGTAAGGAGAGCCCCAATATCCAGCAACAGCGGAACAAGCTTCTACGGTGGAGATGAGTACTCTAGTTATTACCAGAGCAGCGAAAGCGCTGCTAAAGAAGACGACGGTGGTGGAAAGAAGGGGTTTAGGAGGACTGGGAAAGGGAAATTGACGGCTGAAGCTGTGTCCGAGGCGATTAATAGAGCAGCAAAGGGTCTGCCGTTCGAGGTAGTCTATTACCCTACGGCTGGATGGTCGGATTTCGTGGTGAGAGCAGAAGATGTTGAGGCCTCCATGGCCATATTCTGGACACCTGGAACCAGAGTGAAGATGGCCATGGAGACTGAGGATTCTTCGCGGATTACTTGGTTTCAGGGAATAGTATCCTCTACATATCAGGAATCTGGTCCATGGCACGGATCTCCTTGGAAACAGCTTCAGGTACATGATGATATGCATGGCCTATTCCCTTTAATGTTGAGCTGATTGGAAAATGTGGAATCGATCCAATTTCTAGGGAACTTTTTGTAAGCAAGCCTTTCAGGAATAGTTAAAAGCCTCATTCTGGTTATTCAAATACCAATTGGGGTTTGGACAATGTGAGGTTCCAATTGTTGCGTCAAGTTTAGATTGCTGGATTGCTTTGTTGGGGCCTCTTTTGAAATCTAAATATTTTGATTTGGAAACAGGACAAGATAGTTCATATGAAAATTAATGTTGTATCCCTTAGTTTAGCTGTTTGAGATTCATCTTTCACAGAAATAACATGTATTGGTTAATTATATGATGTAGAGTTGATTTGCCTTATCCTTCTTTGGCCTGGCATTGTACACTGCGTTAGTTAAACTCGCTCTTGCAGACGGGTTAATCTTAGGATACTCTTTTATTACCAGTAGATATCATGCTTCCTATGATCGTTTATTTGCTTTGTACTTGCGTAGATTACATGGGATGAAGCTGATATGCTTCAAAACGTGAAGAGTGTGAATCCATGGCAAGTGGAAGTCGTTGCGAACCCAAGTCAACTTCATGCCGCATTCCCTCCAGCAAAGAGGTTGAAGTACCACCATACCACAGGGTTCTTGAGTGGAAAAGAAGGAGAAATCTTCTATTCTCAAAATGGACTGTCTAGTGCAGCAGCACCTGATCCAAGTCCATATGTGTTATCGTATTCTACATTTCCTGCTGGCATGCAGGGAGCCAGGCATTATGAATTTGGGTCTTTCAATCAGACCGGATACATTGAAGAAAGTCTTCCCCAGTTATGCACCAATAACTTTTTTACTCCGCTTCCTGGGTTGGCAAAAGTCTCGACTGAGATGAATTTTGGCAGTCCACCATCAGATAACTTGTCACCTAATAGCAACAGCACTAATCAGTCCTCTGGGAATGACATGGTTGGAAACAGAGGCCCCGTGTCAGCAAGAGCTAACTCATTTCAATTATTTGGGAAGATCATCAACGTGCAGGAGCTTTCTGAGAGCGGTCTTGCAGAGTTTGGCTTGTATGAAGAGGATGGCAGCAAAGAATCAAGTGACAATGAAATTCGGAATGAGACACAGTTGTCCTTGACTCATTGCCCTCAAAGCCTGTAAAGAATCTTGGTGCCTACAGATTCCAAAAGCCACGCAGGTTATATTAGCTGCCAAGGTATTGTATTCTCCACACTAGAAGCACGTTTATGATCTTCTGTTATGACCGATGATACTTGTGAAAACTATCTCTTTGTCTCTCGAGCCTGTGGTTATCGCCTTGTGGAGAACTACAGTACATGTGCTTTCTCTGTACTTGTTATGCTTCTTTTCTTTTTAATAATTGCATATTAATCAAGTGTCTCTCTAATAATTTTTTGGTGTCTTTGTTGATTATAAGGACATATTTTAATGACTTGTACTTTTTTTTTATTTGTGGTGTGTTTTCACAGGTTTCAAAGTCTTTGCTGGAATCTCCCAAAAGTACTATATATCTGGTTTTTCTGCATTGACTTTCTCTTGTTTTTACTTTACCACGTGACAATGTTTTTTAAACCAAATTTCACATTTGATGAACATCTCGCTCTCACTCTCTCTCCCCTACTCATTCTAAATGTTTATGGTTTATTTTTCTAAAAAACTTGCAATTATTAACCTTGAAAGTTTTTTACCAGCATTTAAACATCGACCTCGATTAAATACTCACAATATAATCTTGAAACTAGTGTCTAAATACGGTGGTCAAAAACATGGTTTAACATTAGCCAAACGACTGCTTTTTGTCGTTTATATTTTTATTAAATATAAGAAATCATAAAATAATAATTTTGAATATTATATTTTTAAAATTTAAAGCCATGGCACTATTTTAAAGGAAAACAAATGGTTCTATTAAATTTTCGGCGGCACTAGACTGATGTACTAGTTTGATGGTTTTATATGTTAATATTCTTATATTCTAACGTTTAAAATGGTAGTGAAAATTCCATCAACATTTAAATTTCCTCCGCCGTGTGAAGCTTATAGATGAGTGGTGCCCACAAATGTTGGAAACAAAAAAGTAGGCTTAGTTGTTGTCTTAATGAATGTGGGCCTAATGATGCATCTACTAAGTATAACGGCGCCATCCAGAGCTAATTAACTGTCGTTTTTGGCTTCTTCAAATAAAAATAAGAAAGAGTTAGGTAACAGAAAAAAGATAGAAAAGTTCTCTAAAAGGCTATATAAAAGCTCGCCCTACACTTGTTCTCTCTCTATCTCTCATTAATCTTCTCCCTATAGCAGCGCCTGTTTTTTTTCCTAAATATGTTAGGGGTTGGTTTGGTTACTGAATTAATCACAAATGTTTTTTAGGTTGGTTTGGTTAACTATAAAGACGATTTAATTAATTTATGGGCTGATCAGGAGACAATTCAAAGTCATTAAATATTTCAGTTCAATGTATATCGGGATTATGCATCCAAATTTGTTGTTACTCTTCACTCTATCTTATTACATGAATTTTGATACATTTAAGGGGAGCATGATATACATTTAAGGTAAGAATTTTTAGAATTAGTTTTAATAAACATATAAATTTTATAATATACTAGTTTAGAAGAATATCAGACATATCTCTAATATATTATTTAAGAAATATTTTTTTAAAAAAATTTCATCCTAACGTGTTATTAATAGAAATGTCGTGCTTACGTGTTATCACCATAATAAATTTTCAAATAAATATATAAATATATTTAAGTTAATAAAATAATTACAATATATGTCATTGTTATTAATTTGATTAGAAAATCAATATATTTTATTAAATTAACCAAAAAATATTATTAAATTTGTAAAAATAATTATTTTTCTTTTCTTAAGTTATATATACAAAAATAAATATTAAAAATAATTTTAAATAAAAGTTAAAATTATATAAATATTTAATTTATTTAATAATAAAAAATCTATATAATTTACGAATATTTTTCCCTATGCAGAATGTGAATATAAATCTAGTACATATTATATAAACATAATCATTTTTAACTTGAACAAATAGATATACATGATCATTATAATTCGTATAACTTTGATATATGTATTATTAATTTAGATTGTATCATGTGTCAAACTTTAATAACAAGTTTTAAAACAAATAAGTAATGTAAAAGAAACTAAGCTAAAACATGGTTAGTAGAAAAAATATACTTGTTAGCAAATCAATATTTTTAATAAGATATATAAATTTTCTAATATATAAAAATAGAATTATATATATATATATATATATATATATATATATATTTTTTTTCTTATAAATATATAAAAAAATATGATTTGTTGATGTTATTTTTTATGATAGTTAATATAGTAGTGAGTATATATGTTATTATGTTGTTAGTTACTATAAATGATTTTGTGCTAGAAGAATGTGAATTTTAGTATAAAATCTGATCAACGGACTATATTATACGAAATATTTATTTTAAAATTAAATATTTACATAAAAAAATTTATTTTATTTTATTATGTGCTTGTTAATTTTATTTAAATACATTTGATTGTATTTTTTTATAAATTAAAAAAAATAGAAAATGAAATGGTGGAACTACTTAAGGCTTGGGCATCGCATGCTAGAAAATAGCCGCAAAATGGGCGTGTTTCAAAACTATACTATTAATTAGTCAGCCTTCTTTTTTTAATTTTTTTCAAAATATACCATTCTTCAATCACATCATAAAAACTCTCTGAAAACAAATTTTTTCTTTTTTACTTATCAATACATTATCATAATTTTTAAAGAATGTAAAAGTTAACAAAGTAAATAGTTGTTTTTTTTTATTTACAATTCATTAGTTTTGTTTTATTAATTTCGTATCTCGAACCGTTTTTGTAATAATTTTCACCAGTCCAAAAACTATCTGGCAACGTATATTGTAAAGGTTATTATTATTTTTTCTCGTGTTGCTATTACGGATATCTTCAATATATACATACACAGTAGTATACACTTTGAGTGAGTGTAATGGGTCATAAGTTTAATTTCCGTAATTGGTAATAGTATGATAAAGATATAACAACCCATTCTTCAATAATTAGGTATAACGCCAAGTTGAAAAATGCTAGGAAAATAAAATAAAATACGAAAATTTGCAGATTTGGTAATGTGTCTTGAGTTTTAAAAAAATGTAACGAAAAACAAATAATTATTATAGGAAATATACAGCCGTGTAAATGACAGAATGAAAAATCTTTAAAATGTATTTATTTGATAAAATATAGTAATCGTTTAAAATACCATTATTTTAATCTTTTTTTACATATAACATTAAATTTACTAATTATTTAAATTTTTAAAAAATAACACAAATTTAATAATAAAATAATTAAAAAAATTCTAAAAAAGTTAAACCCTAAATTAAAAAAGTGAATTCAAACATTATGTTTTAGTTTTATATATAGTTTATTTAAAATAAATTATTATTTTTAAATAATAATTTGTGATATTTCAAAATTTTTATTTTCATTAATTAAATTTGAAAAATAAATTTATAAATGTGATATTTTAAAATATTACTATAAAAACAGAGATCTTTTTGTTTTGTTTAAAACTTCTGTATAAATGGAATTTTGAATATGGCAAAGGGGTGAAATTTTAAACTGTAAAAGCAACAAGCAAAGCCTGAAATTTCTTGCGAGACTTTTCAATAGCTTTTTGTTATTTTTTGTTGGTTTTCTGTTGATTAGTGTTTTATGATGCTGACCCTTATGATTTATTTATTTGTAAAAAATATTGTTTTGTATCATATCTATATTTTTGAATATTGTCTTTGGATATCTGATCATTTCTCTAATTTACAAGATGATTCTAATAATTTTGGAGATTACTTTTATTTCCCTCGTTGTATAATTTTTTACATTCATGATTAAACCGAAACTTATTGAGACAGACAAAGCTGCTGAAAGTGATAAGACTTATTCGAAGATTATAATCGAAGGAATTAGTCCTGAGTGAAAAGATGTCAAGTTTAAACATATCAACCACACATCTTTACCTTAAAGAAACCAAAAGCTAACAACAACAACTCTAAAGCTCCAACACATACACGTTTTCTCTCTTAAAGAAGCAATTGTTACGTAGCTAGAATTTTGAAGTAGCCAAATAACTCACACAAGCAAATCTCAAGCCGACCACTAACTTAACTCTCTTTTATCAGACCAAATAGAAGACAATACATGTTATACATCCGAAGAAAAAACCTACACCGCTGGCGAAACCACGATGTGCTTTCTTCTTCTTTGTGTCCGAGTACGAATGCTCTTAAGAACAAAAAACAAACAAAAATCAGATTTCACACACAAAAAAACTCATAATGAAAAGAAGAGCACGAGATGTTCTCTGTCGCTGCATCAAGTCAAGTCAATTCAAATCAATCTTCAGACATTTTAATCATTTGATACGTCTTCGTTTTTATTACATTCGCTTCGTTCTGCCATATTGACAAACTCTCTTTTTGCACTCAAATTTTTATTCATAAGTAACAACAAACAAATAAGCAGCCAAGGAAAAAAATATCATCAGACGTGTCATTTACCTGTCAATGTCATATATATGTACAAGTCTCTCCATTAGAAGGTCTATATGTTCACCTTATAAAAAATCATTTTTATTTATTTATTTTGACATTTTATTTTTTTAAATAGGCTTTAATCTGCAAGCAAGCATCATATTATCTTCCTTTTCGGAATATAAATAAATCACATTTACTTATTTTTTTCGTTTTTTTAGATATAACAAAAAAAAACAGAGAGCATATTATCAATCTGATTCATCTAAAAAGCCTATTACAACCTAAAATTCTTTACCTGTGGCTACAGAAACCCAAAAGCAGTTCCCTTCCATCAACAATCTCATCAAAGAAATCATCAATCTCAACAATTATACTCTCTGTTCCATTCCTCAAATTCCCAATATTCCCTTTCAAATTTTCCACTCTCTCTTTTAATCCTTTCACCGCCTCTTCCTCCTCTGCTTCGCCGCCGCAACACCGCCGTTCTAGCTCTGCTTTGAGCTCCTCCATCGCTGTTTTGCTCCTTCTATACTCGTACATCATTATCCCTTTCCTTATCCCTGTCCTCTCCATTTCTGCCGCCACTCTCTGCTTCAATCTCACCATCGCCGTCGCCGTCACTGTCACAGTCGTCGTATTGTCGCCCGGAATGCAATAAACCAAACCTTGCATCAGGATTACGAGTAGTAACGAGTTTACGTTCTTCATTATGTTCATTACTCCTCGGAAGCCGCTGAATCCGTTCTGAATCTTCGAAGACTCCATTGCCGTCGTCGTAATTTGCTCTGACCAAAACGGAAACCTTTGAATTCGATTCTCCATCAAAGCTCTGTTTTCTTCCTCTGTCCCCACCGCTTCTCTCCGACTCCTATCTCCGTTTATAAAAAAATCACCAAATCAAAATAAAAAAGTTGCAACTTTATCCGAGAATAAGCAATACCTGTCGGGAATTCTGACGGTGGTGGTGGTGAGAGTCCAGAGAGGCGACGATGGAAATCGCGGCGGAGCAGAAGCTTTCCATGGAAGAGAGAGAGGATTTGATGACGTGGCAGACGTCCCAGATCTTGGAGGTTTCATCCATGTAGTCGTCGAGCCACTTGTCACCGACAGGGAGATTGAGTTTCTGAACAAGAAGTGTAAGATGAGAGTGAAAGGTTCGTAGAAGACAGATCACTTTCTGTAGAAACTGTACGGACATGAAGTTGTTGGAGAGATAAACACTTTCAAGATCTTCCATTGATCTGTTTAGAAACGAATAGAATCCGTTTACTGAGTTTGTCGATGATGGATCCATTATAAACCCTAAAAAATTGTTTTTAGGGTATTTGGTGGATTGATGATTCAAGTGAGATAAAGGAGAGGAAATGGAAAGGTTATATATAGTAGAAGGGAGTGCGAGAAAGAGAAGAAGCAGAGATTTTCTAACACAGAAAGTGATTTCTGGGGGCAATGATGATTGTTTCCTATAGAGGAGGAAATGATCATTGGTAAACTAATATCTCTAATTTACCCTTTTTTTACTTAAATTTCAATGTGGGAAGAGTAAAGGCCTAAAAAGAAATCATGCATAAGTTTTAGGGAAATGAAGAAACTAGAAAATGGAATTTTCTAAAGAATCCATTTAACTTTTTGAATTTTATTTTGGGTTACAGAAACTTTTACATTATTATTTAGAAAACTACATTTCAAATAACATTACTTTAAATATTATTATAAATAACTAATTTAAATAACAAATGTCAAATATATAGGAAGATTAAAATTGGTATGAGCATTATGAAATCTAATATTTAAAATTCAGATTTTTGATTACTTAAATAATTATCTGAAAATAAATAAATACATGTACTAACTTAACAAATTATAAACATTGAGTTATATTTATATTATAAAACAAACTTTATTTATAAACACAAATGATTTAACATTTATGAAAAACATGTAAGCAAAATAATTATTTAATTAAATCTACAAAATATAAATATAACAAAAAATTAGAAATATATAACTTCTAGCATAGTTCAAGTTAAATCCTAACAATTTTATAAATATAAAATATTAAGTTTCACATTTATATTTATATTGCGAAGATTTCATAAAATAAAAGTCAATTATCTTTACATTATTATTTAATAATAAAAAGTATATTTTATACAATAAAATTAAAATTTTAAAATATTAATTCAAATATCATTATAAATAAATAAATCATAGAAGAAAACCAAATACATAATAATGTTAAAATATTCATGAATATTATGAAATTCAATATTTAAAATTCAAATATATTTGAATATACAAATATACTTGAATAATTTTTTTATCCAAAAATAAATAAATTAAATATAAAATTACATCTAACAATTTAAAATTTTTATTTTTATATTTATATTTTGAATATTTTATAAAAAAAATATTATTTATAAACACATTGATAGTGTATTCATTAAAAATTTATAAACTATAAAATATTTAATTAAAATCAAAAAATAAAAATATAATAAAATATTATGATTAACACGATCAATTCCTAGCAAATCATTATTTTTTCTCTCCAAGCTGCTCATATCATTTTATCCCCCTTATTTTTTTTCCAAGGGTTTAGATAGGTTACTTTCCAAATAACATTTTTTTAGGAGTTTTGATTAATAAAAAGAATAAATACTAATGATCATGCTTTATAAGTATACTATTAATTGTATAAGTTGAATACTATATTTATTTTTATTTTGTTTTTTAGCTTACGGAATATTGTGAGTGTTTTTTATCTAGTTTATAATTTTATTCACTAAAAATTCTTAATAGATTAATTTCATGATTATATTTCTCATATTATAAAAACTGAAAAGTTTTATAGTAATATGAAATTGATGTACTATAAGTAACAATAATTGATGGTAGCACAATAATAAAGATAGTGTTTTAAAATTAACAAAAATTTACAAACATGCAAAACAAATAGAAAAAAATATTATGATTGTCACCTTTTTATAAGGCAAAAATAACTGGTTTTTATGTGATGTCAGTATTATTTTTTTATCCTTTTGTACCACGAATTTTTTTACCATCTTTTTACTATATGTTTTTATGAATCGCAGATAAATGGTACACAGAGGGTAAAAAAGTTAATCGTACTCGTAAAAGTGATTCCACAACCTATACAATATTTACAACACACCATTGCTAATTCATAATACTTTGAACTAATTTATACTAAAATCATATTGTATCTCATATGCAAAATAAAAAATAGATCCATATATATATATTTTGATTTTTATGGCTAAAAGGGGAATTTGTTTTAAAACATTGCATGATCTAATGCATCTTAGATATTTATTTAGGAAAATTGGTTAAAATGTTACTTATAATATCATCTACATAAATTATGCATTTAAATTTATTTGAAACATGAACTTCATATTTCAACCCTAACTTTTACCATCCATAACTTACCATATTTAAAAATTGTTCTAATATTTAGATTATTAAATTTTACTCAAAGGAGAATTCTCAAGCATTTAATTTTCGTAATGTTAAATTACACTTTTAGTTGGGATATTTACAAAATTATTATTTTTAATTATGTTTCTGTTGTGTTAGCATTGAAGCATTGTTACTATAGATTATTTTCTTTCTGTTGAAATTGAAAACTTCGTGTTTAAAACTTATATATAATCAATATTAAAATTAGCAAAACATAGATGCTTTTAATAAAATATTAGCGAAACTTTTTAATAGTTATATACGTACGATATAAATAATTAGATTTATTTTAACTTTAAAAACTTAAATTGAGGAAATCAGTTTTCACTATATCAATCAAAATCTACATTATATTGTTGAAAATCTAATCTTATTGTTACCATAGAATATTTCATTACTTTATATCTTATTAATATTTTATTTCTTTTACTTCTAAAAATTGATTCACGTTTTTAATATAAAATTTGGTGTGTTTAATATTTTCATTTTCTATTAGATTGCTATAATAAATATAAATAAGCATATATTAATGAATGTTTCACATATATTTTAAATTTAAAACAGTCTTGCTCATGAAAACATCTTAGATGGAGAGAAAACTCTCCTACTATATATATGATTACAAGTATAGAGATTTTTTTAGTAGTTTCCACAAGGACAGCTAATACCATTTCATGCTTTGCTAGTTTTAACTTAAAAGGGTTTAATGTTAATGACCGTATGAAAATGAAATTCGTGCATGTAATTATAATATATAATGTAAATAAAAGTATACAAAGAGTGAAGAGTTTAATCAAATTTGTAAGTTCAAAGTGGCATTCGGACCCATTTAACGGCGGACATCAAATATATAACATATAATAGACACAATGTAATATTAAAAAAATTGTAGAGTATATATCGGATAAAACTAATCAAATGCAAAAGAGAAATATATGTTGCAAGCTAAGCAATGTATAAGTTGCTTTATTCGCGTTATCAGGCCGGCGCATATTCTATACTTTTTATTATTCCATTGTTGTACACATTATTTTTTTATAAACCAAACGAATAAATAACTAAAATAGTGGTTGAATCACCTTTACGTCCATCATATAGATGTAGAGTTCGACTCTATATTTTTTTGTACAAAAATATTAAATATTTGTATACAAATATTAGAATATTGGAATGATCTATTATAATCTAGTGACCAAAAAAAATCCAACAAATACATAGAGAGATGATGATATCAACCAAAAAGATAATTAAATTATGGTAATGTACTACTATATGGAATTAACTCAACGAAAATGATTTTATGATAACTAATCAACAAATATTGGCTCCATATTGTAAAATTTACACAAATATGCATGGGATTTGAGGATAAATATATGTGTATGAAAATTGGGTGGTGAAGTGTGGGAGAGAGGGGACCATCAAATCTAGTGGAAGCGTCGGGCGACTCAATAATTTTGGCTTCGCGATTACCCCTTTTCTCATTTTTGTCACATTTTTAATACAAATTTTTGTCCTCAATTTGTCTATGTTATCCTCTCTCTCTCTTTATTTATTCTTAAAATATTTCATTGATGACAGACGCTAAATATTAGAAAATGTAGTACATGAATAGATTTGAGTTGGGAAAAGCAAGTGGTCTAGTGGTTGTACCACTTCTACATCTATTCTAGAGGTGTGGAATTCGACTCCACCGTTCCTCGTAGAAAGGTTCTAAATCTTCATATGAAAAATATTGGACTATTGGGTCGGCCCGTTGTGATCCAATGATAAAAAAAATATATATATTTGAGTTAAAATGATGAACTTTACTTATTCAAAAACAATCATGAATTTTTTATAACTCCAATGTTATTGGTTATAAGTTTTGTAAATGTTTCTTTAAAATTCAATGCTACTAAGTTAGTAAATACTAATATAAAAAACCTTTTCAAATTATAATGTTATCGAAAATACTTTAAACTTCTAATGTTAATAATTTTGGAGAAGGTTCTTAAATAAAAATACAAAAACTCAAATTTCATGATTTGAAGTGGGATTGCAAACAGTTTTAATATTAAAACAGAATAATTGTCGTAGATATGATCAAAATCATACCAAAACTCAAATCATTCCAAATACTAACACATATTCTTTATTTTTGTTTTATTTTTTTGGAACAATAATACTATTCATCAACGAATATATATATATATATATATATATATATTTAGGGCAATTGAATAAAATAACATTATTTTAAATTTTTGTTCCAAATATAACACTAATCATTTAAATTTGTAAAGTAGTACAAATTTAATATTAAAATAATTAAAAAAATTTCTAATAAAAAATTTAAACCCTAAATTAGAAAAAGTAAACCCAAACATTATATTTTAATTTAATATATAATTTATTTGAAGTAAATAATTATTTTTATATAATAATTTGTGATATTTTGAATTTTAGTTTTAGTCTGTTAAATTTGGAAAATAAAATTAAAATAGTGATATTTTAGAGTATTACTCTTATATTTATCCAAACAAAATGCAAATAAAGTTCGGGAAAATTCTAAAAGATATAATATTGGAAGAATTATTCGTATATGATAACTAATTCGAATAAATGAAAATTTAATAATATAAATGTATATATATTACTAGACAAATCGAAGAGTAGTAAAATTGTTAGAATGTTTCGTTTTCTGAGTAATAGCTTTAGACAAGGAAGCAACTGTTTTTGGTCCATACATTATGAATTGGATTTTCCAATTTTTTTATTAAATTACTTTACTTCGCTGTTCCATTAAATTCCGGCTGATAATAATATTATATTTTATTTAGTGCTATAATTGTTTTCGTCTTTAGATATAGTTACAGATGTATTCGTACTAGTAAATGTTTAAAACCTTCAACTCTAAGATAATTACTTGGGTAAAAGAAATAAAAATTCAAAGACATTGGAGCTTTTTGTAGTCTTCTACAGTTTTGTTAAAACTCGATTGAGAAAAATAGGTTCTAAAACCAGTAAAAAGTCATGAAACCTTTTATTGTATTAGACTCGTTGTACCTAATCATTGTCACTACTAATTAAGGTCAAAGTAACCTTTGAGTCTTTAACAAAGGGGAAAAAATCGAATAAACTGAAAAGAAAAAAGTGATTAGTAAATAACTTATAGCATTTCACTAATCCTCTAAGGGATATATGGAAGAGTTTATAATTTAGAGGGTCGAGAGCCGTCACTTCAAAAATATTGTTATCTGTTTATGTTATTTTAAAATTGTAAAGGTAAAGGTGTTGAGCCGAAATTAGAATGCAAAGGTATATATATTATGATATTTAAATGTTATAAATGGTAGAGACATGTGGTGTAATATTCCACTTTAGTGTATATCATTGATGCACATGAAATTGTAGTTGATGTGGTCCAAATTCTCGATAATAAGATTTAAAAAGTAAGAACTAAAAGAAGTGAAGATTAAGGGAGAGTTTATACATTGAAAATGACAAGTGTTTTATATTTACAGGAAATAAATAAGTTTATAAATTTTTTCCAACAATACCAGAGTTTTTATTGTTTCACTTTGTCAAAAATGCTAAAAACCAAAATAAGAAGAGTTTCAGAATACTAAAAGTATACACTTTAGATAGAAATATTCTTAAATACCAAATAAAAATCTTTTATTTCAAAATTTAGTTTTTTTTCGAAAAATACCACTATTTTTTTTTTGCTAAAATACAACACACGCTATTTTTTATTTATAAAAGTTATAAGTTAAATATTTGTATTTGTGATTAGATTTTTGGATTTAACGTTTAGTTTTAGAGATTGGGTTTAGTTTTAAAAATTTAATATTAATTTTAGTTTTATGGTATCTTTTGCCAAATATAAGAACATGAAGTTTGCCAAATATTTTTTCTAGCTAAAGTCAAAATCTTTTTTAAAATTAAGTTAAAACGATTGTAAATTCTAAGAAAATGTCTTTTTGGTGGAGTTGATGAGAATGAGAACGAAGATGTGATGAACTTTGAGTGTTATAATATTTGCCTTTAATAAAACTATTAATATTTATGTACTAGATTTATAATCTAGCAAATTTTCTATTTCTTTTAATATAATTGGAATTATTTTGTCTTATATTTTTTACTATAGTTTAAAATTTTTGATGCATGGTGTTTTAATTATTCTTATATATATGAATATGTTACTAAACGTAGCCGTTTTCTAACTTAAACACCTTTTATGTGTTTACTAGATTTTGATTCCATGCTATCTAGAAGCTGCGAAACCAAAATTCCCCTAGAAAATTCCCCGACAAGTGTCTTCACATCCGTCATAACTGGATAAAGTAAAGTCAACTCCTTACAAAACAGAGTGGGACCAAAAACTTATTAACTGAAGCCCAAACGGGTTTCAAAAAGTCTAGATTTAATTATCTTTTTTTTCATCAAGTCTAGAACTCTAGATTAATTATCAGAGACTGTATTTATCAAACGAAATCGGCAATGGCTAAATATAAATGAAATAACAAGGAATATTTATATACAAGAAGCAAAAAGCATGAGTTTGTCTACGTAAAAATGCATATCTAGTCATGAGGATATGAGTAAAATTAAACCAATCGAGAGGTGTAGGCAGTTAGTTGAGTAGCGTCTACGGTATAGGTTTCTTTCTTCTGCTATTATGTCCTTTTAGAAATATGGATGGTGAAGACCAAAATTTTCGAAATTCCCTTAATAATAATAATAATCAATTTTCGTGGGCCTATCTCTACTCTCTATACGTGTTAAGGTCGGCTCTTTTCTTCTCATTCTACTGCGACACCTATCTATCACCATCACTCTTCCTAAAGCAATTATAAGCGAAAAAATATATATTATTTGATTCATAAAATCAAGAACCAAGACAATCGTCTCATAACAAGTCGTATTCCTTTATTCATTAAGGCTATTGCTAGACCAAAGTTCCAAGAATTAGCAAAACGGTTATTATAAGTGTGGAATCTTGAGAGATTTGTGATTTCAGGTGAGAGTTTTGGTAATATGCAATTATCTAAGTGCGGGAATTTGAGTATATAGATGTATAAGGAGTTGAAACCTGGTCATGCTTCAAGAGCAGACGAGTGTGCAGAGGTCTTGTGTCCTGGCTTGTGAGATATTGGTGTAAGGAAATATCCGGAACTTTCCGTTGGCCATGCACGTTAGTGTTAGCTGAGCGTTACTGACCATTGCCTGTCAAATTTACATATATTTTGAAGACTCCAATTCTAGAATCCGGGTCACACAATGCGTAAGATTTAGATGATATACCCCGCAGGAAGTAGTTATGTCACTGCAACTCCATTTTCTGGTTGGAACACAGTCAACATAACGACACCAATTGCAATGACGGTTGAGATTGATGCCCCAGCACACTGCTATTAGAACCCCAGCAAGTCTAAAAGAACACAAAGATATATAAGCTTATTCATGCCACCAGAACGCAGAGAGAAAAGGCTAGAATTAAAAAAAGAGAGAGAGAGAGAGAGAGAGATTTAAGGGAAATTCTCACATTACACAGAACAGGACCAGGCATGTAATCCTTAGTACAGGTTTGTCAAACTTTTCTCTAAGTCTTGTGGATCTTTTCATATCATCTTCAAACAATTTTCCCTTATGAGGTGGAGGAATCTGTCTCAGCTGTGGGGTGAATAATAGCACAAATCCAAGGAGGAATCCAGATATGAAGCCACCAATATTTGCAAAATTGTCTATATAAGGGAGAAGGCCTATCAGGAAATTGACAGTGGAGATAGTGAATATTATCACTAAGGCTGAAATCTGTAGCAAGCAAAACAAAAGGAAAAACAATCACAAGCAGCAAATTTATAAGAAGAAGATAACACGGGAGAACAAAACACAAGAAATCCTTGACCTTGCAGTTATATAGATTCCAGTTCCTTGCAAGTGCAGAAAGCATAGCTCCAATCAACCCAAAGAAAGCAGCACCGGAACAGATTGATGGGATGTTTCGAACAAACAACACAGCAAAAAGACTGCCCACAAGGCCAGAGAGGAAGTATATTATTGCAATCCTCACTACAAAACCAAAGCAAAAGCAGAATAGAGGCAGATTATCAAGGTGATAAATTTCATCTAAAACAGATGAGGTGAAGTTAACCAAAGCCAAGAAGTTGTGATTTACATGGTCCAAATTGCTGCTCCATGTATATTCCTACGAAAATCAAACTACCAAGATTTATGAAAAGATGAAACAATCCGCTGTGAAGCCACGGAGATGTCAAAATACGCCACATCTCATGATTCTCCGCTAGAGCATTCCAGCTAAGACCTCCCATGTGCTCAAACCTGCAAACTCACAAATAAAATAAGCTTATTCAGTCGTTTTGTAACTACAAACCGCGCCTGTTTACCTCATTTCTCATAAACCTACAGCTCTCAGTCTCTCAGAAGAAGCAGCACTTCTATTTGCACATTCAATTTGGTCATTTCATCTACAGAATGTTATCAGAGACTGAGCACCAAGATCCACAAAAATAAAAACACCTTCGAACTCTACAGAATTAGAACTTGCTGCTGTTATAAGAGATTGAGAAACTACATCAGCTAAGAACTTATACTAGATAAGTAATGATAATCAGAAACTGGTATCTTTTGGATCAACATACTCCAATAAGCTACTATTACTGCTACGAACAATGAGCACAGGCAAAATGGAATCGGAGGCGGTGGAGAAAGCCTCCAAAATTAATCTCTTAAGGATCTTCCAAATTCAGTTATAGGACGATTCCAGAAACAAATACTAGCACAGACAAACCGGAATTCACCGAGAGAGATACTCACGTAGAAGCGGAGGGGCCGAGCATAGGATTCTCGGAGAGAGGCTGGAAAGAGAATCGACCAAACATTTTGACGGCGCAATGGCCGTTAGAGTTTCTGGAACAGTCGTTGACGCCCATAGTTGCAGCGAAGATGACGATTTGAAGAAGCACGAATACGGAAACGAGCCAAGTGTCGCGCGTGATTTGCCGTGATCGGTGCCGGAAGAAGGAGAGTTTATCCCAGCTTTGATCGCCGGCGTTAGAAGTAGAAAATGAGAGACTGTGAGAGAATTCATCGATCTGCGTCTTTGGCTCCGCGGGAACCTCCATTAGAAAGGGAAGAGAGAAATTAAGGCTCAAGCACGACTGGGCTATTTTATACTCTGCAGAAAAATGGCGGGAAAATGCTGTTGAGAGCAAACCGAACGCCAACCGCTTAAGATCGCGGTTTGCAGTTGGTTTAGAGCGCGTGTACCACATTTACTTTGTTACGTAACAAGTTCCAGACTTATTCATTACTTCATTGTTTCTTTGAATTAGTTTCCAATAATGCTTGCAAACATAAATCAGTTTATTTAAACCTTTAATTTTTTTTTTGAACGTATTGATTCGAAGTTTACCTATCTTTAAAAACAGATTCAGTGAACTGTCTCTTCTTAGGCTGCTTTTCTTGATGCGAACACTACAAATTAATATCACTAATTCATTAATTGTTCAAGCAAAGAATGTACGTGTTTGTGGAATGCACGCTACGAATTTTTTATGTATTAAAATATCTTAAGATATTTGCGACTGATGGTCTGGTTGGGGACAAGTGGTTACTTGATAATCAAAATGCTAATTTAACTTACAAAACTAATACGTCGGATTAGTGTTTTTCTTTTTTAAAATACTGCTTTTCCGACAAAAAAATAATGCTATTATTTGATCTCATATATATGGTCCGTTCCATTTTAGTACGTTAAATGGAATTAGTACTGATCAACATTTGTATAGAAATCAATTTCAAAAAGATCATATCAAAATTTTCATAAAACTGTTCCAGATGAATTGATTTTTTAAATATTTTATTGTTCATAAAAATTTGATTTTCTACTTTTTTGTAACTAATGTTAATCAATTGTACACTTAAAAATGAATTAATTGAAAATATTTAACTATTTGAATTGTTTTTGTTTATAGTCACGGAAATTTTTTACATCATAATTAAATTATATATTTATTATTGAATATTATTTTTTATTTTTTATTTTTGTAAAAATTCTAGAAAATCAATGTATAACGGAATGGACAGAGTGAATAATAATAACCAAATCATACCATGAATTATTTTTAATTGTGTGCTTGGTTAATAGATAAATATATAAGTGAATTTATATGTAATACTTGTGACATAAATTATCTTGTGTAATACTTTAAAACACCATTTTTTAATTTTTTGTTTTAAATTTAGCATTTTAAACTTAAAATTTTAAAAATAATACAAATTATTTTCTAAAAATACATATTTATGATAAATATATTATAAATATAATTAAAATATTATATTTAATTTTTTTTTAATTTATGATTAAATTTTTCTTTATTAAAAGAATGTTTTAAAGTGTTTAATACTAAAATTTATATTATTTTTAAAAATTTAAACTAGTAATAGTATATTTAAAAGAAAAAAAACATTAAAAAGTATTATTTTTGTCAATGGTGGAATTATCTTATAGATAAGCAGAAAGGTAAACTCAGATTTCACAGGGGCTTAAACGTAAATAGATAGAAGACTGTAACTTAGTTTTGTAAGAGAATATCAGTTGTTGAGAAAGAGATCCAATTGATCATTGCTGCTCAAAGACGTTTTTTTTCTTAAATGACACATATATATATATAATAAAGAAAAGTCTTTGCTTTCCATTTTTCTTCTTGTTCAGATCCTTTTCTTTTCAAAATCCATCTCTTCCACGAGAATCGAGTTGGTTTTTTCTTTCTCTGTTTGGTCGATGAACAATCTGGTTTATGTGTTCTGACGCAACTTAATAGAGATCTTTTGAATTGCTTTGATAGTTTTTTGTGATAAAAGATGGGAGATGGAGATTTGATAGAATTGAAATTCAGACTCGCAGATGGCAGCGACATTGGGCAAAGTAAATACAGTCAATTCATGACTGTTGCGTCTCTCAAGGAGAAAATCATTGCTCAATGGCCTAAAGGTAAAATGCTTTTTTTCTTCTATTATATGCTTCTCTAAAGTTCTGCAAATTATTTATGGTCAAAGTTGTAATCTTTCTTTTTTGATAGACAAAGAAAACGCTCCGAAGATGATAAACGAGGTCAAGCTCATTAATGGTGGGAAAATACTGGAGAACAATACTACACTTTTTGAAGCCAAGTCAAAATCAGTAGGTGAACTTCCTGGAATGGTAACGACGATGCATGTTGTTCTTCGACCTCCTATTTTCGACAGAACAAACGGTAATTTCAATGTGAATTCTCGTGTCTTTCTATAAATATATATTATATATAAAAGTTTTGTTTTGTTTTCTATAATTTGTTCAGAGAAACTGCAGAATGATTCTCCAGTGAAGAACAACTGTGTATGCTGCATATTGTAGCTACACTAGAGATCTTTTTATCCTTGACATTGATTCTCCATGGAACAACTTTCCACAGCTTCAAGTCTTCACCATAATGGCATCTTCGTTACTGAATTCTGTTTCCTCTTTATGTCGTTTTGGTTTTGGATATTTTTGTTCTTTTCTTCATTGCTTATCAAAAATTGCTTAAAAAAGTTGTACTGTGCTCTTGAAAATTGAGAGGTTATATAAATTTCTCAAGAGAAATATGACAGAAAAAAAACATGAGTTACTTGGTAATGAGAAGGAAATGTTTTTAGAATCTTTTACTTCTTCAGGTTTCCACACAACAGAAGAAGATAAATTTATCTATCTAAAACAGTAGAACATAGAGCATTGGCTCTATGCTTCATATATCATCACAAGGTTGCTTCAAGAAAGAGCTGCATTTTCAGACAAATATGTCCAATGTTACTATATGTTTTTTTTAAGCATGCTCCGACGATACAAATGTTTCTCCTACACATGTACAATATTTGAGCACATGCATTGTGGAAGGTTGTAGGGTAAGGTTTTCTATGAACTTGATTAGAAAGAGACACCATTTTATGGCCTTGGGATGGACAATTGGTCCACTCTCAGTTAATGAGTGAGGAAAATGATGCCATGACGTGACAATATCTTTAGTTGCTTTCAATCAACTATATAAGACATTACTAAGTGGCTCTTCCTCTATTGGTTTCTTCGAAAAAGAAGTGCTTAGTTAGAATCCATTCGGAAAAATAACTTATTTAAATTTGGTATTATCAATGGATGAATTCATAAATCAAAAAATATTTAAACATTATGAAAATAACCCCTTTTTGTTACTTTTATTTTATCCCTTGATGTCGTGCCTAATACGGTGTAATCAAGAATTTGCAAGATTCAATTCTCAAGAATATTTCGATATTTTACCTTGACAAGTTTTTGAGAATACGACAATCAATGTACATAGATGGAGTTCTGAAATTGCAACCGAAAGAATAGCAATAAACATGGTGATATCCAAATAGAGAGAGGTACAAGAAACTTAGCAAATTAACCTAATCTGACTCATTAGGAAACTAGCCAAAATGATAGTGAAACAAATAATCGCGATTGTGTTGCAAATTGGTCGATCACATTAAAAGAGACGAGGTCGGATTCGGATTCTGATCGGCTTAAATGGGCCAATTAATCGAAGCAAGCCCATTTTCGGATTTCTAAAACACACTGTTTATTGTTTTTAATAAATCTATGTACAACCGACAAATATAGCCATCATTTATGTTTTAATTCTAAATATATCATAATTAATTTAAATTTTCAAAAATATTACAAATTTAACATTAAAATACATTAAAATATATTGATAATGAAAAAAATTAAATACTAAATTGGAAAAAATGAAATTAAATATAATGTTTTAATTTTATGTATAATTTATTTATAATAAATATTTATTTTCAGAAAATAATTTATGATACTTTTGAAATTTTAAGTTTAAAAGTGTTAAATTTAGAATAAAATATTATTTTAGTATATTACTCAAAATTATATTCTAAACGGTAATATTGGTTTCTTTTTAGTATATTCTAGCTTAGAAGAACTTTTCCCAAATCAGTTTGAACTAGAAATTTTTCATCTCTTCAAAAGCAATTAAACCAATAACCAATTGAATGAAAATAGATTTAATTAAACGAGCCATTAGATAGAAAAAGCTCACATAAATAAACAACGACCAGGTAATTAAATTTCTCATTTTCTCATAGAAAGTGGTTTTAACGTATATGGAATTGTGGATTTAGGTTAACTTCTGTCTGGGCCATATTGTCGTTAAAGTTGTTCAGCAAGACTACTTATAATAATATCTAAATAAAAAAGTTGATATTTTTTTATTTCAATCACAGACTCGTCAGATCGCAAGTTTGTTTTTTACTAGTTGGGTCCAAATTGTCTCAAATTCTTCCAATATATATGCATATATTTACTTTAATGCCAATATATATATACCAAATTTTGTTACTTTCTGAGTGGGGAAATATTATAAATGCAAGTTGATATTGGCAGCTCCCATGTTTTATTCCACACTAACACTTTATATGGCAATATTCCTTCACCCTTATAATCCCTAATATATTATTTGGGAAACTTTTTAACAAAGTAACCTTACTTTAACGTGTTAATAACAAAAATACCAGTTGACGTGTCAACACCATAGCGAGTTTCAGATTAAATATATAAAAGGGTTTAACTTACTAGAATAATTACAATACATGCCACTGATATTAATTTGGTTAGAGAATAAATATAATTTATTCAACTAACAAAAAATTACTATTACATTTACAAAAACAATAATTTTTATTTTTTGAAATTTTTTATATGTTAATTTATAAATAATTTCAAATAAATATAAATAGATTTAAGTTATTACCATAATCCCTAATAGATTATTTGAGAAACATTTTAATAAAATAATTTTACTCTGACATGTTATTAACAGAAATATCATGCTGACGTATCATAACTAAAGTAAATTTTAAATAAATATATAAATGAGTTTAACTTATTAGAATAATTACAAGTATATCATTGTTATTAATTTGGTTATATAATTAATATATTTTATTAAAAAAAAATACTATTAAATTTGTAAAAAATAATGATTTTTCTTTTTTTAATTTTTATATACAAAAATTAATGTTAAAAGTAATTTTAAATAAAAGTTAAAATTATATAAATATTTAATTTATAATTACTAATAAAATATAATTTACGAATATTTTTCCCCACGCATGGCGTGGGTATGAATCTAGTTTATGTTTGTTTATATACCCAAACATTGGAGAGTGGCTTCTATATTAAGACAGACCATTTTTGCAACCGTTTAGTCATCTTCAATTGACTTACAGAAAACAAAAAAACAATGAGTGCGATGGAGTCGAATATTCTAAAGTTTGTATCACAACTATTTTGAATATTTGAATTTTTTATATCCATTTAAAAATCAAGATATCCGGGAACATCTAAATTAGAAAGAAAGATATTATAAAATAAAAAATTTAGGGTGCAATTTCTGAAATTTGATTACATACAAATAACTAAGATATATATGCATACGTTTGTGGTGGGTTTCGATTGTCATTTGGAAGCTGAAATGGCAGCCGAGTCAGATTCCTCTTATGCCTTCTCCAATACATTCATGGTTTACTATTCTTATCTTAAAATTATAATATTATTTATTTCCCTACTCTCGAACAGCCATCATACTTTACTTTGCTTTTTAGTTAGCATTTTGAATTTTGGTTTGCCTTTGCGTTTCATTAAATGTAAAAATATATCTTAATTCTGTAAATCCATTTTCCAGAAAATTATTAACCAAAATCTAAAACCAAGTAGGTTTTTTCCACACAACGATCAACTGTTTTAAAAAGAAGCCTAGACGTTATTCAGAAAATTTGTTTTGACAATAGAAATAGTATTTCATGACAGCATATCTCTAACATCTCTGATATATTAATTGATAATCATTTTAAAAAAATAACATCCCTATTATTTACCATTATACCAGTTGAAGTGTCGATTCCTCGTAATTTCTCAAAACAAATTTAAAACAAGTATTAATTTACTAGATAAATTATTATATATACCATTCAATCACCATTAATACACATAAAACCATTAGAATAGATTTTACAAATCATTACATTACCTAATACTAATCAATGCATAAATTATTCTATGTTAATGCCAGCATTTTGATTTAAATTTTAATTGAAAATAGTCAAACTATATTTATACTCTTTTATATTTCTCGATAACATAGTTTAATTTCTATACCAAAACATTTTACTTATCTTATTAATGATTTTAGTATAATCACTTATATTTTGTTTTAATTTTAATTGAGTTTCAAAATATTTCTTCACTAATTTTTTTAAAAATTTCAAATATTCAAATCTTTCTACATAAAAAATGAATTTTTAATCATATAAAACAATCCAGAAAACTATATTTTATATTATACATAATACAATTATGATATATTATTTAATCATGGTAATATGATTTTTAAATTTTCAGACAATATTTCAATATATAAACTAATTATATATATATATATTATTTTTATAAAATTTTATTTTATAAAATATAATAAATAGTTTATTTCGTGTATGATACGAGTCAAAATTTAGTATTCATATTAAATAACTAGTTAGTGATATTTTTATCTGTCCCGACCAAATAGAATAGTTGACAAACAAAAAAATATAATAGTTGAGGTCTAAAGTCATTGTCTTCCCACCTCTTATTAACGTTTTTTTAATATAAGCTTTCGTATTTTAAAAAGCATGTTTTATTTATTCTTAAATTCTTAAATTTGAATTTTGATTATATGTTAACATTATATTAAAATACTAATACTATACTATTGATATTGAGTTTTTTCACCCACAAAAACTACATTACAAAATTCAATAATAAAAACGTATGATAATTCTATAAAATAACATTATTAATTAAATTTTCAATACCATCATAAATTTAAAATTAAAATACATTATAACTTTATTTTTATAAAAAATTTAAATTTTTAACTAAAAAAATTAAATATTATATTTTAAATTATATATAATTTATTTAATATAAATAAGTATATTTACATAATTATTTATACTATTTTAAATTTTTAGTTTTATTATATTAGATTTAGGATAATTTGTTTTTAAAAATAATATTTTATGGTATTATTCAAAAATACAAATACGAGAAGATATATACTGTTATAAATATATAATATAAATATATCACGTGTTAAAACAAACCCACTAATTCGGACCCCACCAATTTTATCTATAAATAATACCCCAACCCTCTCCCCCTAAAATGCAACAACACTAATCTTTCCCAATCTAATTTTACCCAACAATACTTTTGCCTTCTCTTCTTCAGATAAATAAATAACAGTTTTTTTCTTTCTGAATTGGTTGATATGTCGCTAGCTATCGCAGAGGTTTACACGGTGAGGAAGTTTCACAGAGAGAGTATGAAGAAACCGGCGGTTCCCGGTGACGGAGACGAAAAGAACGGCGGAGGAGGTCCTCAGGAGACGATGAAGTCGACGGTGAAACCGAGTGGGTGTAGAAGATTCGGACGGTGGTTTGCTGGAAAATCGGGAATGAAGAAAAGCTCAGCTAAAGTTTCGGATCCCATGGCGATTGAGTGATAAAGAAGAAAGAAAAGTTGTTTCCTCTTCCTTTTTGGTTTTTTTACCTTTCTTTATGTTGTTTTTGTTTTCACTTTTTTCTAGTGTCTTCTCTTTTGTTTTCTTTCTTTATTGTGTGAATTTATAGATTGTTGATAAACTTAATTTAACCAGAAAATAGATAGTTGGTAAACCTGTAAAGTCTGAACTTAAAATATGAGAGAAGTATATGTAAAGTATGAAACTTTTGGAAAATGCATTGGTTTTCCTAAATACCATAGCTGGTTGATCAGTTTTATGCCAAACCAAACTTCAATTGTGTGCCAAGATATCCTTTCAGTAAAATTCGATATTTTTATGTCCTTTCAACCATATGTCACACACTAAAAATTGTATATGAATATCAAAAATAAAAATCTTGGTAAGAAGATGTTAATAAATCTTTGTGTTCCAGTACAAAAAAAAATATCATATAAAAAAATATTAATAATATAATTTTTTTATCATTGAACTATAACGTACTAATCTAATAACCTAACATTTTCTTACAAATATTTAATATACTCATACCAAGAAAATTGAATTCGAACTGCACATCTTTAAAATGTATGTAGAGATTGTTCAACCACTAGCCACTTATTCCTTCCTAACAACATGATTTATACTTCAATAATTTTCATTAACTACGTCTATAATTATTTATCGTCTAAAACTCACACAAAAACACTCATCCATATGCAATATACACATTTAACATAATACCATTTCTTTGGATAAATAATACTGTTTTGGCGCTCTATATATGAAGACAAAACACATACGTTATATATAGATAAATATAGTGGATAACACTTTTAAAAGAATTAGTGGATGCTTAAAAGTGTGAATAGTAAAAAGTAAACTTAAACAAATCTTTGAGAGTGACTGAGAGAAAGGGTCTCTCATGTATAGAAATGCTGTGTCATATGACACTCCTTAATATTAAATTATTCTTTTTTTTTCCTTAAATTATAAGAGAACAAACCAATAAACCAATATTTTCATACGAAAATTTATCATTTTCCTACGAATGGTGGTGGAGTCGAACTCCACACCTTTGGGATAGACATAGAGATCATACAACCAATAGAACACTTGCTTCTCCCTAATATTAAATTATTCATATGTATAATATTTAGTTGTATGTAAATATCAACAGAATCTCTAATATATTATTTGAGAATCTTTTTAAAAAAATAACCTCACATTCACGTGTTATTAACAAAATTGCCATGCTGAGTTGTCAACACGACAACGACTTTCAGCTTAAATATATAAAAAGGTTTAAATTACTAGAATAATTACAAAACATGCCACTCATATTAACTTGGTTATATAATCTATGCATTTTATTCAACTAACCAAAAAATATTGTTACATTTACAAAAAAATAATTTTTATTACTTTCACTTTTTTATACGTCAAATAAAATAATTTCAAATAAATATAAATATATTTAAGTTACTACCATAATTATAATCTCTTTTACTATTAATTTGGTTACATAACCAGTATATTTTATTATGTTAACCATAAATTATTACTAATTTCCAAAAGGGTTATATTTTTTTAATCATATATAAACTATTACAAATTCAAAATTATATCTCATTAATTGCGTATAAATTTTATAAATTTTTTATAAAAATTTAAATATATTATTTAAACTGTTACTGTAAATATGCTTACGATAATTTTAATATATTAGATTTTAAATATAAATATAATTAGACCCGAGTAAGAAATTTTAAATTATTAGAACTAATCTATTGTACTATTTCATGCTAGAAGACTAATGGCTTATATATTTTTATACATACACAATATTAGTTTATGATCAAGAAATAGAAAACAACACTTACCAAAAAAGATAAAAAAGAAAATTGGAAAATATATGAATATGAAAATATATATTAAATACATGAAATTTAATTCATAGTTACCATCAAATATTCCCTCCATCAATACTTCATAATATCAATGGTAACATACCTCCATACAATTTATTACACTTTATTGTTCATAAAATAATCTTTCCTTTTTGTTTAATTTTCGTAAAAAAATTGTGAGCACTAATCATTGTTCCTAATATAAAGTGTAGGGTTTACTAATCCCAAGGCACCTCCATAAAATATTACACTTATTTTTGGTAATACCGTAAACAATTCCCTTTTCATTCAAATTGTCTTTCCTTTTTGTTTCATTTTCAAAAAAATATTTATGAGCCCTAATAAATGTTCCTACGATTACCTTTAAAAAACTAGGGTTTACTAATCATTCTTTCACTATATAAATCATACCTTCATCCACAATCTCTCTCACATTTTTTTCAAAACCAGTAGTATCTCCAAACTTTCTGATCTTTATTTTCCATGGCTTCTTTCAGCTTAGTGTCTGATTTAAAACCATTTAAGAATATGTAGAAAATAAAGATAAGAATTATAAGATTATGGAAGCAATACTCAACTGGTGCAGAATTGACTATCGAAATGGTTCTTATTGATTCAAGTATAAGTTTGACTTTAACTATTTTTACATATTATTTCACTATTTGTACAGCAAAAGCTAATTTGATGGTATTGTTAATTTTAAGCTTTATTTTTAAAAATTATTTCGGTATACAATATTGAAATATTGGTGATAAAGAATATTGTAATTTAATATTCTTATTATTTTTGGGCATTTTTATTCAATGCCAAAATAATAAAAATTATTTTTTCTGGAAGCTTAAAATTATGACCAAATACAAGAATGGGGTTAAAAAAATTATGTCAATATGTAATTTTTATTTATTAAATAGTTAATATAATATACAAATATTTTTCCCGCGCATGGCGCGGGTCTAAATCTAGTTAGTAATATAATTGGCAAATTTTGGTATATTAACCATTATAATATTCCTTTGTCGTTTGTATAAATAGATGATGAGACCATTAAGAGAGAGGTGGGCTTTGGTTGAGACGAGATGGGCTCATTTGTTGATTGGCTCACTGGGCTTTGGTTGAGACGAGATGAGCTCATTTGTTGATTGGCCCACTTCATGTTAAATGTCGTCGTTTTGGTATTGCACTTGCTGAGGAATGTTACCTCGTTGGTGAGACACTCTGCATCAACTAGAGTTTTATTCTTAACTGGTGGATGGATCAGGTGCATGCTGCGTCTTTCTGTATCCTCTTAGTCCATAACTTGGGTTTTGGTGTAAAGAGTCAGTGATCTGCCTTATGGAGATGATAACACAACAATGAAAGTCATGTATGCGCACTTTTGACGTGAGAATATTCCTTGTGCTCCGGATTATTATTCTTTATATCAAAATTTCTAAGACTGTTTCTGAATATTAGAGGAGAGACTATGGACCAAAACTATAAAACTTTCACAGTTTGATAAAAAATCACACACACAAATACTTTTCTAGTCACCCAACAAAAGCAAAATAAGTTTCTTTTTCATACCACATAATGGGAACAAAAATTATATGATATTAGAATCCCCATCACCTCATATGCTTTTTCTCAATATTTTATCTTGAACAACTTTGTTAAAAACTGAGTATTTATAAAAAGAGAATACTGTTCTAGCTTCAACACTATAGTTTCTAAGTTTCGGCTTTAATACTTTTTGGTTAATAGATGACTACCAACTAATCCATAAATCCATATGACAAACAAATTCATTAAATACTAGATTATACATAGTGTTTATAAGATTATGTCTGTCTTTTATGTTTTAAGAAACGTGGAGACTTAAATAAGTAACAAAAACATTTAGTTAAACACATATATATATATATATATATATATGTGTGTGTGTGTCTAAATGTATATTTTTTTCAAAAAACTGAAACTGAAGAAATATTGTGATAACTTTGGAATATAACATTTAACTGTGTGCTGGTCTTAAGATTTTGCCGTAAAAGTTTATTAATCGTATGTGTTTTATTTAGTCAGTATAAAAGAATCTGATTTCATTTTTCTGGGAATCGAAAGAAAATAAGAATCAGTCTCACTTCAGTTCAAGTTCGAATCTTTGAACGACATGCGGTTTATATAAAAGGAATTAGTATATAACTATGTCTATATATATGCCTCCTTTAATATTATTTTTCTTATATTCCCTTTTTCTTTTGTAATAATATATACAGAATATTAAGTATTCTTCATGAAGCAATAGTGCTAGTATTAGAATCCCTTTTTTAATTTATATGAATATTTTGGAAAAACGTCTATAAGTTATCAGATTTAAAATGGATTTGTCTCAGTGAAAGTAATAAATTATTTATCTGAGAGTTTGAAGAAGTTTATCAAATTTACATGTGAAATAGTTTTCCAGGTGTACTTGATAAAAATGTAAGAACAAGAGAGAAACAAAAAGTACAGAGAAGTTAACAGGAAAAAAGCATTACATTGCGTATAACTTTTGCGGTCATAACAAAAAAGAGAGAAAGAAGATAATGATAATATCGGTGTCTTCGTGATGAATTAAAGTAGAAATGTGTGTATACTTTTGTGATCAACTTTCCTTTATCTTCATCAAATTATAACACGTAACAATGTATCTATAATGCATGCATATAACTACGAACGTAAGACACATTATAATCTATATAAATAATTACTTTTTTTTCTAGACATTTAAATGATATAAGATACACAAATTTCATAAAAAAAGTTACATGATTGTAAAAAAAGAGGTTTTGAATAACTTCGATAGAGCAATAAACCAAGCTAAATTCTACATGATATTTTGCGATACCAATTACTTTTCTGACATGATCATAACAATTTCTTTATTTGCCTATAACCGCACCGATTCATATTTCTCATATTATATGGATTGGGAAATAGTTATAGATATGGAGTCTTTATTTTTTTATTATTACTTTTTGGGATATAGATGGACTCTTTATTAAAGTAGAAACCAAAACAGACATGCTTGTCTTTGTCGAGCACAGAGATTTCATTACACAAGTGCAAGTGGTGTAGAACTAAATAAAGATCCATAATTTAAAAATAATGAAAAGATTTAAAATTGTTATCTTTTGTGTTTGGTAAGCCATTAAAGCTCCAATTATTTGTCAGTAAGTCAGGGAAGGAGACTCAGCATCAAGATGCCAATGCATATATAACCTTATGGAGCCCCCAAAATAAACCCAACTATGTTATAGAAAACAATCTGTATCTATATATATTTTTTGTTTCTATAACAAATAAAAAAAGAAAATTAAAAAATAAGGAAAAATTATTGTCATATGGTCAAAATAATATTGAGCGAATCATGACAAAAAGATGTCAAAATGGGCTCAAAATTATGGGTTGGTCTGGTAATGACCGTTTATGGATATGGATAAAGAGATGAATATTTTCAAATATGTGAGCTTACTTTAATTACAACACTGAAATTTAAGGATATGTAAACATTAGTTAACTCACAATTTCAACTAATAGAATGAGGTTAGTTTTAGTATTGCGTGAGCTTTTAAAACATTTTAAAAGAAAGAAATATTTTTATGTTTAGCAAAACCATTTATTATTTAATCCCTAAAACGTTACTCTTCTTTCTACTTGTGGAATAAATTCACAAAACGAACCGAATAATCGATTCAACAAAGAGAAGGGTATCCAACTCGTCATCTCGTGGGTACTCAGAAATAGAAGCGCACGATAAGGTCACCTTGGACGTTGTGAAAGTCTGAAAATACTTTTTCTTTCTTATCCCCAGCGTTTTGTGGTTAGACGTTTCATTGCTTTAATTTTAAATTGATTTTATTATTATTAAAAGCTTGATTATTATTCTCATGGCGATGGACAATAATAAAGGAGAGAGAAAAGAAGAAACAAAAATTATCCTTTTTGCCTCTCTTTCCATGATGGGAACTCTCTTGACCTTTACATAGGTTTATTTTGACTGTAAGTGTGCAAAGGAACTCGAAAAACTTCTCCTTCAATTTGATTTTCTGTTGTCGGAATGAAAAACATCTCTGTTTGTTCACAAGATTACCCAGAAATGCGTTTCAAATAGAATTTTAACTATTCATCTCTCAACTTCGACACGAAATTCTCTGCTTCTCGATTTAGGTGTGTTAAATTTTCATCCTTCTTTTTTATTCTTAGTTTCGAAATATTGGATCTTGTGTTTCCTCGCGTTATAAAAAAGGAAAAGCTTCAATCTTTAACAAGTTAAAATTTTCGAAGAAAGTTTCTCAGTTTCTCCTTAAGGACTAAGAGACTGTAACATATATAAATGGGTTGAGATATGTTGAGAACAGAGAGATGATGAGTTCTTCTTCTCCAACTCAACTTGCATCGTTAAGAGACATGGGAATCTATGAGCCATTTCAACAAATTTTCGGTTGGGGAAATGTTTTCAAGAATGATATCAATGATCATAGTCCCAATACTGCTTCTTCCTCAATTATTCAAGTGAATCACAACCTTAAGGTTATAGATTATTTATTTACTTTTCTCACTAGATCAATTGATTTGAAGTATGTGACTTGTTTTGCTAATGGTTTAAAAATTGCGTGCAGACGAATTACTCTATATCGCATAATCAGATCGAAGCAGAACCTTGTAGTAATGATCATCAGGATGATGATGACAGGATTCATGATAAGGTTTAGACATAAAGATGGTATCTTTTGATGAAAAGAAATGACGGGTTTTGTGATATTTTGTGATTGGTTATTGTTTTCTCATATGCTAATAGATGAAACGGCGTTTAGCGCAGAACCGAGAAGCTGCTCGCAAAAGTCGTTTGAGAAAGAAGGTAAACCAAACCCCTTTACTGATTCTCATATAGTTTAAATTAGTTACTTCTAAGTCTGTTTTGATTTCTTTAGGTTTATGTTCAGCAGTTGGAAGAAAGTCGGTTAAAGTTATCACAGTTAGAGCAAGAACTCGAAATAGCTAAGCAGCAGGTGAGAATATATGTGAAAAAGATTGTTTAGTATTATGTTCTGTTTGTGTCTTGAGTTAGGTTTGTTGTTTGCTTAATTGACTCAATACAATTTGTTTCTCAAAAGGGGTTGTGCGTACGCAATTCGTCAGATTCTAGCTACTTGGGGAACATTAACACAGGGATTGCTGCATTTGAGATGGAATATTCACATTGGCTTGAAGAACAAAGCAGGAGAGTTAGGGAAATTCGAACAGCTCTTCAAGCTCATATAAGCGATATAGAACTAAGGATGCTAGTAGAGAGTTTCTTGAACCATTACGCGAATCTTTTCCTAATGAAATCTGGTGCAGCCAAAGCTGATGTTTTCTACTTGATATCGGGCATGTGGAGAACTTCAACAGAAAGATTTTTCCAATGGATTGGAGGATTCCGTCCATCTGAGCTTTTAAACGTAAATATCAAAGTTACAATCTTGAAATACACTTTTCAAAATGTAATTGTTTTTTTCTTCCATTGTTTTCCAGGTTGTGATGCCTTATCTTCAACCATTAACCGATGAGCAAATCTTGGAAGTGCGAAACCTCCAACAATCATCTCAACAAGCAGAGGATGCTCTCTCTCAAGGGATTGATAAACTTCAACAGAGTTTAGCTGAGAGCATTGTGAATGATGGGGTTAACGAGTCCACGGCTCGCATGGCTGCAGCTATAGAGAATCTTCAAGCATTAGAGGGATTTGTGAATCAAGTAACTAAAATTGTCAAACAAATTTTGTCTCTTCCTATGTCAAGAACATGTTTTGATTTCTCTTTTGATTAACAGGCGGATCATTTGAGGCAGCAAACTCTGCAGCAAATGGCAAATATCTTGACGACAAGACAAGCAGCTCGAGGTTTGCTTGCTTTGGGAGAGTACCTTCATAGGCTTCGTGCTCTTAGTTCTCTTTGGGCAGCTCGACCTCGAGAACCCACTTAAAGGAAGTTATCAAAACCTAAAACAAGAAAGAGAACCCAAGTTTTAAAGCCAACTCAGCACAAGCTTGGTATCATGTTAAAAAGATCTTTGCTAAGTTTGTTTAGATCCCAGAAAGCATTTGTATAGTATAGTACAGTAGATTGATTTCTCCTTTAGAAAACGAGAAACTTTGTAATATACTAGATATATATAAATAAGGGTGGTTGTTAAAATCTTTCCAATATAATAATGTGTACCGAATCTAAATGTTTTGGATTGTTCAGGGGCTAAAACGAGAAAGGGTATGATTGTAATTTAGGTTTGATGTGCTACAATCGTCCACAAATTTTTTTCCCCGGGAATTGATTTTCCTTGTAATTTTCTGAAGAAATGAGAAACATATTTTAAGTATCTCGTTTTCGGAACTTGCCCATACGTTTTCTGGGTAAACAACAAACTTTTCAACTCGAAGCAATTTTTACGTTCGATTTATATGAATTCTGATTTCTGGGTCTGCAAAATTGGTCGGATATTGAAGTTATGAGCAATCTGCGAGCTATCTGTAGACCACACACGGTGTTTACTTCGATCGTGTGTTGCAGTAGAAACCAAAATCGATCAATCGTTAGGGTTTCCATTCAAAACGTCGGTTTTAGAAACCGGGTTTCGAATCTGTCTCCATCTTCGTCTTGGTTTAGATCTAACGATTCGAATCTTTGGTTTCGTGTGAGTCAGAGGAAAACTCTCGTTAGGGCATCGAATTGGAGCGAAGAGAAATCTCCGTACGATACTCTCGGTAAATTTTCAGTAGTTGTTGCTCTTTCATATATATTCTTATGCAACAGTAGGCGTATATTTGTTCTTAATTCATTTTGTTGTTTAATAATTGGGAATCTGTTCGTTGGAGCTTGTGGCGACTGATGCTGCTGTTGTTTTGACTACTGATTGTGACTTTTGTCTGAAGTATTACACAACCCTTTGTGCTGTGTTTCCTGTTTTTGATTACGGTTCGATGTTGTATGATTTTGAGTACAGAGTTAGATCGAGATGCAGAGGAAGAACAGATCAAGGTGGCATACAGAAGATTAGCCAAGTTCTATCATCCTGATGGTACTTTTCTGGATCTTAGGATATATATATATATATATATGTATTTATGTATAGTTTTTCATGAATTATGCCTACCAAAGTCGGATTTTTGATTGCTTAGAACTCGGTTACAGAAGTTTGGATCTTCTGTGTTTGTGAGCTTATAGCAACATACGATCCAGCCAAATTGTTTGTAGGGAAAGCTGCTGTTTATTAGTGCAATGAGTCACTTTGTTTATGACAAATTTGTAACTCTGCTTTTGTTTCTTTTTACCGCATCAGTTGTGTTTTGTCTGTAGTTTATGATGGAAAAGGGACTCTTGAAGAAGGAGAGACAGCAGAAGCACGATTCATCAAGATTCAGGCTGCATACGAGCTACTTATGGACTCAGAAAAGAAAAGACAATATGATATGGATAATCGAGTGAATCCAATGAAGGTATGTAAAAGATTCACAATTTGGGAATTCTTTTTCCTTGGTATTTGAATTTTCAAGGATGAGATGTTGGGTTTGTATAGGCATCACAAGCGTGGATGGAATGGTTGATGAAAAAGCGTAAAGCATTTGATCAGAGAGGCGACATGGCGATTGCAGCTTGGGCTGAGCAACAACAGCTTGAGATAAACCTGCGTGCTCGTCGTCTTTCTCGTTCTAAGGTAGGAAATAACTAAATTTTCTGAGCTTATTCTTCCAAAGTAGTGATTTTCTTTGGCTCTTGTTTTGAATCTGGAAACGTATTAAGGTTGATCCGGAAGAAGAGAGGAAGATATTGGAGAAGGAGAAGAAAGCATCGAGAGAGTATTTTAATAGCACTCTAAAACGACACACACTGGTTTTGAAGAAAAGAGATCTAATGCGAAAGAAAGCAGAGGAAGATAAGAGAAAGCTCATCACTCAGCTATTAGCAGCAGAAGGTCTCGAGCTGGATACTGAAGAAGAAGAAGAGGAAGAATCAGCAAAGTAAGATCCCAAACGTTTTGAAAGCTTCATCTTCTGTTTCTACTTTCAAGTAATTAAGCACTTGGTAAATTGCTCTGGCTCTTTCTTTCTTGTAGTAGAAACATACATGTAGATATCATATTTGATAATTACTATGGGTGATGGAATCCACATTCGAATTTGTGATCGGTTAGAGAAGGAAGATGGGTTTGATTCTACGTTAGAACCTCCACTCAAACGTTTGAAGAACAGAAATAAGATTGCTTTTCAATCATTACTTTACCATTGAATTTCTTGATTGTGAAATGGGTGAAGTACCAATACATTGTATGCTGAGAAATAGAACAGAGAAGCATCAATTGCAATGATCAAAGAAAAGAAGCATCAATTGCCTAATTGCAATGAATATAGAAACATCAGCTAGTGAGAATGGGACAAAATATTCACTCATTTTTCGAATTTTTCATTATACGAAACTAAACAATGTACCTAAATCTATGTATTGATTATAAGATATCCAACTTTTATGGTATTGGTTTTACAGCAAATATAATTTTATCACGACATTATCGAAACCGATTTGTATCTGCTTCGGTTCCACAACCTGACTCAACGATGAACCGATTTTGCGCAATGTTATTTTCGATAACCAAAGTGTTGTTACGTCGTACGATGAGAAAATATGTTTGGTTTTGTGTTGTTTCCGCCTTCTATGGAATATTCTTATCTGGTCCTTAATAAGAAATCTTGACCCCAAAACAAAAAAAATACTGCATCTTTTTGCTAACAAAATTTGAAAGGGTCGAATACAAACATGGATAAAAGTCCAGAAATAATAAATCCAAAACTGTATCAGTGGTCACCAGGAATTGTCTTGATAATGTCAGAATCACCTGAAAACCAGTCAAAAGACCAAAATTATTAGTAGGATTTACACTAGGGACAGAAGATAGATCAATGAGAACCAATATAGACAAAGTTAGTGGATTTATAAGAAAGTAGTTAATTAGGTTTGTTTTTTTACCAGGATCAACGATGCTCAGACAAGAAACACGGAAGTACTTTCCACAAGCTGTACCCAAATCAACGTTGTCTGAAACACATCAAGATTGAGAGAAGACACAAAAACACAGTTAAGCAAAAGTCATAATAGATGATCGAGCCTTTAAATATTGTGTTTCTTGAGACAGGAAGCTATGTTGAACAGAAGAATAAGCAGCTGTGGATGGATTAAAATGCCCTTTCGGGTATATAAAAAGTAAGATAAAGAGTAAAAATCAGAGGCTTATCAACCTGAAATACACACTGAAATCCAAGATTGATGGATTATACAATTAGAACTATTTCTAATTTTGCAAACTGATGAACATTTTGAACTATGTAAGGATGTAACTTCTGTAATTGTAATAAACACAGCAATTCAAGCAGAGGTGACATTCTACAGAGATAAAAAAAAAGAATCATAATCTTGGAAAAGACTCGTCAGCTTAGTGGTTAGAAGCAGATTTTAACACTTCAAATACTTACGGAACCTGATAGTACCTATATACAAACAAAGGGACAAAGACTATAAATCTACAAGAGCTAAAGAAGACTGTCAGAAGAGGAACGAAACTTACTTCCATTGTAGTGGTGGACACCAACTTTGGCGAGCATTGCGTAATACTCAATCTCCGATCTTCGCAACGGTGGGCAATTGGCGGAGATCAGGATTAGTTTCCCTGCGAACATAAGCAAAACCAAACTACAGTTTGAAAATCGGCTACAAAGCTAAAACATTTTGGTATGCACACCAACTGTTTGACTATATTACCTTTCGAGCAGCGGAGGGATTTGAGGACGGATTTGTAACCGAGAGTGTATTTACCACTCTTCATTACAAGAGCCAACCTGCTGTTGATACCCTCGTGAGATTTCTTCTGCAATCAAACACAAACCCAGAAGGGAGTTAGCCGTCTTCTGGTGAAGTACATTGAGATCGAATACCAAGATAATTATAAAGAATAAAAACTTTGATGAGAGAAAGCGCGACGTACCGTTTTCTTGGCCGTCACCATATTTTCCGGTGATGAAGCAATAACCAAAATGCCTTGGATATCTGCGGCGGCGAAAGGGCCAGAGGAAATGGAGCACGATGAGCTAAAAGGAAATCGCGCCGCTTAGTGACGTTTTATATTCCGTCAATATTTTAGGGTTTCGCTCTTTCAATTCGCCCTTAATTTTTTGTATTTTTGTAGTTTGTACTTTGTACAATAAAAACATATATGTAAATTCATAAATATCGTATAAAGAAAACATAGTTTTTTTTTGTAGTTTAATCTGTTCAAATTCATAAATAGGGTAACGCAAACATTAAACTTGTTGTTTTGTCAAAAAAAAGGTGTTGGTCTATGTTCTGAAATTTCAAAAGGTGTTGGAAATTGCGAATTTCAATAAAAATATATAAATACTAAGAATAATTGGACCGGACCGAACTGATTAGTTTGAGTTTTGAGGACAGCAACAAAAGCCATTAATTGTCGTATTGGTACTACCAGTTTTCCACAAAAAACCAGAATACAATGAGGTCTTCTTCCTTAAGAACCCATCTTTTTTCACACACACGAGTGTATAATAAATATATATGTTCATGAACCTGAATGAGATCAAAGGGAACTTTAACAAACAATTGAATGGTCATGTTGCTTTGTCATCGCAGAACAGATTGTTGTTTGTTTAACTAACGCAGATATTTACGACAAACGCAATGGTCATATGCTACATCATAAGTCGCAATTTTTTCGACCACTTATTAAAACAGCGGTATAACTAAAAATCTACGATCAACCACAAGCGCCGACGGCAAATAAACGAACAATATATGTTGTAGTTGCAGCTATAGTGTTGACCGTAGTCGCAATGTTGACTGCAGCTGTAACCAGCGACGACCAAATAAACAAAATTAATGTATTAACTTGTGAATAGGTTTTGTAGATCAAAGAAAACTATGAATCTTGTGCCGATTTACAGAGAATGAAACTCAGATCGTAGCTCAAATTTGTTCTTTGTTTCTAAACTTATTGTCATCAAAATATTTCACATTTGTTGCAGTTTGTCACTTTTCAAAGACAAGACGAATCTAAGATGATTAAAAGTGAGAAAAGAAAAGTAAAGAACCATGAGAAGGAACAAAAACTCTCGTTTGTTGATTGTATAACATAAGGTTACATAATCATATTCATATGTAAACACCAAACTGTAAAACAACTACGACGAGAACAAACTAAAGACAGGAGAGAAACAAAAAAAAACAAAGGAGAAGAAGATAAACAACGATCAGTATAACTCATTCAAACCTCTCACGCTAATTCCAGGGTTGAAGAGATAGATCAGCGAGCTATATGATTAAAATGAACAAATCATAATTTAATAAGAAGTTGTACTGTATATTAATCAATAAAAATCAACTAAAACTCATAAATTGATCAATAGAATAAAAAAAAGTAAGAGTATAAGAAAGAATTAATTACGGTTTATCTTTGTTACAGAATACTTTGTTTCATTATACTTTCTCATGTGAGGATCAATAGGTAGACCGAGACTTTCGTATATTGGATTATACATATGATTTGCCGACCTACAAAAATAAATATGTATTTGTTAATTATGTTCCTATGAATATTTTGTTTCTAGAAACCATATAATATTCAGATTGAGAGACTCACGCAAATATGAAAAATACGAATTTATAAATGATTTTTTTTTTTGAATAGTCAGTGAAAAACAAATGGAGAGGAAAAAAAAAGAAACCTTTCTTGACCAAGATTGATTGCAGTTGAACCAACATTTACGTCTGCTCTTATTATTCTCTGCATTAAGTAGTTAACTCACATTAATTTTTCTATGTTAAAAAGTGATTTTGGTAACTTCGTCGCTGAGGAGACAACACACATTATTGATCTTTTGGTAGCTAAGCTAATTAAGTGATGATTTGATGACACTCAATGAATTGATCTCACTTTGAAGAACATTAGTTATTACTTATTAATTAATGTTTAGTAAGAAAACAGAAGTTTCGGATTACAAAATATATTATGATTTAAATGCAAAAAAAGAAATTGTACCTGACGAGGTCTGATTGAGTTAGCGTATGGATGTATACGCGTCTCAGCTGTGTTAAGGTTGGAGAACCTATACCCCGATGAAGACTGAATCATCGATCTTTGCATGCCACCATGATCATACATACAAAAATGAGATTTAAGAAAGATAGACTTAGATGAGTTTTTATTAGAAAACAATCTGATGAAAATGTCAAAGAACACGAGAACTTAATGTTTGTCTTGTGCTACATCTTATGTTACCTGGTAGAATTCGAAAACATTTGGGGCCTGTGTAGTAATGGAATGTTACGTTGTGGATCAGTATTCAAACTAGACATCAAATTATTCAAATCAGTTTGATTTTGTAGAGAACATATCTTGCTTGAAAAGTCAATAAATTTTACATTTTTGAAACACATATATGTATATTGAGAATATCGTATAAATTACCTCGTTCTGATATTACCTCAAACAAATTATTACTAAATATCTTATATTGTATGTTTGAGAAAAACTATATAAGTAGGGTCAACTTGACTTTTTAAAAATTGTTAATAGAAATTTTGATTTTTCTTAATATTTAAAGAAAAGAAACGATCTTACATAACCATTCTTAAATTGTGAGGTTTATTTTACCTATTGGATAAAACCATTAGATTTTGCGGTTGTTGACCATACATGTTAAAAGAAGAAGTGATCAATGGAACATGTTGATGCGTCTGATATGACAGATAGTTATGTGACCTATGAAAACAATATTCTTATTTAAAATATGTGAATCCATTTTATATATATATACATATTGTTCTATTGTGAGTATTAATTAATTAATACCAGTTTGGAAGATTGTTGGGGACTATGGGACTTGAATGAGCTGAACTCACTACCATTTGATTCATTTCACAAGAATCATGGTGGACATTGTTTAACACAGGTTCTCTAAACCATTCGAATAGAAGATGATAGTTAGTACATATATCTAACATGGAACAAAATTTTAAAATATTGTACCTGATTTGAAGAGTTTGGGGGTAAATAAGATCTTGTTGTTGGTTCGGTTGCATATGAACCTAAAAAATAATATAAATATGATATGAAATTAAAAACATTTGGTGTATCGATAGTCAAATAAAAACAGTTGATGTCATGACTTACTAAGTTGTCAGAAGTTGTTGTTGTTATCTCCTCATAAGTATTCAACATGGATTGAGTTAAAAAGATTTGTTCACTTGAATGGCTGTTTAATAGATTCTCTTGTGACCATGACTCATGAGAAATGTCTAATTGTTGTAAGATCTGATGTTGGTGTTGTTGTTCTGTCTGCTATCATAAAAATACAAGAAATTGAATTGTTTAGATTTTTTAACCTATCTGTAAATGTAAGTGATATATAATACCATTTCAAGTGGATTATGTGGTAGTGTTGATGTCTCTTGATATGTGGTTAGATCTGATTGCTGAGAAGACATTAAGATGTTAGTTTCACTTATTGTAGAAATTGGGATTGATCCATTAGACTCATCATATTCTTTTTCAATTTCTGCTACAATTGAATTCTGCAAATTATCATGTAAATTATCACAGATTCAAAAAATCATGTTTTATATAAAAATCGTAATCGAGGGTTATACCATTAACGGAATAAATGATTCCGATGATTCAGGAAAATGCAAAGGACTCAACATCCATGTTTCATCATCGGACATATCGCCATGCGAAGACATGGTTTGCAGGTTCTTATGAATAGAAAAAGCTGAATCTCTTATCTTTTATATATTGAAGGAAGATACATAAAGATGAACCTAATACAAAATTTTAATCCGATGCATTAACATTTTAGCGATTTTTCATCAAATAAAAATGTGGCTTATAAATTTTTACTATATTACATATTATGCCCATAAAATTATCAGTTCTTGAAATGGACCAGCAAATGAAAATTGAAATTAATGACCACAAACATAAAATATCGACTAATTCTCTAATTTCTGTACTAAGACTAATACTCGTAAGCATCGACAACAAAAAGAACTTGTAACCAATTTTATTATACAATTTTACAACGAAAAATATCTGGTTATCTATTTTAATTTTGATAAAGGCAAAAATTTTATATTCTCAAGCTTGGTAGTAAACAAATTTGGCGACTAATGTCGTTTTCTTAGATAACAACTATGAAAATCTATTAGATTCTTAACATTGTTATCATACAATTTTAATGAGTTTTTTTTTAAACTGCAAAAATTTCAATATTTATAAGCAACAAATTCTAATTAAACCCAAAACTCACTAACTCATTTTATATGGACAATTCAAAATGAAGAAATTAATAACTTTTGGACTTGTTGACAAAAGAAAACTTTTGGATTGTCCAAAGTTAATAAGTGTTGTTTGTCGTATAATTATAAGGTAAACTAGGTTTCCATAATAAATAAATAAATAAATAATGATATCTAGTGTGAGTTATTTAAAGGAAACAAATACAAAGATAATGATTGGATTGTTTAGCAAATTAAATCATCGTTGATTTGTGATAATTGGTCCCATCTAATGACAAGTTCCAAGTGTATAACCTTTTATTGTTTTCTCTAGATTTTCTGGATATTTCTCTATAAAAGGATTTCGCCACGTTACTACATTTTCTCAAGAGATTCGTAACATTCGTTCGTCGTGAATGTAAGATCAGTAAGTTCAAAATTAAGAGAAATTTATCATTTCATTTAGTAATATAGAAGTCAACAAAAATTGTTTGGACAAGAAACTTCAAACCATGCATATTATATTCTGTGGGATTATTCACCACTGACGTTTTATCAATTAAATATACGATATTTGTTGCGTAATATCATATCATTTTTTTACATCTAGTTATAGAATTTTTATATACATCAATTAAATTTAATTAAGTGTACGAGTTGTATCAAGAGGAAGGTAACTCATCATTGTTGTATGATTGTTAAAATCAACAACAAACTTAAACATGGCTATTTTTCTTTGGTTGTCTTCTTCAAAAGAATAAATAAATAAATCATATACATATACATATTTGAGAGTAAAACATGACTATTTTTAATTTGTTTGTCTCATCATTTCTAGAGATACATAATTATAAACATCTTTAACAGAGTAAAACATGGATTTTTTTTTGAACGAATGTTAGGGTTGGGAGTTGTATAAATTAATAGTATTCCAAAATTATAAAACCATATAAATATGGAAAATTAAAATCTTTAAAGATTATTGGCTACTGAGCTGAGGAATACTAATATCATAGTCGGAGACCTCGTGGTCTGCTCGTACCTCCCTCCTCGTAACCTGAATTTCACTTTCCTCCATATTTGGACCTCCCACTCCATGCTGGCATATTTTAAAATAAATAGTTTTTTTGTTATATAATTATACCAAATTAACAGAGTAAGCATAGTAAAAAAACTTTTAACATTTTCACTTTGAGAAACAAAAATAAAAACCTGATGCTGCATTGGAGGAAACAAGGTCGAAGGATTTAGTGGCGTAGAGGAGGAAGTATAGGCGTGAGCCCAATCTTGAAACATGTCACCGTTAGGATTTGACACGTGGCATTCACCCATATTGTTGTTTTGGTTCGAACTTGAACTACTTCCTTGTAATAACGTTTCATATATTGCTGAATGGGCTGATGCGTCGAATAAATTGGTTTGATTAGGCCCATTTTCTGCTAACCATCCTCCTACGACGTCGTTTACAAAAGGTCCATTTATGTTTTGTTGTTGTTGCTGTTGTTGTAAAGCTGATGCTTCGTATGAAGATATATGGTCACTCAATACATGTTCCTACATATCAAAACAAAATAAAATTGATTTATTGCTGTTAATATTGTGTAATATCGAAAAAACAAGAGAAAAGTTTAAGTTATTAACCCGTCGTTGAGTGACACGTGTTAAAGTGTCGATGAGGTGCTTCTCACATGCTTCATACTCTTCCATTGTTGTAAACCTAATTGGATCTGGTTCATATTTCCTAAATTTTATTTTCATATGTATCACTATTAGTCACTAGCTTTTACATTACTATTAAGTTATATTTATAAAAGGAAAAAGAAATACCTTAGTTCTTCCTCTGCCATGTGAAGCTGTTGTTGTAACTTATAAACTTCTTGTTCAAGCTCCTTAAATTTTTGGATTCAAAAATAAATAAATAAATTAAATAAGTGATTAAGAGGGAATACTAATTAATCTAAAAAAAAAAAATTAGAAGAATCACCTCAACGTCGGAGTTGATAGCTGCAGGGCTTTTTAAAATCATCCAATAAGAAGAAAACAACAAAATCAACTTCAATAATCTTGGAAAATAATTTAAACAAATTTAGTTATAATGAAAAGCAAAGAAAAAGAAGTCGAGACTTAGTGAGTTGAAGAGCAATATCATTCTCAGTCTTGAGTTGCTGCAAAGTCCGGAGTAAATACTGTCACGTGACAAGAAATTATAGAGATTAATAATATAAAATATGTAAATGAATATGTAATCTTTTTTTCTTCCATATATACATACCTCTTTGCTCTGGAAATCTCTGCGAAAGAAAGTGTTGGAAACATGAAAGTCCAATTAGATAAGCATATAAGAATATGTTTAATTTTGTATAAGAAGAAATTAGAGGAAGAGTAAGAGAAAAACTACGTCAGGCGTCTCTGATCGGGAAATATTTGAGCACTGAAATAAATTTAAAGAAAAATAATAACTATGACAATAAACAGAACACTTGTTCCAAAATAAAAAGAATAATATTGGAGATTACTTCTCGCGTTCTTGGTCGGGAAGATTGATGTATCTTGTGAAAACGTCTTCGATCCTGAACAAAGTTTTAACCCAAAATAATGCATACATTGATGAAATTAATTAATGTTGTCTTTTTAAAATTTGATTTTACGTACATTTTAACAATATAATGTGTAAAAATAATAATAAGAAACCTTGTTTTGCCAGAAAAGAGGCTAAGACGATCGGAGGGAGAGAACATGAGAAGAGCAATGTCGATGTCACAAAGAACGGACAATTCATAAGCTTTCTTTATTAAACCATTACGCCGTTTGGAGAATGTAACTTGTCGATTCGTGTTGTTCTCTATTCGCTTTATCTCCAATTTCACGCGACCCATGTTGTCTCTTTAATCCAATCAATGCATTTAACAAAAACAAAAGTTTGTTCTTTTTCGGATTGCGAAAAAATTGATAATTGGAGGCAAAATTGAGTATATGTATGAACAATGTATGGACGAGAGAAAAGAGAAGCATAAAAGAAGGAGAGGTTAGGTATGAGATAGAGATTTGGTTAGAAATGTATGGGAGAGATTGAAGGGTTTTCTTCTTTGAACAAATTAAAATTGATGGTATATTTTGCCATGGCACATTCATATTATGCATGTATTAAATTGGTCCAATCTAGTAAGATATACGAAACAAATGCATAACTCATAGAAAAATAACCATTTTTCAGATTTTATATGTTTAGCAAAACTGCGCTGTAGTTTCGAATGTGTATTTGAATTTCCAAACTCTTTGAAAAACTTGTGAACATATTTAATAATATATAAAACAATATGTTAGAAATCCATGATAGCATATAACATACATTATTCAAACCAAAATTTTCAATTAATTTGGAGTTGAAAGTTTACTATTCTATACATCGATCATATATATTAGAGTTCACTAAATTAAAAGAGAATTTATACGTAAAATGAAAATAAAATTTGATATGAGATAATGAACCAAAGCACAAGCTATCATGAAAAAGAAGTAACATTCAGTATCAATTAGTTGTGAGCAGTTTTCTTAGACATGAAAGAGTATAACTTTTGGAAAAAAATACGTATACACTAAAAACAAACAAAAATAAGTTCAATCTTGTTTTGATAGTTTGGTAATAATAAATTCTCACATCCGTAATTCTATCAAAAACTTCCATACATCGTAAATTCTTATATCTAAAATTACAACGTAAGAAATAGTATTTGATCGTTATAATTGACTGTAAATAGCTGCACCAATGAACAACAATATATCGCAATTTCATCCATAAAAAATTACGATTAATAAACGAACATAAGGGAGGAGTAAGTGGTCTAGTGGTTGTACCACCTCTACGTCCATCCCAGATGTGTGGAGTTCGACTCCACTGCCCTAAATCTTCGTATGAAGATATTGGGCTATTGGGTCGGCTTGTAGTGACCCAGTGATAAAAAAAATGAACATAAATATTAATATTTTTTTTATTATCCATTCATCTTTTAATTTGGTTTCGATTTTTCGAATATAGAATATTTATTAATAATAGTTTGATTCTTGACCTCATTTTCTAATTTGGTTTTGATTCAATTCTTTAGATTCAGATTTTTTTTCAGGGCCTACCAAAAACATTTGTTCTTGAAAGCCTCCCAAAAGCCTCAATATGTGGTCTTATCAAACTCAACATTATACTCACAACCGATATCCCAACCTATAAATAAGCATATCCAATTATATACAAATAAGTCAACTGAAATGCACAGCTCTACTAATTAGCAAGATCACAAGTGATTAAGTTGATCAAAAAGCTAGGGTGGAGCTAAAGGATAAAAAAGACATATAGTTATCTTGATTGTCTCGTCAAGAAAGTAAAAACATTATAGAACAGTATTTTTCATGCAAGTTTTCGAATGGTTTGCCCTCTAAAAAGCTTATTCTCAAAAACTAAATTAATAATATAGGATTTGATGTCAATTTTTTTATTTTATCTTGATGGTGTTATGAAGACTCAATTATCAGAATTATTGGTGGAATCAAAAGCACTGATGTCTCGTAATTGTTTTGAATTTATATAGAAATGAGAATATATTAACACTAATACATAAAAAAAACTTGATCAATGTACTAATCATAAATTATTTTTTTAGTTGAAAATTGTGTGACAACTTTTATAGCATATAAATCCAGACGCGTATGACCAATAAACAAAATTGGCATTCTCATAATGAATTAAAAAAAAAACAAATCTCATCATCTGGTGGAGAATATGAACCGATTGTTTAATTTGTTGATAGAAGATCAATGACGCCTCATATAATAGACAAATGTCAAAGTTAATTTGTATTGTTCTTGTTCATCTACAAGTTGACTTACCGACCAGATATATGCGTACTAATTATTGCTTCTTGATTGAAACATCATTATACATTATTTGCTATTTTGCCTTTCAGGGTTGCTATACAGAAAATTTGGTCGGCCTAGTCCTTCAGCTTTTTTTATAACTTTATTTTGCAAAGATGTCCGAGTGAGAATATTTATTTCTAATAATTGGAATATGAATCAGAATATTAACGAGATTCATGTAACCTTTTCGGATGGTTAATCTTGTTAACTCAAAACTATACATTATTATCTGAAATATTCAATATATCTCTTATCCGATCTGGTGAAAAAAATTGTGATGTCGATTTTTCATTATAATTTGAAAAGTAAATTATAAAATAACATTAAAATAGTAAGATATTAGTGTAAATACCATTACAAATAAACAATTTCAGTAATCGATTCTATACATATAAAAAGTTAAATAGTCAAAAAAACTTTTATGAGATTTAATACTAAAAATTGGATCTTGATTTTTTTCATTGTATCATGTAGTTGTAATTTTTTTGCATTGGAATTTTTTTGTAAATAACTTTTTTCCAGTGTTTGTGCAACAATGTTAACATAATTTAAAAAAAAATCAACGTATCAACAACTTCGAAAGCAGTCATTAAAATATATTAGTATATTAGTATTAAAATGCTTTCAATACTATTAAGTGTGTCAAAAAACATTAAAATTTTGTAATGACGTAATCAATAACCTAGGATTACGTTATAACGTTTATAGATAATGTACAATTAATTATATAACGTTTGTAGATAACGTAAATTATAACAAAATACTCCCCTGCCAAAGGGCTCGTTATAACCTAGTCTTATAAGAAGCTGATATATTATTTGTCAATAGAGGTAGTAAAGACAAATATTTGAATTATTTAAACTAGAGAAAAGGTTGTGGTGTTTAAGAGATCAGAACAAAGTTTTCATAAAACCTTCCATTGAGGTAGTTCCACTGGAAGTACTGTAACACTATAAATAATGTTCTACGCTTCACACGAATAAAATCTAATCAATTTAGAAATTCTAAATCTACACCATATAAGATAACTCAGTAGTGATTCTGCGTAAATCAAGTGTTCCTGATTTCAACGTTGGAATTTCATTTAAAAACTTTATATTATTGTTTTCAGTGAGCCTTATGTGGTGCAAAGGCATAATGCAGATGATTGGTTACGTATCATTACCCCCATCCACTCGTTTCCAATTGTGTAAACTAATCAATAATGTTTATAGATATATTACATAATCATTCATATTTGTCAAACATAACAGTAGCTAATTACACATTTAAATGCATATATGATGAATAATTAATGATCATGTACATTTGTTCCAATCAACTGACTAGTTAAATATATTACCAGTTTTGGGCGGCATCTGAAAATTTAAATATTGCTTATTTGTAGTCTATCACGAATAGAAAAGTTGTGGTTGATTATACTTGTCTTACGTATATGCCCGATGCCCTCTCGAATAATTTTAAATGCTCAGTTTCTTATAAGATAAGAAGCTCTGCAAATTGCGGAATTATTTATGTTACATCCCATGGCTTTTTCTGGCGATCAGATTATCAAACTTATCCCATGAGAACATCATATAGTATATGCATATTCACAAGTGTAAGCTTGAGAATTTGTAAAATAGAACTAAAGAAAAAGAAAACGTTACCTATCTCAATCACGCGTGCGTGTATTTGGTAAAGAATAAAATCAAAATAGAATACAATTTCCAAGAAAATACAAACATATAATATGATAGTAATGTGTGGCTGTCCTTGAACCATCATGGAGAGCCAATAGCTCGTTGCGCGTGAGTAACACGCTAGGAAGAACGTAGTCACACCGTTGTCCAGGCTCCTGATGGCTTCCACGGGGCCCACTATGTTTTCATTAAAAAGTCAACTACACCAAAAAAAAAAGCCGTTCCTTTCTTTTTTGACCTTTTCGCTTTTCTTGATTTGGAAACAGTGGTATTTTCGTAAATGCACAAGCTTTGATCTAACCGCTTCGCTGTTCTTCGCCAGTTTCTATTAACTTCTGTCATTATCACCTCAAAGTTCGATTTTCCTAGAAAAAAGATTATTAACGTACAACATTTATCTCTTGTAATTTAAAACTTTTATTTCAATAACAATATCTTAACTCCTAGATCTATTATTCTTCTCTCCCTAGAAATTTTTTGTTAATTCCTTATATTATCTCTTTTCTTTACCATTTTTCTGAATACTAGGGTTAGTTTTTGGTTTCTGAGAGAGAGATTCAGTGAACCTGGACACAATTCAGGTTTGCTGATATTACTGTTTTAAAATTGGGAAAAAATAGTGAAACAATCTGGCGTTTCATATTTAAAAGTGGAGGTTGTAATTGTGTAGACAAATCAACCACGTGAGAGATCTTGTTGGAAGAAAAGGCTAAAAAGGAGATCGTATTCTTCTTTTTCTTTTCCAGGTAAGTGATTGTTTCATCTTCCAACTATCAAAAATCAATGGTTATGCATATTGTTATTTTACCCACTAATCTTTATTTTTATTTCTCATTTATAGAATTTACACGTGCTTGCAAAATGTTTAATCATAGTTTTGATTCCTTTTTCAATGTTATGTTGTTGGGTGTGGTATTAGAATAGTAATCCAACATTATAATTGACTATATACAATAATAGTCCATAGAAGTAGGAAGGTCTTTATCTGGCGGAGGAATTTACAAATCTTTCTTCGATAATATATCAATAAACCCACGTTCAATCATGCATATTTATATTAATCACAAAGTCAAATTTTGTTGCACTCATTTTCCCTCCAACTGGTAGCAAACTTTTTGTTATAATAATATGGCAGAATTAGTTAAAAAAATTGATTGAAAAATCAGCTTAACGTTCTAAATAGATTGGATTTTAACTTTTCAGATTTTTGTGATATAGAAATCAGCTTAACGTTCAAAATTTTTTGCTTATAAACTGAAAAGTCCCTTATAATTTCTTTGATATTTGTTCGCTTGAAAATTTTATAAGAGTCTCTCACTTTGCACAGAAAAATTGTCCCGAAACTGACTTAGTTATTTTTAAGATGTTATTATTTAATGTTTGTATTTGATCTTAAATTCTAATAAATAGATTTAAATATTTAGGAAAATGACGTAACAGCTACTGCTACATAGATTGAGTTTGGACAAGATACTGAGTCCTCCCCACATTAGAACCCAACAAAATAAAACACATCTGAGTTAGGTTTGCTTTGCAGTTTTTAAGGTTTTCGTTCTAAAATTGTGCCCTATGTCTTTTAAGTATTTCTTTCTAAAAAAATTATGTTCAAGCAAACGATTAAAAAATCTGGAAATCAAATGCTACTCAATTCATTAAGAATTAATTCTTTAATAATGTGATGCCTATTATAATTGTCTATACTCTAGCTAAAATAAGTTAAATATAAAATAAACTTAGATATTTGGATATCCGTTTGAGTTTTGGATCAATCATTTCGGATTTCGGATACTTCGATACTAAAAATTTAGATCTATTCAAATATATTAAAATTTTGGTAAGGGTTCGATTCTGGATTCGGATCGAATTGAAATATTTAAAATATCGGTAAAAAAGCTAAGATTTGGTTAAATTAATATAACTAAAAGATTTGGTTAAATTAATACGGTAAACGCTGCGTTTTCCCTCATGGATAAATATTAGCACTTACCGTATTTATCTTTTTAAATCTTTGTAATGTGCCACGTGGCAGTAACCATTCGGGTCAACGATCTCTCCTTATGGCAGAAAGTAAGCGAGATCGTTGAATTGAGATTGTTTTTAGTTTTGCACACATAAACCATTGACTTAGCTTGATTTGTTTTAATTTTAAGTCGATCGACCCGAATTAAAAAATTTGCATAGACTTTGCTCTTAATGTACTTGACCCCTTAACAATCCAGATTCATCAATTTATACGATGACACTTTTTACACAACTAAAAAACTGAAAACAATCTCCTCAAAAAGTTCGTTATAAATGAAGTTCAACAACGTCTTTATAATCACACAGTTACTAAAACTTCAAACAATAAATCTTCTTTCTTCCGTTTTCCAGCTATAGCTTTCTCCTGGTTCGATTCCATTCCCTATTCTCACATATCACAACAGACAAAAAAATTTCAGAACCTCAAAAATTGAAAACTAAACTAACCGAACTACTCTCTTCTTCTGATTGCAGATACATAGTTATGACGGCGAGAGCTCACCCTATCGACGGCGATGTAAGTCCAGCGACGGACGGTGGCGATCTTCCGATCAAATCATCGCCCTCCCGGCATAAAGTAGGGATACCACCGAAGCAAAACGTCTTCAATGATTTCATGTATACATTCAAAGAAACATTCTTCCACGATGATCCTCTCAGGCATTTTAAGGACCAACCTAAGTCCAAGAAGTTCATGCTCGGGCTCCAATCGGTCTTCCCTGTTTTCGATTGGGGACGTGAATACAACCTCAAGAAGTTTCGAGGCGATCTCATCGCTGGTTTAACTATTGCAAGTCTCTGCATTCCTCAGGTGCAAAAACTTAATCAGAGTTACATATTTACTTGTGTCACAAGTAATATATCCTTTCTTTGTTTCTTATGCGATATTCCATGTTTGGTTCCAGGATATTGGTTATGCTAAGCTCGCGAATCTTGACCCCAAATACGGTTTATGTAAGTTAGAGTTTGATTTATTTCTGATTAATCACACTGGTCATTAATTGTTTGAAAAAACAAGGGGACAAATGGTAAACTCAATCTGGTTAATTTTGATTTTACAGATTCGAGTTTTGTTCCTCCATTGGTGTACGCTTGTATGGGAAGTTCAAGGGATATAGCAATCGGACCCGTCGCTGTGGTTTCGTTACTATTAGGCACGCTGCTTCGAGCTGAGATCGATCCAAATACAAATCCTGATGAATATCTCCGCCTTGCCTTCACTGCCACGTTTTTCGCAGGTGTCACGGAAGCAGCCCTTGGATTCTTCAGGTAAAATTTTATCTCCTATTGATTTAAAATTCTGTCTAAATTGATGATGTTTTCGAAAAAAGTTTTCATTTTTTGTTGTTGCTTCTTACCAATCTCAGACTAGGGTTCTTGATCGATTTCCTTTCACACGCGGCTGTGGTTGGTTTTATGGGTGGCGCAGCCATCACTATCGCTCTTCAGCAGCTTAAAGGGTTTCTAGGGATCAAGACATTCACCAAGAAAACGGATATCATCGCTGTTCTTGACTCTGTCTTTAGCTCAGCTCATCACGGCGTAATTAAGATTCCTGTTTTCTCTCCAGTGATCATTTTCTTGATTCCTCCATAGTGCGAATCTCTAAACTAATTCCTTATCAATTTGGTTGTGCAGTGGAATTGGCAGACTATACTCATCGGTGCATCTTTCTTGACCTTTCTTCTTACCACTAAGCTCATCGTAAGACAATATTATCAAAACATTGAATACTTTTTTTTTTCTTTTCATTTTGATTCTGATATATATCTCTTGGGTTGATGGTGGAACAGGGGAAGAAGAGGAAGAAACTGTTCTGGGTTCCAGCAATTGCGCCATTGATATCCGTTGTCATTTCCACCTTCTTCGTCTACATAACCCGAGCAGACAAACAAGGAGTTCAAATCGTAAGACCTGAACCTATTCTTAGTTAGTTACTTATGTATCAAGAAAATCAACATTGTGTTAACCTGTTTCATTTTCTGATAAATGAAGGTGAAACACCTAGACAAAGGCCTCAATCCTTCCTCCTTTCATCAGATATACTTCTCAGGCGATTACCTTGCTAAGGGAATTCGCATAGGTGTAGTCGCCGGGATGGTGGCCTTAACAGTAAGTCCAAATCAAAGACTCATGCATGCATGCTTCAATCTTAAAACCAATTGGTCATAAGGGTTTCGCATGCAACTTGTTTATATAAAGACGAATTTTCAATCTTTTGTTTACAGGAAGCTGTAGCAATTGGAAGAACATTTGCTGCAATGAAAGACTACCAAATCGACGGTAACAAAGAGATGGTAGCATTAGGTGTAATGAACGTTGTTGGATCGATGTCTTCTTGCTATGTAGCCACAGGATCATTCTCAAGATCAGCTGTCAACTTCATGGCTGGATGTCAAACGGCGGTTTCAAACATCATAATGTCAATCGTCGTTCTCTTGACATTACTCTTCCTCACTCCTCTCTTTAAGTACACTCCAAACGCCATCCTTGCAGCTATCATCATCAACGCCGTCGTTCCTTTGATCGATATCCAAGCTGCTGTTTTGATTTATAAAGTCGATAAGCTCGACTTCATCGCTTGTATGGGAGCTTTTTTTGGCGTCATCTTTGTTTCCGTTGAGATTGGACTTCTTATTGCCGTATGTCTCAAGACAATCACGATAAGTCTATTTCCTTTGCAATCTTTAATTAATTTGCTGATTGTTTTGTGTTTGTTTGGTGGACAGGTCTCTATATCGTTTGCTAAGATTCTCTTGCAAGTAACAAGACCTAGAACCGCCGTTCTTGGAAATATTCCGAGAACTTCCGTTTACCGGAATATTCAACAGTATCCTGAGGCCACTATGGTTCCAGGGGTTCTTACGATTCGTGTCGACTCAGCAATTTACTTCTCTAACTCAAATTACGTCAGAGAAAGGTAAACCTTCAACGAAAGTTTAACCTTGACCAAGAAATGTTACTTGCATCAGAAGAAAACCTAATCTGGAAACCTTAATTTTGCAGGATCCAGAGATGGTTACTAGAGGAAGAAGAGAAGGTTAAAGCAGCAAGCCTACCCAGGATTCAGTTTCTCATCATCGAAATGTCACGTAAGTTAACTTTACTCCCTTCTTAATTATCTCTAATTTTTTCTCAATAAACAAAGATTAACTATACCATTGTTATTTTACAGCTGTTACGGACATTGATACAAGCGGTATTCACGCTTTAGAAGATTTATTCAAATCTCTCCAGAAAAGAGATATTCAGGTACATATATATATACTACATTTAAAGATTCTAACTAATTAATAAAAAGTGAAATTTTAGTTGAAGAAAAGCACCTTTTTATCTGAGAGTAATGAAATTGTGTTTTGTAATAATAATGGAACAGCTGATTCTGGCAAATCCTGGACCGTTGGTGATAGGCAAGCTACACTTGTCTCACTTTGCCGACATGTTAGGACACGACAAGATTTTTCTGACGGTGGCTGACGCCGTAGAATCTTGCTGTCCAAAACTCTCCGACGAGGTCTGAAAATTACAAGAAAGAAGAAAGAAGACGATGAAGATAATGACGAAGAAAGAAGATGCTCTGAGTGTTATAAAAAATGACCTTCGCCTTCGATTGTTGTATTTTGGACCTCTTTTTAATTTTCTTTTATGATTATCATATACGAGGTCAAGTGTAAAGTTGACCTCTGGGTCCCATCTTAGCATTGACCTCTGGGTCCCATCTTAGCGTCTTGTTGTTCTACTGTAATAAATACTAGATTTACACAATGTAGCCTCCACAGCATCTCAAATCCAAATCTTATATCGAATCAGTTTCGTAACGAAAATTTTCAGTATTGACAGGATGTTATGAGACCTATTTTCTGGAATAATTGATTAGAACACAAACTAAATGGGTAATATAACGTGACAAGTTGGAAATTTAAAACGCATTGTATACAAGTATATTAGACGATCTTATCCATGGAAAAAAAATTACAAAAAACATGACCATATCCATATACATTAGCAGTTAGCACCAGTCCATCACAGTATTTAATTACACTATTTATATAATAAATCAATAGGGTAGGTTGGCAAATAATTTGTTTTAAATCAAGACGGACGTCGATATGAATCTGGACCAGAAAAAAAGCCAAATACCTTTTTTCCTATTAAATTATAAATTTATATAATTGGAGAAGTAACATACATATAATCACAAGTTGCAAAATACACTCATCCTAAAAAAAACATTATCGGAAAGACAATTTTTAAATTTAGAAGCCCAAATCTTTTGGTTGCATATATTTAATATTTTCCACACCAATATACATACATAGAACTTCCCCTTGTGTTATGTTGATCAAGTCAAGACCTTACAAACTCCTTTCCAATTATACAATGGCAAATTACATTTTTCATACGCCTTTTATTGCCATTATGATTCAAAACGGTATCAATAATGTTGGATCCTAGATTCTGGAACTGAAATGCGGTAGTCAACTTTTATATTTGTCGAGATCAATCGGAGTATTAGGCGGAGAATTTAAGAGAATGAAGGATTATGAATATTGATTTACTAAGATCGGTTACAAACAGTTAGTGTTCGTTATGAATCTGAATTATTAAAATCTATATCTTAATTATGGCGTGAGCTCCTGTTTTTATATTCATACATCGATTAAATTTCAACGCCGTAATCATTGTTATTTATAAATGCTCATAAATACCATTTAATGCTGACACTGATACTCGCTGCCGTTATCGATAGTCGATGAGATCGGACGGGTCTCTGATCTACCCGCTGACTGCTCGATAAAGACGTATCTACTCTTTTAGATAATGGGCATTCGCCATATTGGACCGGACCAGCATTTGGCCGAGCTCGGGCTCACTCAGGAGGATATAGCCCACCTTCAACAAATAATTCTAATAATCCATTCTCTTTATAATTGTCTGAAATTATTATTGAAAACACCAATAAATTTGTATTTTAGACAAAATTTTACTTTAATAATTTCGTAACAAACCACATTCATACAAGAGTGGTCAAAAGAGGCTAAAAACTAATATTTTAATTTAGTTTTGTTCGTTGTTCGTCGGTGGTTGTAGTAAACACTAATATATTATTTGTTTATTAATTATCGATGATTATGATTACGGTTGATCGCATAATTTTAGTTGTACAGAACAATCAAAATAATTGTAAAACAGAATGTAGTATTTCATCGCTAGATTGATTACAACTATAACAAATAAACAAATAAACTAGCATGATTATTATAACAATACGATGGGCAGAAATCCATTTTTGGGCTCTTATCTTATAAAAGCCCAAATAATGTTATCCACATAAAGCCATTTCTTTATGAAAACTTTGCAAACGCAGCGTTTTGCATTTATCTCTGTTGTGTTCGTTGCCGCCGTCGCCGTTATCCGTGAGCTTTTAGATTACAGATTCAATGGAGATTCTCCTCTCCTTCCGCTCCGTCGGCGTTCATCTTCTCCGACAAACCACGCCGTTCATAACCAGAGGCAAACGAATCTCGAGGCCTGGCTCTAAGAATCTCATATTTCTTTTATTCTCTACTTCTCCTAAAACCCCTCTTCTAAAACCCTGCGCTGCGTCATCAGGTCAATGACGCAGAAACGATTCCAGTGGTTCCCAGTTTATGTAAAACCTATTTCTTATTTTTTTTTTTCTGATTGTTGCAGAGAAGAATTCTTATGTGTTTAAGGGTGATGAGCGTGTAGTGGGTCTTGTGGACAAGGTAGACGACGCATTCGATAACGTCGATCGGTTTCAGAACTCAAGCACGATTGTGGCGATCGTGACGTCGATCGGTGGGCCACCTGGTGCTGTGGGAATCGTGCGGTTATCGGGACCGAATGCTGTGGAAGTTGCACGGCGAGTCTTTCGTTCGGCTAAGAAAAGGAGGAAGAAAGCGAGTAATGATTCTGCCATTTCGGAGTCGGATTCGGATTCATGGCGGCCCACTAGCCATTTCATGGAATATGGAGTTGTCATTGATTCTAAAGGCAATGTTGTTGACGAGGTTGAATTTGAGAAAGTTTCAAATTTCTTATACTTATAGTTTCGATTTCTGCACAATCAAATTACTGGCTTTATGGTTAGAGCACGATTTTTTTAACTGGGAAAACATCGGAATTTGTTTGCACAATTGGATTATAGATTTTCAAGTGTTTGATCATTAAAGTGTGACTGCTTGTTTAGGTTTTAGCTGTGGCCATGTTGGCTCCTCGTTCATACACTCGAGAAGATGTAGTTGAGCTCCAATGTCACGGGAGTGATGTTTGTCTGCGGCGAGTTTTGAGAACATGTGTTGAAGCTGGAGCAAGATTAGCAGAACCAGGTCAGATCATTGGGATTTTTTGGTTATGTATGACTTCATCTGTGAGTCTAATCTACAGATTTTGAATCATTTTTGTTTTGGCCTAATGTGTGACGCATTCACAGGAGAGTTTACACTTCGGGCCTTTCTAAATGGGCGTTTAGACCTTACGCAAGCTGAAAACGTCGAAAAAATTATCTCGGCCAAATCTGCTGCTGCTGTAGATGCTGCTTTGGAAGGGATTCAGGTATACATTTTGCGCCTTTTGTGATTAATCGTATGTAATAGCTTAATGGAGCTTGTCTATGTTCGTTGTCAATAACTATAAGTGTTCAACTCTTTTATTTAGGGAGGTTTTTCATCATTGGTTAAATCACTAAGAGCACAATGCATTGAGCTCCTCACTGAAATCGAAGCTCGTTTAGACTTTGAGGACGAGATGCCTCCATTAGATATAGACTCAGTTATTAACAAAATAAACAGCATGTCTAAAGACGTAGAAAGTGCATTAGATACAGCAAATTATGACAAGCTTCTTCAAAGCGGGTTGCAGGTAAATTTACAACAGATATGCGCCTTCGTGTTCATGTTTTGAAAGCTTTTTAAGCGTATTGTATTTCATTCTTTTTTCATCTATCGCTCTTTCTGAAACATTGCAGATAGCTATTGTTGGGCGTCCGAATGTTGGGAAATCAAGTCTTTTAAATGCTTGGAGCAAAGTATGGAAACAAAATGATTATATTTGTAGAAACAGAAAATTGCAATCTTTAAGTCTATTTATTCAAATAGAGTCACATTTCCACGGTGCTTTAATTTTAGCGTGCAGAGTGAGAGAGCCATTGTTACGGAAGTTGCTGGAACTACACGAGATGTTGTGGAAGCTAATGTTACAATCCGTGGTGTGCCTATCACTCTTCTTGACACTGCTGGTATCAGAGAAACCAATGACATTGTCGAAAAAATAGGTCAGTATTATTTACAAGCCCAAGAATTGCCAAATCTCAGAACTTGAAAAGCAAAAAAATGCAGGAGTTGAGAGATCAGAAACCGCTGCTAAGGTTGCTGATGTCATAATCATGGCGGTGAATGCTGCCGAAGGCTGGACTGAAGAAGACACTGAGCTTCTGCATAAGATCCAATCTAACAAGGTAATTTCGATGTTAACTCCTGCTTTCAAAGTAGTCATTTGATGATTGTTTTGCGTATCCTTTATTTGAAGCAGCCTATGATTCTGGTGATGAACAAAATCGATTGTGCATCTCCTGATTGTTGTGATCAACTAGAAGATAAAAGGAGGAAGAAGGAAGAAGTTTTCCATAAAACTGTCTTAACATCTGCTATTACTGGTCAAGGAATTGAAGAGCTTGAAGAGACAATATTAGAGATTCTTGGTCTTGATCGTGTCCCCACTGGAGGACATAAATGGACCGTGAATCAGGTCTGTCTCAATTCTTACATGTAATTCTGTTTCTGTCCATTAACTTTTGAATGTTGCATTTGTATCAGAGACAATGCGAAAAGCTGGTGCGGACCAAAGAGGCGCTTGCGAGACTAAGAGATGCAATCAAAGATGAGATTCCGATTGATTTCTGGACTATCGAGTTGAGAGAAGCTGCTTTGGCTCTTGCTCAGATCAGTGGCCAAGATGTCTCTGAAGAGGTCTTATCCTCCATTTTCTCTAAATTTTGTATTGGTAAATAAATTATTGTTACTACTTAACTATTAAACCACCCAAAACAAATTAAAATTATTTCTTCTTTATACCCTTTTCACATAAATCTGAAGCTTGTAAATTGTCAATCATCATAAAAGATAATAATAATAAAAAGAACCATTTCTGACGAAGAAGCAAATAATGAAGTGTGTGGGGCATATGATGAAGCCCACTAGGTGAAAGAGAAGATGGCCCACAATCAATTTCGAAATTGATAATTGGAGTTGGGACCGATTGTGTTGTGTCCAGAAAATAAACAAATCGTCTCTTCACTTTTTTTGACTCACTTGTGTTGTGTGTCTACTTGTCCTCTCAATCATACCCAATTCTCTATTAGCACCAAATTCCACTTCACTTTCAGCTTCCCTTTCATTATCATATTCACGATAAAACAAAATTATATCATTAATGCTTGAAATAAACAAAACTTATACTGTTCTTTTTTCTTAAAATAATCGTTTAATTAAAAAAAAAAATCTTTTCGAGACTTACGAGATGAGACCGACCATTGTGGGACAATGTGCCACTACAGCTAATCTTAATTACAATGCACCAATCAGCATAAGGTTCTGTTGTGGTTTCGATTTTCATGACAACATATAATATGTTTTTAATGACATTAAAATCGTCATACAGAAATTATAAGGTGAAATGTTAAAATTCGGTGAGAGGAGTGAGGCATGTGAAGTGGAGAAACGAGAAAATGCTCTATGAAAATTGCAAAGGGCAAATTGAATTAAACGTTGTTGTCAATAAAGTGGTCCATTTTTTGTAGCCTAGACGTGAGGAACCAAATAACAACATTTCCCTTTCAATTTTCTTTATCTTTATTATTACTTTACAATTTCAAATCAGTTTTCTTGCAATTATTATTGTTTCTTTTGGCTTTATTTCGACAAATAATTTTCGGTGCAACTATCGCTGATGTGGAAAGTTAATTATTGTTAATTTGTTGGGCCATTAGTCTAATGGGTATTTTGTCAAATGATATGTTAAATTTTAGATGTATTGTAAGATACTGAAAACAATCTCTAATATATTATTTGAGAAACTTTTTAACAAAGTAATCTTACCCTGACGTGTTAATAACAAAAATACCATGCTGACGTGTCAATACCACAGTGAGTTTCAGCTTAAATATATAAAAGGGTTTAACTTACTAGAATAATTACAATACATGTCACTGATATTAATTTGGTTAGAGAATAAATATAATTTATTCAACTATCCAAAAAATACTACTACATTTGCAAAAACAATAATTTTTATTTCTTTAAATTTTTTATAACTTAATTTATAAATAATTTCAAATAAATATAAATATATTTAAGTTACTACCGTAATCCCTAATACATTATTTGAGAAACATTTTAATAAAATAACTTTATTCTGACGTGTTATTAACAGAAATATCATACTGATGTGTCATCGCTAAAGTAAATTTCAAATAAATATATAAATGAGTTTAACTTATTAGAATAATTACAAGTATATCATTGTTATTAATTCGATTAGAAAATTAATATATTTTATTAATCTAACAAAAAAATACTATTAAATTCATAAAAAATAATTATTTTTCTTTTATTAAATACAAAAATTAATGTTAAAAGTAATTTTAAATAAAAGTTAAATATTTAATTTATATTTACTAATAAATTATAATTTACGAATATTTTCCCCCATGCATGGCGTGGGTATGAATCTAGTTATAACTTAAAGAAATAGATATATGACCCATCGACCATAAAACATTTTTTAGATGGATCGAACTAAAACTTTTTTGAGATTTTTTTTGTTCAATTAGCAATTTTCTAGATTGTTGTTCTTTGATAAAATTCAATGCCGTTTCTTGACACAAATTTTTGATAATGTGCAACATAAATTATGACTAGAGATGAAAATCATAGTGGTAGATTCTCTCAAACAATAAAATTCTTAAATCTTTTAAAAGTCTCTTTATTCAAGAAACATTCTGAAATTTTTTAAATAAGTGTTTGACTATATATATTTTTTCTTGTCACTAGGTTACAACGGATCCAATATTTTCATACGAATATTTAATATCGTCATACGAGATATGGTGGAATCGAATTCTTCCCTAAATGTTTGATTATATATGTTTACAATTTGTGATGTACATTTGAATCAAGCAGCTGAGATCTATCATGCACGTGATCTGCAAATATTGGTGTCTAGAAATTCTTCAAAGCCATAATTTGGTATATTTAGGGGGTATATTGAAAGATTGATTTTACAATATAACTGTTGAGATTTGGGTAGCTCAAAGGGTACTTAGTAGAATTTTGGGATGTTGTGATCCATTTTTCACTAAAAAAAAAATCTTTAAAATTATAAACAAGAAATGTATTGGAGGATAATAGAATTTTTTTTGTAAAAAGATCGTTTTTAGGTATCCAAAACAAATGAAATAATATCTACTTATAAAGTATGAAAAATGATGAATTTTCGTATGAAACACAAATTAATTTACTATGAAATAATTGATCCCAAATAATAGAATGAAAAAGAATACCATGAATTCCAGCAGCCAATGAGCACACAACACGTATCCCAATCCCTTCCTTATTCTATAACCAATCTCAATATCCAATCATTATCCAAAGCAATTTTATTACACAAACTACTGCTTACTCTTTTTTTAACTTGAATTTGAACCTTTCTATTAGAGTATATAAACTACCAATACACACTTTAATTTTATAAGAATTATTAACATATTTTCACAAGTGCACCATTTTTAGATAAATCAAAATCAATTGAAATTAATTGTATTTACCATATAATTCACATAATCCGAATCTCCACAATTGTGTTTAATCAATTGGTTAAAAGGAGTAAACTCGACAATCACAATTATTCAATTGGTCGGTTTTTAAATGATATGGTAAATATAATTAATTTAAATTGATCGTGATTTATTTAAAAATAATAAAAAATAAATATTTATAAAATTGTGAAGATATGTCAATAGTTCATGTAAAATTAAAATATATTATGTTAATTTGTGTGGTTTAATAGATAAATCTGAAATTTAAATGGAAAAACAATGTACATATGACACACACACACAATTAATCCACTCAGATTCAACACTCTTTTCAACACATCATTAAAGCGATTCAACTGATGAATTTTTTTTTCAACTATCCGATTGTAAATACTAAATAGTCTAAGAACGATGTATTTCACCAAATGTTTTTAATGCTTTAATAAAACACAAGATTTAGATTTTTGCGTATTTAACCAAAAATGTTTATGTAAAACATCTTAAAATATTTACAAGCACCAATGTTTATAATGATAATAAATTTAAAAGGAATTTGTACAATTAAGTCACCACTTCAATCACATTGAATATATATATAACCACATGGAAATAAAGGGGTTAAAGATTATTTTAGCGGTTGTAGAAAAAATCGTTATAGTTAAATTTGTTAGAAATGACGAAAGAGAAACAATCATTGGTATCCATCGAAACATTTGGTTTCAAACGGATATCCATAGTTATAAACCTATAACACTAATTTTTAGAAAACTTAAAATTTTATGATCCAATGACATGAGATAACTCAAATTATTTTCTTACCAAAGAAATTCAAACTATTTCAAGTTGTTCAATTTATATTTGATATCAAGATATTACCATTTAATCTGAACTTAATCGATTTTAAAAAAAAATCTGACATATAAGTTGATCCACTTACTCGACATGTGACCCGAGAAGCCTTTAGCTTTTTGGTTTTGTTTGAATTTTGTTAGATTTGAGGTTAATAATCATATTTTTATTTCAAATATAGCTTTAAGAATCTAAGATCAATTTTTACGATTAAACATGTAAATTTAACGATGTTAGTTAAATAAATAATGTTTAGAGAAATCGGAAGTGGAAGAAAATTATTACATAAGCAGATATGTGTCATAGAGTGAGAAGATACATCAAAAGAAGTGAATTTGACGATACTTTATGTAGTTAAGCCTTACGCGTTAACAGAATATTTAATTCATTATTACCAGTTTCCATCTTTAATCCTATGATGTGAATTGTGTGCGGTTTAAACCCTAAAGTTGCACACCACATAAGAAAATGGAATGTTTCCACGATTGATGACGACGAGTAACATGAACTAACCAATCTTCTTCGTGCATCTATTTTATTTCAAAAGATCCAAAAACTGGAAAAGAGTATGACCGAAGCCGGAGATGACGTCGACCGGAAAACCGTAACAGTGTCGGAGCCGATCGCACTGGAAGTTGGTGAAAGAGAAGAAACGGTTAATTAATGATATAGTTTATTTCGTTTTTCACAAGATGATACAAACAGAATAAATGCAAAATGTTTAGAATTCTGACGTGGCATTATAATGACGCGAATATAATTAGATCATATAAATCAACGGTTTAGATTGAGTCCTCAGTTTATGGTTCTTCCTTTATCTTCTCTGTCCCTTCTCCTTCCTCACTCCTTCCTTTCTCTCTCTCTCTCTAGATTTGCTCTGTTCAGAGCTTAATACAAATCGAGGAACAGAAACAGAGCACACAACACATACTATTACGATGTTGCTTGGAAAGAGACAACGACCACCGATTAATAGAACTACGAGTCTATCGGAGATAAAGTTCGATCTGAATCTTCCTGGTGAATCAGACCAGCAGAATCCCTGCCAAAATCCCGTGATGGGACCCTACGGTTCCATAGCAGCCGTTGATCAACACCGTGGGTTATTAGATCAACGTTTTTTAGCTATGGTCTCACCGAGAGGTAACTTGAGGAGGCACTCAGGCGATTTCTCCGACGCTGGACACTTTTTAAGATCTTGCTCCCTCTGCGAACGTTTACTTGTTCCCGGCCGTGACATCTATATGTACAGGTATATATATATAATTAATTAACAAAAAATCTTGACTTTGAAAGAAAAACCCATTACTGAAATATGATTAGCTACAAAATGGTATCGGGGTTTCAATAATTAATCTAAATGAATTATGAAACTTAAATTGTTGTTTATAGTTGGAATATTGGATGATTAGTGATGATATTTGTGTAATTAAAATGGCAGGGGAGATACGGCCTTTTGTAGCTCAGAGTGCAGGCAAGAGCAAATGGCACAGGACGAGAGGAAAGAGAAAGGTAAGTCGGCGGTGGCGGCCACCGCGAAAGCCGGCAAAGGAGAGAGAGCTTCAGCCGCCGTGTAATCCCCATTTTCATATACATATAATTTATATATATATGTGGTTTTTTTGCTATGTGTTTTGTATATGATTATGATGAGTAATACATATATAAAACAACTGTTTATTAACCGTGATTGAATATACCCTATTGGGTCAAGGGGTTACTGTTAATCATTCTCGTGTTTTTGGTGTTCTTGGAAGCTTTTAGACGGTTCAAAATTTACAATTTTTTTTATTTGAAAAAAAAATCAAATTGATGCAAGACTTTTGATTTTTAAGTGCTTAATGTGAAAAATTAAGAATACAAATCAATTTACAGAGATTTTATGTAGGTGAGATTTCATTTTAAGATATTGAAGGGAGTGGAAACCCTAATTTCAATAGTTGATCAAATGTTAATTATATATTTTTTACATTGTGAGGTATGAATTTGATTCTTAAGAATTATTGCAAACTAATGAAAATAAGTTTATTCAAAATTTCATGTATTGTTAGGTAAATTAAGTCGTTTTTATTGCATCGTGTTAAAAGTTACATTCTTTTGTAGTAGATTTTTGTATGCAGTAAAACTGTTATTTAAATAAATAAATAAACTTGGTTAATCCATCAAATATTTGATAGTTATAACAACTGTATTTTAGTTAACATTAAAAGCTGAAAACAATTCGTCTAATTCTGTTAGAGAATTCAAATTTGTCAATTTAGGTTAAGTAAAGTTTATGTACTAGTTTGTACGAGCTGTAGGCTGTGTACTTTCATACACTCATGTTTAATAGACATATGGTGTTCTATTTACTACGATACAGTAAAACCACATGAGTACAATCTATATAGAGAGAGATGTGGTTAATTAAATACGATGTTGCTTGAGTCAGGAATCTCATGGGTCCCAGAATTCACCACTTGGAAAAAAATTAGTAGATTCTCATTTATTTTCCTTTTCTTTTTCTTCAAAGTACGTCACAGTTTTGATGGATTCTTATTTCCTAATAAGGTTTTTTGTATATTGTTTCCATTTGTTTAAAAACTTGGACAAAATTACAAGATAATTTAGTTCTCTCTTTACACTTTATTGTAGCCATAATTAATAGACACGTATATCAGATGAGGTCTTAAGTTTCTTTCAATTTAGCACGACAGCAAAAATAAATTAACGTCTAATGTACATTGTTGAAAGAAATTTTTGGGCTGAAAGAGTGAATGAATTAACATTTTTAACATAATATGAATCTATTTATTTATCATTATTTGATTTTAAGATAGAGAAAATGAAACATCACATGATTTGATAGTTATGTCTTATATGGCTATATATATATATTACCTATTAAAAATGGAAATTGGTCTGAAAATAAATGAAGCTAAAATGTCATATTTTGAAAAGATATGTTAAATGATTTAACATGAATATATAAAATAATAACTATTTATCCACTAGTAATTATTTTTGAGTTTAAAAACTCATAATATTCAAGACTTTTGCATGAAACAAAAAAAAGTTTTAACGAAGAGTAATTTCTTCACAGTACTCTAGAGTTAATCGGAAATTGTAGGGATTAAAATTATATATTTTAAAATTTTGATAATATCTCACATTTAGATTCCCTTTGTGAACAAATTTTGTTGATATGAAACATTTTTAACGTATCAAGTGAGTAATACAATAATGCAAGTTGGCCAAATTGGCATGTGTCGGCATCAAAATTTGGCCAACTATCTGAATTCCAACGTCTCTTTCATCGCTCCAACCTAGCATCCATACTCCTTATTTATTATATTAATGAAACAAATTAAAAGCTGTGTGATTATGTTTTAAATTAGAAAGCTAAATAAAAACAAGTCCAAGATACAAATAGAGATTGTTGCATGGCTTCTTTCTCGACCAAAGAAGATAATAAGAAACCGAGAATAACTCATGTTAGAAAATATCCATTGCTTGTTATTGACTTGGTGAATGATTGTTTTTTGAACAGATTGTTTGAGTTTTGCTCTCTAGTTTGAGCTTTCGGTAAAGAGGTTAAGAACGAAGCATGGTTTCACAAAATGCTCATGATTGTAATTAAAAACGTATAAGCCAATTAAAAACTGGCAAAGAAATAATAATAGAGTTTGTGCCATAAATGTGTTAACGTGTATGGTATTTGTTTCTTGGGAGGGGACATGAAATAAGAAGTTGTCCCGTAAATCTTGGGTTATACTTCTAAGTTTCAATAAAAAAATTTCTAAGTGTGGGGATAAGATTATTGAGAATACACGTGCAAATATGCCATCCATTATTTTATAATTTCGTAATCCAGTTGTACAATAAATGTTATTGTTCCTTTTTACTCCGAGTCTAATGTAGGGTTTATGTTATAATACTAAGTTTAACACTACCGTCATGTAGTGTACAAAATTAAGTACAATAGATGATATAATTTAATGTAATTATACGGTAAATTTGCTATAAAAATATGAGTTAGCAAGTTTAATTTTAATAACATACACATAATAAAATTCATCAATTAGTACAATTTATCAGTAAAATATACATTCAATAAAGTTTGAGTCTAAACCTTGATCAAATACAAAGGTGCAATTAAATAAAATACATGAAAACTGTGTTAATATGGGCCGAAAAGTATCAATCCAATTTGGACTATATAACATATTACTAAGACCAGTCAGTGAGCCTAATGGGCCAATAGCAGTCTAAGGAAAGAAAATGGACTTATTCAATTATTATTATTATTTTTTGTAGCTTTGTTATCTCAAATAATTTATCAGCACCGTCATTTTGTGACCCCTAATTTGTTATAAATTATAGAAATATAAAAACATTAAATTTTGATACTTTCTCCTCTTCCCATGTGAGCACCGAGAGCGAGAAACACAAGTATACAGCTGCGATCACGCAACCGCCTTTTTTGTGAGCGTTTGGGGTCCACACGATTTATTCCAATAATCTAATGCCACGTTAACATATTCTTATTGGAACTGACGAAACTGCCCCTAATCGCTTACTAAAATTCACGCGCTTTCTTCTTCCTCCTAGATTCGCTCCACCACTGTCTTAAACTTCATTAACTGCGTTTCCTTCCTTCTTCACTTTCTCTCTAGCGATTAGAATTCCAGAATGGCGAAACTTGTGTTGTTGATGGTTCTCTGTATTTTGCCGGCGATAGCTATGGCGGCAAGAAGGCCAAGTATTGGTAAGAATACTATGGTGGTTCAAGGTCGCACTTACTGTGACACATGCAAATTCGGCTTCGAGACTGCTGAATCTTCCTACTTCATTCCCGGTATATTTCATTTCATCTCTTTCTCTCTAAACCCTAAGATTCTTCTTCTTTTGCACCCAGAGATCTTATGGATTCGGTTGATCTCCCTGAGATTTCGTTCCTTTTTAGTGTTTGATTTTCGATTCTAACGGACTTGATTTCTTAGATCTGAGAGCTTCGCTTAGTGTTGAAACACATTTTTATGTTAGATCTGAGATTATCTGCTTTTGTCCTAGATCTGGCTTTTGAAGTTGACAATACATCTGAAAATTCCAAGATACGACATTGATGATGTATTTGGTTACTTTGATAATCCTGAAGTACTTTATGGTTTGCCTACACAGCTTTTGTGTTTCTAATTCAGATTCAAGCAAAATAGATAGATTCAACTTTCTGTTACATTTATTCATTGTGATGAGAATTGTTTTCGCTATTTATTTAGGCGCAACGGTGAAGCTTGTGTGCAAAGACAGAAAGACAATGGAGGAGATTTACACAGACGAGGCTGTATCAGACAAAGAAGGAAACTACAAGTTTGTTGTCCACGAAGATCACAAAGACGAGATGTGTGATGTTATGCTTGTGAAAAGCTCAGACGAAAGCTGCCATAAAATCTCCCCAGGACGTGAACAGTCTCGAGTGATCTTAAACCATTACAATGGCATTGCCTCGCAGATCAGACACGCCAACAACATGGGATTCGAGAAAGAAGTTACCGATGTGTTTTGCTCTGAGCTAATTAAAAAGTATCAGGTTGATGAAGATGAGATCTAGACGACTAAAACCATCTTTAAATCTCTTTATTTAATGTTAAATGCTGTTTTCGTTTTGGTTAATGAGTTTCGATGTTTCGGTTATGGAAGAAATATATTTGTTGTTTACTTTATTTATCTTAAATGATAATATTGATGATCGGATTATGTTTTACGGTAACTCTTCTTTGTATTGTTGTGTCATTTCTTCATTCTTCAGTGTTTATAATCGGTGATCTTAGCTTAGTGAGGTTTTATTATGGTCCAAAACTTAATTTAGAATGAATTTTGAAACAAATCATACAGAGTGTGAAATTACTTTCATCTGGTTGAAAAGTGTTATTCACTCGGTGCAATGATCTCTATCTGTGATGAAAAATTTACGGAAAAATCGAAGGTTTTAGAATTTGTGTGTTAGAATTTCCGTCGATAAACCGAAAATGACAAAAGGAAAAACTGGAATTTGGTCCTCTCCCATTTAAGTTGGTGGGCTACAACACACAACTCTCTGATCAACTTTTGCTGATTTTGATGGGTCTGTTCAATCGCCATCATTATGTTACCAAAACACTCTTCTCCAAACAACCCACATGGATAATAACCTGGGCATCAAGAATATTCGGTTCGGTAAAGTTGGGAATTTTGAAAATTTGATTTGTTCGGTTCAAGTAAAGTGCGTAGAGCATCTCCACCAGTCACACGATAAGCTAGTGGCGGTTTAAGGTGACAGTCCTGATTGCTGACTTACCGATGCCCGGTTCCACCGGCTTGAAGGCCATCTTGACTAGTAGTTTTCATCAGCATGACACCTAAACTGTCAAATAGTCCATAGTACAAATTGTAAAAATCCCTAATATATTATTTGAGAAACATTTTAATAAAGAAACTTTACTTTTACGTGTGATTTACAAGTATACCATGCTGACGTATCAAACCATAAGAGCTTTTTAAAGGAAATATTATATAAGACATAATTTACTAGAGTATTTACAAATTTACTAGAGTATTTACGAAAATGACATTAGACCAATATTTATTACTATACTATATGTATATAACTAATATTTTAACCTAAAAGACAAACATAAAATGAAATAAAAATATTAATTTTTTAAAAAATTAGTCAAACAAAAAATAAAACCAAATTTTAGAATAATTCAATATTTATCACATATACAATTTTTACCTATTTAATAATATTATCTTTCCAAGATATTGATAATTTAATTTATTTGTATAATCTGATTTTTATTTTATATTTTATTTGTATAATCAATATTAAATTTTTCGAAAATATTTTAAATAAAAAAATCAATTATAAATAAATAAATAATTATAATATGTGAATATTTTCCCCACACAAGGGTGTGATTTAATCTGGTGGTTAATGGATTTTAGATGACAGAAAGAGTAAACCACTGAATCCTTAATTACACCTAACCTTTTTCGTATAAAATATCTATTTCTAGATTCAATTTTTTTCACATATTAAGAAAATTTGCATTCTAATTTTTAAGCAATTTTATAGTTGAAGCAGAGGCAGTCATAAGATGAATATATTTTTTGATGGACAGTGGATTAAAATAGCAGTTTTTTAAATTTTTATTTCAAATATATTACTAATTATTTAAATTTTTAAAAATATCATAAATTTAATAATAAAATAATTAAAAATCTCTCCCTAATAAAAAAATTTAAATCTTAAATTATAAAAAGTGAATACAAACATTATATTTAATTTTATATATAGCTTATTTGAAATAAATAATTATTTTTAAATAATAATTTGTGATATTTTACAAATTTTATTTTTAATGTGATAAATTTAAAAAATAAATTTAAAAATCTGTTATTTTAGAATATTAATCTTTTTCCTTGACCTAATTTTAAAGAGTCAATATGCACTAATATTTAATTATTAAAAATTCTGTACAGGATCTCCGGTTATAAAACAAAACTTTGTACCAAGAGTTTATATTTAAATAAGTAGCAAAGGACCATATGTCACGTTATTCATGATAATTCCAAAGTAGAAGAAAAGCTTTTGGAAAAATTTGTGACGGAGACTATTCACCTAAAGCTCACATGCCATTCATCTTCCTCTTAAAACGGCAGGCAACTCTTCAGAAAACGACGGCATCCTTAATTTTTCATTCAAAACCCAAGAGAGAGAGAGCGCGCGACAGACATAACTAGAGTTAGATGACAGTTCAATATGGACCTTTGATGAAACACGTGGCGTATATCTGCCAGTTGTTAGATTTTCAAAAGTCACAAAAAACGACAGTGTGTGTGACGGAAACCGCGTGAAGTGCTACAAGGGAACTTTTGAATTGGAAAAGCTTTTCTAAGTAACGGAACGATGCGACATGACACGCGCAATGCATGCCACTGATCTTATTGGATTCCATTTTCAATATTTTGAAATTTAAAAACATATTCTAAAATATTTTTTTTTATCTTGGTTTTGTGTTATAATAGATCGAATCCAGTGATAATTTAATTTTATTATAATTGAGGGAATTCGATTAATGTATAAATACTAATTTCAAAAAAATTGTAAAAATTTATTTTTCCGTTACAAAAAAGAGAGGTAATGTGTGGCTTAAGAAAAGAAGCTATCAATTAAACAACAACAGGAAAACAAGAGGTGCATTATGCAGTTAACACTTTTCAGTTCCTCATGTCATGGCTCCATTAACTATATCCCATAGTTCTCGTATTATTCGATGTGAAGTTCTGTGTACAACAAACATACTTGTGTACAAAACATTTTCAGAAATTTGTGCAAACGGATACTTACTCTTTCAGTATACGAAAGGCCGTATAACAATTTCTTTTCATAAAACGAATATTGACCGTTTGGCTTTATCTTTAGTGCGCAGATCCGCCGCTATGTAGTCCATCCTGAAACTCGAAGGTTCTTCCGCCGCCGCAATAGAAAGCTTACGTGTTCAATGGCCACGTGACTCCCACATGCATTCCATACTTCGCCTCGCGTCTTCCATGCTCTCCTCTTCTGTCGTTTTCGCCGCCACAAATCTTATCTTTTTATATTATGTAAAAGTTGATTCATTAAAGCAGAATTTAATAGTTCATGTAGTATTTTCATATGCATGTTACATGTACTTGTAATTTTGTAACGGTAGCAACTACATACAAATTAAGTAGACGTTACATTTACTCAATCTGCTGTTTTAACAGACAACTGTTGTTGCTTTTTTTTAGTAACATGTTTTATTTCTTACATATGGGAGAACTTCATGATATGATCTCTACAGTGAATCATTTTTTTGCCACTACTACTAATAACAGAGTAATATAAGTATTATAATATGATCTCCTCGTAAGATTTCATCTTGATTATGGCCTCTCGGAATATTTCATTTTGATGTAATTTTAGTATTAATTTTTTTTTCTCCAATAAGAACATCAAATATCAGACATAAATATGCCCTATTCTTATATTATTAAATTTTTATCTAAATTATAGATTATGGTTAATGCGGTTAAAATAAAATATACAAACAGATAAGATGGCGAAAGGTTCGGACTTTAACTGAAAATTAGGGTTTTCGTATTAAATAAAAGTGGTATAATATGGTAATGATAATGGTGGAGTTCTCTGCCAATACTACATCTCTAACCCTCTAGAGACTTCTCATTTTCGTTTTTTCTTTAACAATCTGTGTCGACTAAAGTCTAAAATTAACCACCCATTATAATTGTCATTTGTCATGATTGATAATATTTGCCACTAAACAACAACTTTAGATTATAAACAGTTATGACAAATCTGTGTCACTGACTCACTGTTTCTTTATAATTTAGGTCACTGTCGGAGCGTCTTAAAATATGTTTTTTCTTAGTTCCAGATATTATTTCTTAATATAGCATACATATAGACATATTACAAATTTGACCCACATTCGTTTGGCTAATTCTGTTGATAATTCGTAGTGATAATTACGATGTAAATGATAAATAATTAATACGACTAGTGAAATTTATTTCTTATGGTTTCTTGTTTTGCGTTATCTTTAAAATCATGGTTAGGAGTCTATATAGTTTGCTTGTATAATTTCTCAAATGATTGCTTGGGAGCAAAGATTAATTATTTTCTGAAATAGTATTTAGTATTAATCTTTAATCTATATCTCCACTTGGAATGTAATAAAATAGAAAAGGAATAGGTGACCAATTAATAAGAATATCACAACTGTTATTGGAAGCATCTCTGTGCCGTCACTCACCAAACTTATTCTTATCTCATAATCTCTTATCTTGATAACCACACATATAAATATAAATAATGCACCACTACTCACAAAAACCAGCAAGATATGATTAATCGTTATATGAACAAAATTATAATCTTGTTACTCGAGACAACATGATATTTTTGGTAGAATAATTTTAAGGTTATGGTAAATTTGTAGGTATAATATGTGGTAACAGGCAATAACTCTAGTAGTCGTACCTTTGTCTTATTTCAGATATCTTAATATTTATAGTTACAATTATGACCAATGAGATGAACAAAAGAAGAGAGAATCATAATAAGATCGAACTAATAACTCCCAAGGAAATAAGCAATGATCTGTAAACTCCCAACAGCTGAAATGTGAACACAGACAATAAAGGTCAACAATATCAGGTATGACTATTTAGTTCCACATTAAACAAATGATTTGATGACACGTGTATTATTAATGCATATCTGGCAAGTCACTTGTAGAAAATTTTGTCAGTATTCCGACTTTGAGTATTTATCACGCTAGCTGAGTGCGTAAACTGAATACCCAAAATTTGCATTTACTTCACAAATTTGGACATGAAATAGTCAATGTTTAGAAAATATGAATTGACTTTTCTTATATCCAAATTTGTAAAATTAATAATAAAATTTGAGGTTTTACTTTGTACATTTCATAGTGAAATATACAGATTTGGAATATTTGGAGAACTAAATAACGTTTTTTGCGATATATTTTCCATGTATGAATACCATGATGTTGTAGTTTCAAATATTAATCATTTCTAAGCTTAGTGTTATGTCTAACACATATTAATTATTTGTAGTCTCATGTGGTTTGACTAAATGAACTTTATCAACACATATACTCCTTCACAGTTATTTCATACTAGCTAAAAAATTTTAATTTTGCAAAATAAAGTTTAATAAATTAGTTTTACATTAGTACTCAAAATTTGAATCATTTTTTGCAATTCACCCAAAATTATACTACTTGAGCAAACTTACAATAAATAAGTATTCACATTAGGATAACAAATACATATGAAAAAATATATAATACACAAAATAAATTAACATAAGAAAAGAAAGCTATATTAACATATATATATATAGAGTAATACTCTAGAATATTATTTTTAAAGTTTTTGTTCCAAATCTATCATATTAAGATTAAAATTTCCAAAATATCACAAATAATTATGTTAAAACACTGATTTACTCCAAATAAATTATATATAAACTTCTAACATTATATTTGAGTTTATTTTTCTAATTTAGGTTTTAAATTTTTTTAATTATTTTAATTTTAAATTTATGCTATAATTAAAAATTTAAAATAATGATGCTAATTTTAGAATAAAAACTTTAAAAATATTATTTTATAAAATTGTCTATATATATTATGCTGATTAAAATTTTAAATACTATACTAATATGATAGTGAATTTAATTTAGATTTTTTTAAAATCACTAACATATTGTTCAGAAAATTTTGACACAATAGAATATTGTTATTGTTCTGTACTATATAATTCTGATTTCTACATATCTTACAATCGTAACTTGTTATTTTACATATAAATTTAGTTTGACACAAAGTTGTCGGTGGATTCCATTATTTAGTTTATATGATTAATTAATATGTGTTTCAAAAAAAGAAACTAAAATTGGATAAGAAAATAGCATGCTTAAGAAATTGAAAATATAGTTGTAAAGAAAAATGGAAAATACAAGACGTCAAGTCGATTCACAAGAAACTATCACAAGCATTCAATCGTTGGAAAATCACAAATATGACATCATCCTCATGCGCTGGTCCAGTAGGAGGCAATCCAGAACAACATTTGAGGCGTTAATTCTAATTTTATCCAATTTCAATTTCATCTTTTAAAATTCTCACAAAAGCTGTAAATAGTATGAATATATAATTTTACATTACAGAAGAAATACGAAAATACGAAAATGGTGTTAAAATGGAAAAATAGTGTGAGGAGAAGACCACCACTATATAAATACCGCCAAGCCACTGAGGTTAGTGCATCGGTGAGGCTGAGAGTAAATTCACTTCAAAAAAGTTGAGTACCCTCTAAAAAAATCTTTGTAGATAAACTATTGCGATTGTTTTCTGGTTTGATTTTGAAATTTAGTGTTTTTCTTTTTTGCAATTTCCCGTCCTGTTAATCATCTGTTTTTCGAAAAGGAAGTAATTGACTTTCTGGGTTTGGTTTTATGTTTGAATAGTTTTTGATTAAATAGTCATACAGAAAATCAAGCTTATGAAACTGTGTTTTATTTTGTTTCATAGATTTTAGTCGAGGGTAATTTTTGTTCCCTCCTTTCGGATCTACACACAGAGGTTGCTTATTTCAGACCTCTTGGATTTTTTTTCTTCTAAATTTTGAAATTTTCTCGAAAAGCTCTGTTCTTTACTTTTGATAAGAATCAGGAGAAATTTTCGAATTCAATTTCAAATTCCAAAGCAGGTTGTTTTGTGATGGCAGCTCCTATGAATTTGTACAGTAGCAGAACGATTCAAAACTCAGATTCCTTGAGTGGTGGTGAGCTCATGGAAGCGCTTGTACCTTTTATCAAAAGCGTTTCCGATTCTCCTTCTTCAGCGTCTGCGTCTTCTCTTCTTCTTCCTCTATCTACCTTCCCCGGATATTACCCGGATGTTGGCTCTTCGACGTTCTTGACCCAACCGTTTCAAACCGGGTCATCAATCGGGCTTAACAACCTTTCTTCTTCACAAATTCATCAGATTCAATCTCAGATCCTTCCTCTTCCTTCCACGCATCACCAGAGCCACAACTCTTTCTCGAATCGTCTTAGCCCAAAGCCGTTACTGATGAAGCAATCTGGTGTCGTCGGATCTTGTCTCGCTTACGGTTCATGTGTGCCGCCGAAGCCGACGAAGCTGTACAGAGGCGTAAGGCAGCGTCACTGGGGGAAATGGGTGGCTGAGATCCGTTTGCCTAGGAACCGGACTCGTCTCTGGCTTGGGACCTTCGACACGGCGGAGGAAGCAGCGTTGGCCTACGATAAGGCCGCGTATAAGCTGCGCGGCGATTTTGCCCGGCTTAACTTCCCTAACCTACGTCACAACGGTTCCCGCATCGGAGGCGAATACAACCCCCTTCACTCCTCAGTCGACGCCAAGCTCGAAGCTATCTGCAAAAACATGGCGGAGATGCAGAAGAACCAGGACAAATCGACGAAAGCATCGAAGAAACGTTCTTCATCGGTGACGCAGAAGAAACCTGAGACGGTTTCGGCGCCAGAAAAAGTCAAGATAGAGGAGATTTCGGTCGTTGAATCTCCTCCGGTGATGGAGTGCGAAGATTCCGCCGGATCTTCACCGTTATCAGACTTGACGTTTGCTGACACAGAGGAGCAGCCGCAATGGAACGAGACCTTCGCATTGGAGAAGTATCCGTCGTATGAGATCGATTGGGATTCGATTCTCTCTTGATCAGGTCGTGGAGTTTACGGGTAATATAGGAATCTTAGAAGCCGCTTGCAATGGAGTTTTTGGAAATTGCAAAAGAGGCTACTAAGAGTAATTAGTTATTATTAGTGGTAAAATTCGTATGTTAGTATTTTCTGTGTCGGTCCAGCTGCGGTTTTTTTGTCATGCTCGACCCTTTGCCACAGATTTCATTTTATGCATCTTTTTCTTTTCTTTGTCTATGTAATTTGTAGCTTGAGTGTGTTCTTCATCTTAATGCAATTTTATCTATATTTCTGTTTTGTTGAAGTGAAAGTATCCCTATAATTATTTATTGCATTTACCTATTTGACAACGCGATGACATTTTAATTTAGATACACTTATGTAATGTTTAAGCAAATGACCCTATATGCAATTTAAGTATTTACTAGATTTATATATGATAAAAATATTCATAAATTATATAATATTGTTGATTAATAAATATAAATTAAATATTTATATAATTTTAATTTTTATTTAAAATTATTTTTAATATCAATTTTTATATATATAAACTTAGAAAAAATAATTATTTTTTTTTAAATTTAATAATATTTTTTGCGTAGTTTAATAAAATATATTGATTACTTAATCAAATTAATAACAATTACATATATTATAATTATTATAATAAATTAAATCTATTTATATATTTATTTAAAATTCATTTTAATAATGACAACATATATGTTAATAACACATTAAAATAAAATTACTTTTTAAAATATTTTTTAAATAATATATTAGAAATATGATTATTAGATTTCTTGTTTCCGTGATCAAAAATATGATTCTCTAAACAAAACAGTTGTAAATTATAAAAAGTAACGGCACTAAGATCTTGAGAGAGCCGGTTTGGTCCAGTTAAATATATGATTGCAAAATTTAACTTTTAAATAAGGGACATCAAGCTCGTTAGTTTGTATATTCCTAAATGTTTATCGGCGGAATTGCATCTAGGAGTGTTGTATCTGATCGTGATCGTCACATTTGTTGGGGGCTTTATATTTTGTTGATCGTTTTAATTCACAAGTGGTGGATGTGGCCGCCCTGGCCGCAACTTTTCTCGAAGCATCTTCTGCCAATTGTTTTACTTATTCACAAAGATTTGGATTTACAATTAAAAGATTCAAGAGAACGAATAATTAAATGTCACTATAATGCAGTAGAAAAGGACAAAGACGGTAGGAAATTATCGAATCTCCATCACACATGTTTAGAAAGTAGATAGGAATTTCGTCAATGCACAGAAGGATGGGTCGACGAAATTAAGGGAAAAGCCTAAAAAAGCCGATGGATGTAATACAATATGTGGGGTTTTTGATTAATATGGTGTACTATCCAATATTCAAAATAAATGTTAATTTAGATCATTAATTCGTACGGAAGTAAAGAATTACTTGAATAAAAAACAGAACTTTTTATTAACTATTTTGAAATATGAAAGTGAGTTATAGTACACAAACTAAGTTAAGAATATTGTCTTTTTGGATAAAATTTCAAGTTTAGGGACGCTTATCGTATTGGCCAAAACATAATTGAATTCTACTCAAAAAGTTTTGTACAAAGTTTAAGTCCACATCTTGGGATTAAGAAACCCAACTATTTCTCACAATCAGTGAATAAAATGTAACATTGGGCTTTTAGTGGGCTAAGCAATATGGGCTATTATGGGTTCTTAAATGTATAATTTGAAGCCCGTTGTCTGACGTCGCAGTCACAATCAAATTTATTTATTTAAGCAAAATGTCGCAGTGGGGTCCCAAGTCTCTTTCACATTGTGTCTAACTCTCGGCTTCACTTGTTTGTCTTTCCCAATTATTTTTTTTTTCTTTGGGACATTTTTGTGTTTTGAAAACGATGAATACTCCTCGAAAGTTACGTTATTAATTCATAGCATTAAAAATTCCAATAAACAAAAGATGCACTAATTCTTGGACTTTTTCATAAAGATAACTCAGACAAGTAAATGGTGTCTAAGATTTGGACGTTTTTTAATATAAAGATTGAAGATTTGGACGTTACATTAGATACTTTGGTATTAAGGAGCAAAACCTAGTTGGGTATGACAAAGAGCGTATTGTGTAACTCAAAATGGACAAATGTATCCAACTAGCCACTACGCACTAGCTAATAAACTGAACATTTCAAAAGAATAGTATATCCTAATTAATTAACTGAAAATTTGGTGGTGGAAATGGCACCATAAATCTGGTTACAGTATTCTTCGTTTGCTCGACGGTGATAATTGTGACTTCGATCAATATTACGATTATTGGCATATGTTATTCGTTTGTATATTATCAATGGTTATATTTGCGATTAATCGCAAATTTTTAACCGTATTACTATTTTAATTATTAGTCAAAAAAATTATAACGCATTACACAACGTTTGATAACTTCGATTAACTGCATTACACAACGTTTAAATATCGGATTCAGGATTTTGGTGTTTTCTTATTTTATCACAAAACACACCATTACACAATACACCAATTACTTATGTCACGATAACTCCTAAAATGACTATGGTCCATACGATAATGACGAACGAATGAATGTAAAGAGTGGAATAAATATCTTAACATCAAAAAACAAAAGAATAGGTAAATAACAAAGTTGTGATATATACGTCAAAAGATGTTATAGTTGAAAGTTTATATTATTTAGACAATAACTAGTCAAATAAATAGATGAAGATATTTTATTTTTTTGCTATTTTAAAATGTATTTTCAAAGTTCAACATATAGAAATTTTTTAAACTACTACATAATTAAAATTTAAATTTATACCCTAAAAGCTAAAGCTTCAACCCTAAAACTTCACTCTATACTCTAAAAACTAAATCCCAAATTTAAAATATTAAACCCAAACCCAAATATATAAATTATAAACTCTTAAAGAATTATTTAGTATAATAAACGGTATTTTTTGGAAAAATAATATTTTAATGATATTTTTAAAAAATAAATCAATTGCGGTATTTTTGGAAAAAGATTTATGGTATTTTAAGGGATTTCTCCTTTTATAAATATAGTTAAGATGTTTATCAACACCTTTCGAAAATATAGTTGTGAATTGTGATAAAAAAAAAGTGTTCCATTCTATAAATAAATTATAGAACTATGTGTTTTACCACAATTTGAAATTTTAGTTTTCATATTTCAGTTTTTATGGAATAATTGTTAAAAAAGTTTAGTTACTATTAAGTAGTGATTATAAAATAAAACATAGAATGAAGAACAATTAGTAGATTCGAAAATATGAGTAAGATAGAAAACATTCTTTGAAAAGAAAACGTAAGAATATTTTTATATTGCAAAGATGGTAAATTCAAAGAACTTATCAACTTACACCTTCTTTGTGAGGTTAATTGTTCTTTTGTTCTTTGACATATAGCTAAGTTGTCATGCTAATAACATATCTACTAGTTGTCAAACCATACAAGTAAACCCTAATAGTCTTCTCTGTTCATATGATTATAAATTCAAATAGTTGATAAATAGTAAAATAACTCACAATTCCAATGCTTTTAAGTTTTAGGTTATCTCTTTTTCATCATTAAACATAAAAAAAAACATCCTCACTTATTTACGCGATTAGGTAAATTAGTTAGCTATTTTGGCAAGGTTAGGTTCAGGTTACGTTGTGTTTGAAAACATATTTTTTACTTAAAGAGAAAAAGTATAGAACTATACATAGGAAAATAGTGGTCTAGTTGAAAGGTGACACATAAATCGAAAGTTACATCGTGTCGGATGATATAATTTGGTATATGGAACCATTTACAATGAACTTTTGGGTTTGGTGATTAGTTCATGAACCAACCATGCCGAATTTAGCTTTTTCCTAATTGCCGCCAAATATGAAAAGAAAATAAAAGAATTCAAGCAAAATATAAATCAGATCACAACCTCACAATTGTTTAATTGATTAGCAGCATGAAATGTATCGGAAACTTCCCACTGTGTTTTTTTTCCGGCAAATTCTTTGTACTGTATTAACTAGAGGATAACACAATCACTAAGATACAAACATCTCAATTAGATAGAGCTTATATAAAGATATGCGGATTAGGTAATAAAACATAAACCCTCAAATTGGTACAAATGAACCCACAAAGAGATACAAATGACCTCGTAATAGAGTTTAAATATTTCTCGTAGAGAGGACAATATCAAATTTTCGATTCTGGAAAATTATTATAGTCATATTCTTTTGAGCTATGGCTGTGGTAGATTGTTATTCGTTTATGTGACGCAATTACATGTAGTTAATCACAACAATCAGATATTGTGTTCTACGTTCGTATTTTTTTGATCGTTAATTAAAACACCAGTACGATTATAAATTTGCGATCAACCGCAATCATCGCCGGTAAACAAACGAATAATATATATTGTTGCCGCAGCCGTAGTGTTGACTGCAACTACAGCCGCAACCACCGACAACGACCAAATAAACAAAACTTATATATTGGATGTAAAAATGTTGTGTAGAAATGTCGAGAAGTACTTGTATTCTTGTGTCCCACTAAATTTGGGACGTAAAGAAGACATGTCTGAAGTAGAATGTTGATCGGGTGCATTCCTTTTGTGGTAACGACCAACTACCATGGAGCTCTGTTTGAGCAATTGTTGCTGAATATGGTATTCTGAATACTTGAAATCCACTAGATATTTTGAGCTGCGCCAAAGGTCCCAAAAAGTCTAGTTGTTGTTAAAAGAGAGTGGTGGAGCCATTGCCGACCTCTGAACCAAAAAAGGGGCTTACCAAGGGCCTCAATTGTAGCATCTCCGAATCTAGAGAACTAAATCGATGTACTATAAGCCCCCACCCTGGATGAGATGTTTTTGGATCCATGAAATTCATAATGAAGTGCTTGTTGAGAAAATAAGTCAAATCAGTTTCAACGCAATAACTTTGTTTCGGTTCACAAGTCTCTCTAAAGACCTAACCCTCCAGTTTTTTTGGGTAGGCATATAGACTTTGGAGGAAGTACCACCTTTAGAAGTACTTAGGGAGCTTTCCAGAGTGGAAATCACTTCCCGAATTGGGCATGATTTTTGATCTATTTACCACTTCCCACTTAAGATAAATTAGTTGTTTCCTGTCGCAAATCAGCTTAAAGACTTTTAGCTCTCACATTGGACTTATTCGGGAGGGAAAGAATAGAATAAGATGACTTAGTTTGAGACGTGTGGACACCAGAGATAAGGTTGCAACTTTCATCCGGTCAGTAGCATAACCTTTGACCACATTAGAAGCTGAAACCAAAGGTTCACAGTGGCATCATTGTATTCAAATATCACTTACACGTAATTTAAATAAAATAAGTACAAAAAACAATCGCGAATATTAGTTATATATGTTTAAAGTAAAGTGTGAAGCCGTACGTGTATAATATGAACAAGAGTATGCAATGAAAAAACTATGAATGCGATGACAAAACACTAAAGAGAGTTTAGCTACTAGTTTCGATCGAATACCACAAAATGTTAGATAGATTTGGCTGCAATCGTTTTTGATCTTGTGGGCATTCACCAATCTAATATTCGTTTTATTTCTATAGTTTTCTGAATTTAGGTTTACTTTAGGCCTAATTGTTTGTTTAAAGTTTCCTATTAAAGTACCCAAAACAGGAATTCCTATTCCCTCACGTTTTGTAAACTAATAGATCTGTGTGCTATGGTTATAGAATATTAAGTGAAATAAATAACTAATAGCGGGTTTGGAATATATTTTATACAGGATACAATATAAATTTCATTTAGAGTTTGTTCATTATTTAAGAATTTTATGTACGCGAAGATAATTGTTATTTTTTAAATTAACATTTAAATAAAGAGAACCAACCAAAAATAACATAAGAAATATATCTAATTTAATAAACTATTTCGAGACCTAATAGACAACAAAGGAGTAAGACTTGATCGAACTTGAATGTTGTGAAGAAAACATTGACAAGATTAACCAAAAATGGATAGATCACTTTCGGAAGTAGTTACTATACATCTCCATATAAACTCAAATCTCTAATATATTATTTAAGAAATATTTTAAAAAATAATTTTAAATTAATGTGTCATTAATAAAAATGTCATGCTAACGTTTCATCATCAAAATGAGTTTCAAATAAATATAAAAATTGATTTAAATTACTAAAATAATTATACTAAATGTCATTGTTATTAATTTGGTTAGAAAATCAATATATTTTATTCAGCTAACCAAAAATACTATTAAATTCGCAAAAAATATATTTTTCTTTCCTTAATTTACGTATACAAAAAATTAATATTAAAAATAATTTTAAATAAAAGTTAAAATTATTAAATATTTAATTTATATTTACTAATAAATAATATTATATAATTTACAAATATTTTTTTCCCATGATGTGGATATAAATCTAATATATATATATATATATATATATATTGACTTATGCGCCGTGGGATGGTTTAAAACGAGAAACAAGTTTTTGAATATGCTGATATGGATTTCGGTGATAATTTAACCTTTTCTTGATACCTAATCTAGAGATATATATGGTTTTGATCAACTTCCTGAATTTATTAATACTTTGATGCGTATTCTATTATAAAAATTACGAATAATCTTGAAAGCTAGAGGTTAGTATATATGATTCCATAATATAAAGCATTTCAAGCCGAATTTAACCTCTCTTTCGGTTAGTGGTTATTATTGATATCCAACAAATGATGCTATGTATAGAGAATCTGTTAAGCTTGATTTGTGACATTCAAACCATTTTCAGTTATTACATTCCTTTTAACTCGACCACCCATTTTAAAAAACCAAAATACTTGGTAAATTCAAGCATATCAAGAAGATCATTACAACAAATTCATTTCCACATAAGGCCTAACCTTTGATATAACTATGCACCGACCCTAACTAATTTTCTCCAACTTTAAACTTTAGCTGACTCACTACTTATTGCAAATAACTATTCACAACATTGTGCGGATGGTTAATTAAATATTTTGAATGCAGATTAAATTAATTTTACTTTTTGTGGTGGTTAAGGTTCGAGCTTTACACATATATACTCTACCTACAAAAAATGGTTATGTGTTTTTAGTTAAACAACATGTGCATTATGACAATTTATGAACATAAACACTAATACAACAATGATGATAACACAAACTAGATTTATACTCACCGAAAAAATATTGATAAATTATATAATATTATTTATTAATAAATATAAAATTAAATATTTATATAATTTTAAATTTTATTTAAAATTATTTTTAATATTAATTTTTGTATATGTAAATTAAAAAATAAAAAAATTATTTTTTACAAATTTAATAATTTTTTATTTAATTTAATAAAATATATTAATTATCTAACCAAATTAATAACAATGACATATATTATAATTATTCTACTAATTTAAGTTTATTTATATATTTATTTAAAATTTACTGTGGTAATAATACATTATGATGACATTTTTGTTAATAACATTTACAGTAAAGTTATTCTTTTAAAATATTTTTTAAATAATATATCAAAGATGATGTACTAATTTTTTTGAATTTTGAATAAATATTAACGAGTTGACACTGAGTAAAGTTTTGAATTTTGGTTATGAAAATTTATTAATAATAAACAAACTAACTTTGATTACTTTTTGCTACTGTTTTTAACTTTCCATTTTGTTAAAATAAAAACAAACTCACGTAATATATTAAAATATGGTTGAGAAACCTAAATAACTTTTTTCAAGGATCCAATGGAATGAGGAAAACAGAGAACAACTCAAAGGCTGAAAAAATAGGGAAAGAGAGAGAGGCATAATATTAATGTGGCCAAAAAGGTGCATAGGGAGCCACCAATGATAGATGGAGTTTTTCTTCTTTCCAGTTTCATTTGTCTTTCTCTCTTCCTTATAAATTTCTCTTCTCCTCCTTGCCATTTCCTACTCCTCATACTCTCTCTCTCTCTCTCTCTGGATCTCTCTTCTCTGTCTGAACGACAATATGAAGAACGAGAACGTCATCGTCTCCGACAGAAAACCCATCATGGGCTTGAAAACAATCACTGTCTCTGTCTCTAACTCTCCTCTGTTCTCAAGTTCCACTTACTTTAACGTCCCTCGTCAAAACTTCTTGAAACTTCTCGAAGCAGCAGACGACAACAACAACAACAACAACACCAACATAGTTGGCGCTCCAAAGATTGCATCTTGGGTCGAATCCATGCGTGATTCTTCTCCTATACGCATCAGATCCTCTTCCCATGACTCTGTTTCAGATAACGACGAAAAATCTTCTTGGATGGTACGTTAATTATTTGTATCTCATTTACTCTCTTCCCAGTTTTGGAATCTGATCATGATCTTGTTTTGTTTAGGTTCGATTTCCTTCGGCTTTAAATATGTTTGATGAGATTGTTAATGCTTCCAAAGGGAAACAGATTGTCATGTTTCTTGATTACGATGGAACTCTTTCTCCCATTGTTGAAGATCCCGACAAAGCTTACATAACACATGAGGTTTTTATTCTTTTGTTTCATGGCTGATAATATTTTTTGGGTTTGATTAACTTTAAATGGTAGATTATGTTTTTCTTTTACAGATGAGAGATGTTGTAAAAGACGTGGCTCTAAACTTCCCGACGGCTATAGTCACCGGACGATCAATAGATAAGGTACATTAAATTTTGTTTGTTAAAAGGTACATTCACTTTATATATTTAATTCGATTTATATATGGGATATATTTAAAATATGAATTTTGTTTTCAGGTTCGTAGTTTCGTCAAACTCAGCGAGATTTATTACGCAGGAAGCCATGGCATGGACATTGAAGGTCCGACCAACGGAAATAGATACAGCAAGGTGATAAACAATGCAGAAAATTTCAACTTTAACAAAATTATATTATATAATTTCTATTAAAAATATAGTTTGTTTGTAAAATGATCACAGGGTAATCAAGGAGTTTTGTTTCAACCTGCAAGTGAATTTATACCAATGATCGAGAAGGTCTATTTTTTAAGTTTTTTTATTTTTTACGTAGCAAATCGAATTATGGCGAGTTAAAACATTAAATTTTGTTAAACGTTTTGGGATATATAATATAATATTCAGGTTGTTAAGATTTTAGAGGAAAAGACAAAATGGATCTCTGGGGCTATGGTGGAAAACAACAAGTTTTGTCTGTCCGTACATTTTCGACGTGTTGATGAGAAGGTAAAAAACAAAAATCATCATGAAAAAAAAAATTTCTTATTTTAAGAAAAATAAATGGTCCAAAATATTTTTTGTTTTTTTCCAATACTACTTAAAAAATTTAAGACTTAACTAAATTTAAAGAAAAAAATTATTGTTAAAGATGATGTGGTATATTTCACCTTTTTAGCAATACTTAAACACAAAGCAAAACACCAGAATTATTGTATTTTATCAGCAATAAAAGTTTACATAATAAAATACATTTTTGTTAACAGAGATGGGATGCATTAGCCGAACAAGTAAAATCAGTTCTTCTTGATTTTCCAAAGCTGAAACTAACCCAAGGTAGAAAGGTAAATTAATAAATATTCCTCTTCATATTTTGCTAGTCATTAGAAAGGTATTTAAGTATTGATATTGCATTCACTAATTATCATATTTAACAAACTATTAATGTATTAAAATCAGGTGCTTGAAATCCGCCCGACGATTAAATGGGACAAGGGACAGGCTCTGAGCTTTTTACTAAAATCATTAGGTAAGAAATTGTTCTCCCCATAATATATGTATTTGGCAACTTTGGTTGGATCTATAAATTCTTATATTTTTAATTAAATTAGGATTTGAAAATTCGAAAGATGTTGTGCCGATTTATATTGGAGATGACCGTACTGACGAAGATGCGTTTAAGGTATATATAATTACAAGTTAATCCCAAGAAAAATGTCAAATAGTTTTATATGTTTTTAGTTGTTAAGTTCACTTACATTGATGTAGTAATCTAAACACATAAATTCGTAGGTTTTACGTGAAAGGAGACATGGTTTTGGGATTCTTGTCTCAAAATTTCCTAAAGAAACCAAAGCCTCTTATTCTCTTCAAGACCCTTCTCAGGTAAATTAATTCATATCTTTTTAATTAATTTGAAATAAAATTTAATTTTAAAACGACATGAAGTAGTTATAGATTGGACTGTTAATTAATTTACTGAATTGGAATTATTAACGTACAGGTTAACGAGTTCCTGAAGCGTTTGGTAGAATGGAAGAGGCAGACAATGGGAGAAGAGTGAAACACATACAACATAAATGACAACAACTGAGTTTATTTCCAAGTTTTGAGGAGGATTAAATAATTTAATACATATAATCATCCTTTCAAGAAAATTAGTAGATGGCTAGATGATGTTTTTTTGGCCATAAGTTTTTTTTTTAATTACATCGACCCGAAAATTGTAAATTTCGTGTACCGATTTAGAAATTAAAAATATTAATATTTACTCCTTTAGACTACATTTGTTGCTCAACCTATACGCTAATTCAACATTTTTTTTATCTAGCTTCGACTCTTTATTACTGAATACAGATATAAATAAAAAGAGAAAAAAATAAAAATACAATACAAAAGCATTGTTTCTTTTCTTTTCGTTATGTGTATAAAACTCTTGTTTGATGCTTATGATTTTTTAGGTGGCACGGTTATTTTTAAATTTAAAATTTTGATTTAACTTTATTCCAAATGTTATTATATATTATATCTTAATCATGTATAGTACATTATTATTTGTACCTATAATATATTAAAAAAAATTTGTGATCCTATAAAACCAAATTAAATGATAAACATTTATTTCAACAGTAATATTTTAAAATAGTATATTTTAAAGTTTTTGTTCCAAATTTAACACTTTAAATTTAAAATTTTTAAAATAACACAAATTATTTTTTGATAATACATATTTACCATAAATAAATTACAAATATGACTAAAATATCATATTTATGTGGTTTTTCTAATTTAAAATTTATTTTTTTATTAAAAAAATAAAAAATTTTAAAAAATTTTAAAATAATAATAATATATTTTAAAAAATATTTTAAAAAAATACTATTTTGTCAATTATTTCATCTCGCTTTAATTTTGTCTAATTTTAAAGGCATTGGATAGATGTTTGATTTTGAACTAGTAGAATCCTTTAGTAACCATATCTTTAAATACTTTTATTCATTTATGGAAACTTAGATTCGTGAAATTTTGGATTAGACTATTAGGATTGAGATGTGATAACTAAGAACTAAGAAGAGAAACAAAGGAAAATTGACGAAGCGATGATTTGCCAACAAAGTCAATAGTGCCGACTTTAGTTGTCTCTAAAGTCTAAACTTTTGTGGGGGTTCAAGTAAATACCTTCCTTTTCTACTTTCCACACTTTTGTTATATACTTCACTAAGTTTTAATCTTTGATGTGACTGAAATCATGATTTTTAATTAAAAAAATGAATTTTGTTTCGATAAATTCTAACATAATTATTTTACATCATAACAATAATAATTCAAAACTATAGAATATTGCCGCCGACATCATATTTGATTTACTAAAAATTCAAGTTTTGATTTATACCACATAAAACATGAAGTAAATGTTTCAAAATAACAGTGATCAATAGTACCACAATCTTCACATGTAAAAGCTTTATTTTTGTTTTGAAATAAACAATACATAATTTCTAAAAATAAATTTTTGTTAATGTGTATTCAATTTATCCTTTTCTTAAGTTATTATACTATCAAACAAATATAAGAATTATGTAGAAGATAGCATACACATTACATATAATTAATGAAAAAATGACATGGGTAGATAAGTTAGAAACTGTGAATTAGATGTATAGTGGTTCAATTATTATTACAAATATGTCGCAATATATTTCAACAACTGTGTATATATGTTAAAAAGAGAATAAAAATGTAGAAGGAGGAATCTTGTTAAAGTGATGTCTCTTTTATTTTTCTCCTTTAAAAGGAACTTTTCATTATTTAAATGAAAACTCCATTTAAATATTATCTTTTAATCACTATCCATTTATATAAGGTTTAGTTGTACATTATTTATGTTACATGTAACATTTATATATAAACAAAGAAATGGCTTGACATATATGTATTATATTTTTACAACAACATGATGTTGTTTGATTATTTTTTTATGAAAAAATAATTAAAATAATACACAAAATAAATATGCAAGTTTTTATCTATAGGCAATTGTATAAATAGCACTATTTTAATTTTCTGTTTTAAATATATCACCACTAGTAAAAATTTTCTAAAACAACACAAATTTAACATTAAAATATTTTAAACATTATTTCTAATAAAAAATTAAATACTAAATTGAAAAAATTCAAACATAATATTTAAATTGTATGTATATGAGAAATAAGTATTTTTCACAAAATAATTATACTATGTTGGAATTATAAGTTTAAAATGTTAGATATACAATAAAAAGTTTAAAATATGATATTTTAAAATATTATTCTTTATATTTATTTTATTTCATAATTAAGATTATTTTCTTTTTATTTACCGTTTATGTTTATATATTTAAACGGTTTAATCTATTTCTCCGACTAGGGTATTTTAAGACATTAGTATATATATGGAAGAGTTCATTTATTTTCAGAATGGTAGGTTGCGAAAGGGAAAGCCGCTATAAAGTAATACAACTTAGGTTGAATGAAGAGTTGGAATCCACTTAAAGTGGTTCGAATTATGTAAAATAAAACATATGAAAGGCTTATATGACAACCAACATGCTTCCATGCCACGAGAAGACATGACTCGCTACGTGTAAAGAAACTAAAGTCGCTTACGTGTTTCTGTCCTCATTTATAATTACAATATTAATTACTTATTAAGATAATATGTATAAAAGAAAACCATCATTGGCGACCCGACTTGGAAAGAAAAAAAATAAACTAAGTACGATTTCCTCTAATTGCTGGGATCAATTTTATTTGCCATTAACTTTTATGGTAGCTTCTATCTATTAATTTTTTTTACTATTTTTATGTTTTTATAAGTTACATAATAAATAAGATCATACCGATCGAATCTCTCAGATTTTAGTTTCCTATGCGACACTTATCAATGAGTAATACAAATATGTTTATGGTTTAGTAACATTTCTAAATCCATATTAGTATTGACCATTTATAATCAAATACAATCGACAAAAATAGCAGTATTTTAAATTTTTATTCTAAATTTAGTATTAATAGTTTATTTTTTTAACAATAACACAAAATATAATATTAAAACACTTTAAAACATATTTTTAATAAGGAAAAATAAATCTTAAATTAAAAAAAAGAAACTCAAATCTAATATTTTACCTTTATTTATAATTAATTTATGAGAAATAAATATTTTTATATAAAAAGTTATGATATTTTTATAATTTTAATTTTACTGTGTTAAATTTAATAAAAAACATAAAATTGCTATTTTAAAGTATTAGTGTATAATCAAATCTATTTTTTATAATAAAAGTAATTAGTTATTATAATTGTCTGTTAATCGAGAACAAAAAACTATTAATAAGTCACTAAAAATAATGAGGTTCATATGTTATTTAGATTTGTGTTCCAAAATAACATATAATATGATATTTTGGTTATTAAGACCAATTAAAAAATTTCAAACCTTTAATAAATTCCAAAAAAATAGTTGAGCATTAATTATTTAGAATTTCATATATTATATAAAAAATATGTAGAACATAAAGTATTAGTTTTTGAGTGCTTGCAAATGCTAATGTAAAAATTTATAAAATCTTTTAGTGTTTGCCTAATAATGATTTTGAAGGTTTACTAAATCCTCTGCATATACGAGCAGTGACAACTGACAAACCAGGTTCATTGTTTGCTGATATATCAGGTATCCCTTAATCAATAATAACAAAACTAGATTTATATTCTTTATCTGTGGGAAAAATATTCGCAAATTATATTTTATTAGTAAATATAAATTAAATATTTATATAATTTTAACTTTTATTTAAAATTAGTTTTAACATTAATATTTATATAAATTAAGAAATGAAAAATAATTATTTTTATGAATTTAATAGTATTTCTTGGTTAGTCTAATAAAATATATTAATTGTCTAACTAAATTAATAACAATGATCTATATTGTATTCTAATAAATTAAGCTTATTTGTATATTTATTTGAAATTTATTGTATCGATGATACGTCTGTTAATAACACGTCAGAGTAAGGTTATTTTCTTAAAATGTTTCTCAAATAATATATTAGAGATTACGGTAATAACTTAAATATATTTATATTTATTTGAAATTATTTATAAATTAACGTATAAAAAATTTAAAAAAATAAAAATTATTGTTTTTGAAAATGTAATTGTGTTTTTGGTTTAGTTGAATTAAATATATCTATTTTCTAACCAAATTAATATCAACATGTATTGTAATTATTCTAGTAACTTAAATATTTTTATATATTTAAATTGAAATTCGTTGTGGTGTTAACACGTCAGCTGGTATTTTTGGTATTAACACGTCAGAATAATGTTACTTTGTTATAAAAAGTTTCTCAAATAATATATTAGGGATACTATGTAAGTACGCTTAATGTTTAACTATTAAATTCATAATTAATGCTTAAATATTAAATTCATAATAAATGCTTAACTATTAAATTCATAATTAATGCTTAAACACCATCATGTGAAAGCTATAAAGGAACCAATTAAAGGTAACACACATCTTAAAAAGGTAACGGGGACCATTATAATCAGATTCTCATTATTAGTTAATTACGTTTAGATAGCCAATAATTCAGGCTTCTAACCATACACGTTTTCACCCTTGTCCTCCCCCTCTTTCTTTATTTTGCTTTTCCCATGTTGTAGGCTTTAAGGCTTTAGCTTTGGCAAATTTTGTGTATATAATTAGAAGTGGAGCTAATGTTTAGAGTAGTATTAGTATTGGAAATAACTTTTAAAGAGAATGTGTATTTTGCAAGTCGATTATAGTCTAAACCCAATTATTTTTTCTATATTTCAATATACTTTTAGCATAGTTCTTTTACGTGGATGTTAGAGTTATGTTAATGTTTCTATTATATAAACGATCTTGTATCAAATATAAGTCAATGATATCCTATTTTATAATCTTTATAATATTCAAGAGCATCTTCCCAATAATCACCCGTTCTCAGATTTTAAAACGTAGAAAATATATTAAACTTTGAGTAGAGTTACGTATGCATTATTTTTATATTCTTATTGCATTATGACATATAAGGTATTGGAGAACGAAACAAAATAAATATTTATTGAAGCTAGGGTTATAGGGTTATAGGGTTAGTTGCTTAGATCTTACAAATAAGTCTACTTGTTATTGTTAAACTAGCTAGTACTCAATATAGATTCTTAGATTCCAACTAACAATTTTAATATAATTGCTATTATATATACAAAATTAGATCATGGAGTAACGAATACAATAAAAATTATAATGTTTGAGTGTAACCACCAAGAAAATATTCGTTCCATCTTTCTTTCAAAGTTTTATTCCATCAATTTAAATTTATATATATCATGTGTAGATTATCTAGGATATCAATTATTAAAGGATAAGAATAATTTGACACAGCTTATTCAATATAAGGCCTTGAATTAGTGAGTGGGTCTTGTGTATAAAGCTTCAATGAAACGATTTCTTTTTTTGTCAACGCAACGATTTAATGGGCCATAGAGTCTAAAAGTTTGGTAGCCCAAAAGAAGAATTCCATTTGACCAAATGACATGCAAGGAGGAGAAATATCGAGATATGACATATTGATGGGTTCCAAGTTTTTTTTTTTATGTGTATATAAATTAAGCAAACGTTTTCTTTTTTGGTTCCAAGTTTTTTTATGTATGTATATAAATTAGAAATTGACATGCCTAAAGTTATTTAATTATAATATTTTATTATATTTTTATATTTATAAATTTAATCAAATAGTTTGTAGTTTATAATACAAATGCATGATCATTCCGCTACAACCAGATTATTATATTCCACCTCTTAGAAAAAAAAAGAACTTAAATCAAAATATTTAATAGTTTTATAAAATATTCATAATATAAATACAAATACGAAATTATAAATGGTTAGATGTATTATTATAGTTAGTTTATTTTTCAGGTAAAAAAATTATTCAAATATTAATAAAGATTTAAATTTTAGATATTAATTTTCATAATATTCATGAATATAACTTATAAAATATAAATGTAATTAAATATTTATAATTTGTTAAATTGCTATATGTATTAATATAATTAATCTATTATTTTCAAATTAAAATTATTCAAATAAATTAACAAAAAATCTGAATTTAAATTTTATAATACTAATACTTATTTTAATTTTCTCTATATTTAGTATTTGTTCTTTTAAATTAGTTATTTATAATAAAATTTAAATTAATATTTTATAAATTAAATGTTATTTTTTTGAAATGTACTTACCAAATAATAATGAAAATTATACAAATTTTGATAAATATACAACCGAAATCTCAAAACTTTAAATAAACTATTTGTATAGGGTGAGAGAAGTAAGTAATCTACTGGTTGTATTACTTCAATTCTATATCTATTTCAAATATGTGGAGTTCGATTCTATTTTTTCATATAAAATTATTAAATTTTCGTATGAAAATATTAGGTTATTAGATCGGTGTTATGAATGATAAAAAAAAATTATTTGTATGGGGTCAAAGCCATTCTAAATTATTATTCTTCATTTTTATTATTGTTTTTTTTTTCATTTTCACATTTCTGTAATGATTATCATGGAAAGATCCCCTAAGTAAACACCATTATTCCAACTGGCGACTTGGCATCAAATTACATCCCAAAAATTTAAATCAGTTTTAGCTTATTAGCTGTGCGTTTGTAATAAAAATATCAAAATAATTAAATACACAATTATGATACACAATAAGCCAATGATTAAGATCTTTTTTAAAATCTAATGTGTTTAGTCGTTGTCACGGATGAGTTGTCCACTTGTCTCTCTCCCCAGATTTTAATTATCGAAAGGGCTATCCACTTTCTCTTAATTATTAATTTCGCCGTACTTAATTACCAAAATGGGAGGGGAACTATTTTTTTAATAAATATTTACGGATCTAAAAATTCATCAATACACAAAAACGAAAATGCAATTGAAATAAAAAACCACGAAGCAAAGACTTTCAAACGATATTTGCATGCTTGAAAACGATTGATAATACAATCGACCAAATTTTTTACAAGAGCCATTGAGACACGAAGAACCCCAATGTTTAACTTATTAATATTTATAAAAATTGTAGTCGTATATATAATGGGGTCTCATCTAGTATTCAATATAGCAGTAGCTTTACTGGTATTTTAAAATGGAATCAAAATAATTAAATAGATAGTGACACAATTTCGTAATTTTCATATATAGTACACAGCACATACCAGTAGCTTAGACAAATTAAAAATGAGTTAACAGACCCTTTTATTTAACATTTGATTGACTTTTCTCTAGTTGAAAGAATCTCAGATTTTAAATTCCACAGGTTCACTCTCATATAATTGCCTTGGAAAAAAATATAATATGTTTTCACTTAGAGTAATACCCTAAAATAGTACCTTTTAAAGTTTTTCTTCCAAATCTAGTATCATAAAATTAAATTCCCAAAAATAGCACAAATACTTATGTGAAAATATTTATTTATTCTAAATAAATTATACATAAACTTAAAGTCTTGTATTTGTGTTCGTTATTTCCAATTTAGGGTTTAATTTTTTTTTTATTAAAATATAGTTTTAATGCATTTTAATCTTAAATTTGTGCTATTATTGGAAATTTAAACTAATGATGTTATCTTTGGAACAAAAACTTATAAATGTGCTATTTTAGACATTTGCCCTTTCATTTATTATAATAAAATAGAGATACAAAATGAAAGTTTTTCAAAAATATACATTAAAATATAATAAAATTATATTGTAAATACTTGTAATAAAAAAACGAAACAAATATTAAGCTAAAATTATTTAAGTCGTCAGTGCCAAGTTGCAAAGAGTAAATTAACAAAGATAAGATAGGAAGAAAAAGGAGACAAGAAAATTAAATGTTGGAAATTGAACCGTACCTTTTGTTCTCATACCAAAGAAAGATGCGTTTGGCTTAAGTCTATATTTGCATTGATCATTGACAAATTACAGTGTTAAACAAAGTTAACATTTAAGTTATTGTTTTATGTCATCAAATAAACTTTTATGACTATCTGTATTATTTGTTCTCTTAATGAATAAATTATGTTATTTCAAAAAGTTTTCTTAATGTGTACATAAAAATGTTAAACTTCATTTTAAAAAAAAAAGTAATTGAGAAAAACGCAATCTTAAAGAGAAAGAAAACTCCATGACCGTAATTAATGAGTTAGACGATTGGACTCATAAACTAGATGACCATATGATGTATATGGATCTCCGTGTGACAAGATCTGCCACAACAACTCCAGTTTTTATGCATTAATGTACATTAATTAATACAACCTGTCCCAACTTATCCTCATCATCACTCTAGCTTTTCACATATTAAAATAGTCATAAATATTATGAAAATTTTAAATCTTAAATTAATAATATCCTTAAGTTGCATGAGAAAATTGTAAAGTTTGAATATAATTCTCACCAATTATCCATCAATGTAAAAGATATAGACAAGGCCGCCTTACAGTCTTTACTTGTGAAGCTGCCATTTCCGTACAATACAACTGGAGTGTACGAACGACGATGATCGTACTTGAACATGGATGTTGTAAAAATTTAGTTTTCCCTTTCAGACAAAGTTTAATTTACCAGAAAATTTATCATATATTTCACTCACTTAACCCAATCTTAATCAATGTAACGAAGTACTATATGTAGAATTATCTACATATGATTTATGATTTTATCCATCTATTTTAATTAACACTATATATACATATATATATTTCTTATAATTTAAAAGTTTTACACTCTTTTTTTTGCTGTTTTTCATAAAATATTATATATCATACACATAAAAACAAGAATAATACTTTAAAATATCATCTTTTTAAGTTTTTCTTTCAAATCTAATATCATAAAATTATACTCCCCAAAATAGCACAAATAATTATATAAAATACTTATTTACTCTAAATTAAGTATAGATAAACTTAAAATATTATATTTGGGTTTATTTTTTCTGATTTATGATTTAATTTTTTTCTATTAAAATATAGTTTTAATATATTGTAATTTTAAATTTGTGATATTATTGGAAATTTAAAGTAATGATACTATTTTGAAACAAAAATTAAAAAGATAATATTTTAGACAATTACCATAAAAACAATGAAATTATTTATCAAATATATTTAGAACAAAAATAGCAAATATATTATTGAATTCTCTGCTCCGCGCAGAATCCTTAAACTGATAACTAACCCATTTAACAAACATTCAGGATCCCTAAAATAATTTTTAAAAATTTTGTTTCGCGTAGAATTCTTGAAACGATCTCCAACTAACAAACGATTAGTATTCTTGAAAATGATTTGGTATCTCTTAAATGGTGAAAGATGTTTAGCTAAAATTTGTCACTTTTCCTCGTTAACCGAAATATACACATATAGCCAAGGAAAATCGTGTTAAAACCATACAGTTATGCAGTTTTATTTCTAAGCACATGACTTGAGAAAAGTCCTTCATATTTAAACTAACCATATTTTCGACCTAAGCGAAAGAAAACATGAACACAAACAGCATTTACATTCCTCATTTAATAACGTTAATGTAAAATTATTTTACAGAAGAAAAGTATATATTGGGAAGGAATAAGTGAAAATAATAAATATTTTACTAAATATCATTTATGATACCTGTTTAATCATCAGTCATAAAAATATATGTTCACAAGAAATTTTAAAATATAAAGCTATGGATCCATCCAAATAATGTATTTAAGTCAATAATTTATTACCGGTATGGACCGTCGATCAAGGACGGTGTCGCCGGATAGAGAGCATCTCAATCGTTGATGTCTCCCTTATTAAACCAATAAAAGAAAAATCAAACATCCGTACTTATTGTTCTTTTATTAATTAAATATATTATACCGACGGCAATTATGGTCCCACATGCCTGTAATTAAATATATTATATCGTCTTTGGGTTTTTCCTTATTTAAGTTGCAAACTTATAATCGGAGAGAAAGAAGAAACTAAGGGAACTCTTTGAACAAACCCAAGGTTATATAAAAGGGTATTTGGGTCAATTACCAAATAAAGAGAGGAGAATCATGGACGCCTTTGATGCGATTCCAGATCCTGTAGTCATCGACATCTTGAACAAAGTCGGTGACGTCAAATCGCTCATACGGTGTCGTTCCGTCTCTAAGAGATTCAACTCGCTGGCCACACAGTCCGACTCGCTCCTTCTCCAACTCGATCAGATCCTCGGTACCACCGAATCTGACTCTGAGATTGAGTCTCCGTTCGTTACCTTCTTCCGGTCGCTGTTCAAGTCTATTCATTGTCTCCTCCCTATCTTCTCCAGACCCAGTAACCCTGTAGAACTCCTGACCCGATCCCCGAAAACTCCGGCTCAGATTCTCGCCGGATTTAACCGAATCCGTAATCTGGAGGTGGAGTTGTACGGCGGTGACGTCAAGCTCGAAAAAGGCGCTGCTGTTAAGTGGAAGGCGGAGTTCGGGAATACTCTCAAGAGCTGCGTCATCGTCGCTTTCCGTTCCGCGACCGTCAATACTTCAGCAACTATGGATTCTCCCGTTGACGGTGACGTGGAGTCAGATTCGGAGTTCGTCTGTGGACTGAAGACGCGCGTTGTGTGGACGATAAGCGCGTTGATGGCGGCTTCGACGCGCCATTTCCTGATGAGAGATTTGGTGAAGGAGCACGCGGAGATGGAGGAATTGGTTGTGCGTGACAGAGAAGGAGAAGGGACAGTGGTGATGGACGCGGCGGGGATGAAGGAATACAGAGAGACGGAGGCGCGTGGGGAAGAAAACGAATTGGAGAGCGTGAAGGAGCGCACGGTGGTTCCTAGCGTGAGAATGAGTATGAGACACGCGCAGTTGCTGAAGCTGAAGAGCGGGATTTGTCTCGAAGCAGCCACGCTGGTGGTCGTAAGACCAAGTGGTGTGCTTACCGATGATGATGACGCTGAGCTAGCGACGGAGGCGTTCGGTGGAAATGGAGGCGATTGTATGTACGGAGAAGCCGTGATAGCGTTGCTGAAGCGTCGGAGAAATGTACTAGAGATGAATTCTTTCTAGGCTTTGTTGAAGAAAAGCCCAATGGGCTTTCATTTGGTTTGTAAATACACAACCGTGCAAAGTCGCCTGTACTACTGGCCTACGACTTTCGTCGAATGACATCGAATCCAAATCATTCCTCTATTATGATATGATATGATATGATTCTTACACTAAATGCGTTGGAGCATAATATATGATTCCAACAAATAATAAACAACTAATTATTGTTCTCATCGCCGATGAACCTTCAAATTTATTTTTGTAAATTTTCATTACGTCATGATCGACGTGGATATGATGGAATAAAAGCAAATGATAATGAGGCAAATTGTAAACGAGAGTGATGATTCAAGTCCATTGGATCCATTTCTCAGCCCCTTGAAGGCCCGCTAATTGAGTCATGGAGCTTAACTCAATTAAGCTTACGATTACAATATACCTATAGAATTTATCATAAATGAAATAGGTTTTAATGTGATCTGAGAAAGGTGAAACATAATTAAGTGTGAAAGTAGAATGTGAATTGCCTAACTTTTTTTAAGCGGCTGTTTGTGGCAAAGGCCACATGTTTTCTCATTAACAAAGAATGGAATCAAACACTATCTTCATTTGCATTATGTTATTTCTATAAAAACATTATCTTTCTTTATATAATTTGTTAATAAAGGAATTACTCTGTTAACTAAAAGTTGCTAAAGGCTTACCTAAATGTTGATGCAACTTAAAGTATTTTTCAGTACCAAACCTCTCACAAAAAACATAAATATCCTTAAAATCAGCATAAGTACCATATAACTCTTTGATTTGCTAGCAGTTTAATTTCTAAAGAGTTCAAGAGCACATATCTCCGAGAAAGAGCAAATTTTCAAATAATATATTAAAGATTTGAAAATTAACTATAGTTACAAATTATTATAACTGCTTTTAAGAAGTATTATTAGGTTTTTCTTACATTCTTTTTTAAGGACACTTTCACTTACTAACGTAGTCTTAAAAATAGTATTTATGAAACTCTTTTTTAACTCTAATTCATGGGAATCGGGTATATACTAAATAAGCATAGTCAATTTCCGGCTCTTATTCACTTAAATTAACTACCAATTATGCTTTAATTGCATTCATCTATTTAATGTATATCAAATAAATAAATAAATAAAAGTTAGGTGTGTTTTAACTATTTTTGTCTCCTATGAATGCTCTAAGAACATGATTCATCAAACTACAATTGGTTAGATTACACTGAGAGATAGTTTTTGTAGATTATTTTTTTGAGCATCGTTAAAGTGATTTTCACGAGTTTCCGTCAACTTTGGCATGTAACAAACGATTACTGCGTTTTTCCATAAAAATTGTTGAAAAAGAATTGTTGAAAGTATTTTTGATATATGTTTCCTATTCCCAATATTTATACAAATACTTTACCACACACTATTCCTTCATTGAATTATTTTCATACCATAACATTCACATAATTTTTCGTAGACAATTCACATCATTAAATCGTCTCGTTTGCATTGAAATTCATTGTCATTTGGTGGTATAGTTAGATTGTAGTTAAATAAGAAGATATGGGAAATGAAAGTTGATGAATGTGTGGTTGAAGATAACAACAACTAAGTGAGAATGTGACCACACAACTTGTGAAAACCATTGGATTAAGAAACAAGCCTCGTGCCATTCCAAATCTTTTCCTTTTTTTTTCCTCTTTATACCATGACCATTGTCTTTCTTTTCACATTCATATAATTATATTATTAATTTATATTGAATTTGCAAAAGTAAAGCCCACGAAAAGTTTCCAACTTTAACCTAACGGAGTTATTCGACTATAACCCATCATCACTCTTGTCACACTCACATGTTTTTCTTTTCTTTTCTAATGTGAATATATTATTTCATCTACAAACCTACTTCTGCACATTTTAGAGTTTTTTTTGCTAATTTATCGCAAGTCGAAACACAAACTAATCCCATTGGACTCTGAACTAAATCTACAAGACAAATCTGGACTAGGAGTTCTATAGAGACCAAATAAGGGTCGTATAGTTTGAAACTCATCAAATATGATTATTATTGTGAAGAAGAAATATCGACCATTGAATGCTGAAAGTGAATGATTCAGTCAAGAAGTTTCTTGTTTACGATACGATGATTAAAGTTGTAATGACTAATGACCCACTTCACTCCTTTGACCCCATCATTTCTTCATATTTATCCATCAATTTTACAACATTTTTTATATCGACATTTACAATGACATTTGGTAAAGATGCACCACCGATTTTTATTTCTTTTTCCACATTTTTTTGTTATCTAAAAAGGGTTTCAATGAAAAAGAAAGTTTTTTTTTTCGCAAAAGCAAAAAGCATGTTAAGCTGTCAGCACAGAAATTTGAAAGCCTAAAAAGGGAGAAGAATTTTATAAAATCCAAACGTAAAAAAAGCTGAAACTTCGTCCGTTGAGGGATCGATCCAAAAACCAAACACTAAGGAACAAAAGCAGAGGAAAAAGAAAAGCGATGATCAAAGGAAGAGATGGAAACAGAGCATCTTCTTCTGGTTACTCTGCAGATTTGTTGGTTTGTTTTCCTTCAAGAGCCCATTTAGCTCTTACTCCTAAGCCCATTTGCAGCCCATCTCGTCCCTCCGACTCCACCAACCGTCGTCCTCACCACCGTCGCCAGCTCAGTAAACTCTCTGCTGGCGGTGGCGGAGGAGGAGGAGGACACGGGAGTCCTGTCTTGTGGGCCAAACAAGCAAGTCGTAAGAATATGGGTGGTGACGAAATAGACGAACCCACTTCGCCTAAAGTCACTTGCGCCGGACAGATAAAAATCCGGCCGAGTAAATGCAGCGGAGGAGTTGGTAGAGAAAAGAATTGGCAATCGGTGATGGAAGAGATCGAGAGGATACATAGCAACAGAACACAGAGTAAGTTTTCAGGATTGAAGAAAGATGTGATGGGTTTTTTGACTTGCCTCAGGAACATCAGATTCGATTTCAGATGTTTTGGTGATTTCCGATATGCTGATGTCAGCAGCGACGAGGAGGAAGAAGATGATGATGAGAAAGAAGAAAAAGAAGAGGATTCGAAGACTGTTTTCTCCAAATGGTTTATGGTTTTACAAGAGGAGGAGAGCAATAACGACGACGACAAGGACAACAACAAGGGCGTCACTGACAAAAAATGCGATCACGAAAACTCAGACGCAGAACCAGCGGTTCCGCCGCCAAATGCTCTTTTGTTGATGCGGTGTAGATCGGCTCCAGCGAAGAGCTGGCTAGAAGAGAGAATGAAAGCAAAACCAGAGCAAGATAACATAGAACAACAGCAAGAAAAGAAAGAAAAAGAAACAGAGGATCAAGAGATAAGTATGAAGAAGAAAAAGGATTTAAGATCACTAATGGAGGAAGAGAAGACAGAATTGATGTTAATGAGATACGACACTGAGTTTTACAGACTCTCTTCAGACATCGCCAAGGAAACTTGGGTTGTCGGCGGAATTCAAGATTCTCTGTCCCGGAGTCGGAGCTGGAAAAGCTAATTTTACAGAACCACCGTCTCATCATTAATCATCGTATTTTAAAAATCTAATTAAGAACTTTTACAATCATTTTGATTTCTCTGTTAATTCTTTTGTTATACTGGTTTTTGGGTTTCTTGAGTTTCCATGGTGGTTCCCCTGTTTCGTATTTCAAAGGTTTCTTTTCCTTCTTTGTTTCATAAGGTAGTATAATGCAAATCTGTATAGGCTTTTAATATTTACAAGTTCTGCTTGATATGTCATTTTTATTGGATTTTTATGTTTATTCATATTTTGTGTGTATATTTGTAAACCATTTGTTTAATTAATAGAGCGCTTTATTGGTAATCATATGATAAAATTCATCTCAATATGTATCACTTTATCAGTATCGTCGTTGTACCATAACTTCTGACAAAAAATAATTTTATTACAACATATTCTCAGTTACTAGTAGATTGAATTACTAGAGTTTTCATAAATTAAATTGATTAATATTAAATTATAAATATATAATTTAATTATATGTATCTCGTAACTATAAAATGATTAGTAACATTTAGTACTTTATTGATAATGTTCAATTCGGTTCAAAAAATGTTTACCGAACAATTTTTATTAATTTCAATATTTTCCTTTTTAATGTTTTTCTTTTCTTTATGTTTTAACATCAAATCGCCTATGAGGTTTAAGTGATGGTAAAATCAGAAAAAGCCCCTAAAATAAGAGGAATGATCAAATAAAAAGGATGCTTAATTTGGCAAAAAAGGCAAAGCAAATATGCAGACACAATCAAATATTCAAATCTGTTAAAACTATACGTTTCGGGTTACACAAATAAATATCCCATTTCACTTGACCACAACTAAATCCGAACCGATTCCTGTATACCGGGCCATCTCCACTGGTCTGCTTCCTAAACCGGACAATCGCCTCCAGCTATGGCTCTTCTAGTCTCCTCGTCTCCAGCTGTTTCCATCATCAACAAATCATAATCTTGAATCGCGTGTTGCCATTTCTCCAACTATTTACACAGATTAAACCAAACAAACATTCATTACTAGTCATACCAATAAAGAAAAATCGAAACTCAGTGATCGTTCGGGCGGTTTTATTTCGTGTTATTAATTGAGCTTTGAATACCTTCGCATTAGAATCCGCATTGCCCCACCTCGCCTTCCGGTATGATGAGACGTGCAATCTTGGATGGCTTTCTCAGACAGGCTAAGCTTGAATCTTGAGTCAGCTCTCTTATATATGTTGGAGGTGGCATCGAAAAATCAGAGTTCGGTATAAAAGGAATTGGCCGAGTGATCCAAGGGTCTGATAGTAAGAGTTGCTACACCATTTCCGAAGAGTCGCAAATTTTTTTTCGAAACGTTCGATCTCAACAAATCTCGATGATTACAATAAACCTTCCGACGAACAGTATTTAAAAGCATTAATGAGCCAGAGTGATGAAAATATTAAAGATTTGTTAAACGGTGAGTATATAAAAAAACATTGGCGTTATAAATAAATATATAATTAATTAGTTTGGATATGTTGGATATTAAAAAGTTCACCATTTTTTTGTATAATTAATAAAAACCTACTCGATGACATTATTATAGCTCAAAATTTCTGATATTAAGTTTGCTAAAACTCTGACTGAGGAACTGACAATAATATAGCAAGAGGGCATTGTAAGGATCTGTCTCAAGTCCTTTCGTGTAAACCACGCAAGCCGCTTCGAATTTGGACGCCTTAAATAGCAAATTTACGCTGAATCTCGCCGCAGCAACCGCTCTCGCTTTTCTAGCCACCGCCTTTGCCTCTTCGTTGCTTGGATCCAGCCTTGCCGCCTGCGTCGACGCCTTTACTGCATCCTCAAATCTGTCCAAGAAAGAAAAAAAGACATGATCTTAATTTCTTATTTGTTAGCAGTTTAAAAGAAACACGACATGAGTCTTTCTCACCATTTTTTCAAAATTTCTACAAAGATATCAACATGATGTGGCTGTATATGGACCATGCGACTAGTCTACACTCTAACGTATAAGTTACAAAGAAAACTAGCCCATTATAATAAAACTGCTAGATTCATAAATAACTAAAGGTGGTCAATTTTCTAGATTGAGTCGTACTTTGTGGTATACACTAAAGACGAAAATAAGAGATCGATAGATAATATATAATATAACGAAAAGAAATGTACAGTATAAAAAGTATGTAGTAAGGAAAGTCATTCGATAAACCTTTAGTGTACAGTATTGATATATCTTGGCTTAGAAGGCAAAAAGAAGAAGACTTACTCTTTTGGGATATATCTTCACTTGGGGGTTTAGCTACAATCGCAACCTCTTTTAATCGTTGAAACTTGCAATATAAGATTTGTTCAAACAGCTGCAAGTGGAAGAATAAGCCCCATGTTTGGTCCTTGAGAAAAGAAAACACTTATACGAGTTAGGGGTCCACATAAGCCCATAATTAACACCTAGCCTAATATCAAGAGATTAGATTCATACCCACGTTATACGTAGGGAAAAATATTCGTAAATTATATTTTATTAGTAAATATAAATTAAATATTTATATAAGTTTAAATTTTATTTAAAATTACTTTTAACATTAATTTTTGTATATACAAATTAAGAAAAGAAAAATAATTATTTTTTACGAATTAGATAGTATTTTTTGTTAGTTTAATAAAATATATTAATTATATAACTAAATTAATAACAATGATATACTTGTAATTATTCTAATATAAACTCATTGATATATTTATTTGAAATTTACTTTAGTAATAACACATCAGCATGATATTTCTATTAATAACACGTCAGAGTAAAGTTATTTTATTAAAATGTTTCTCAAATAATGTATTAAGAATTATGGTAGTAAATTAAATCTATTTATATTTATTTAAAATTATTTATAAATTAACGTATAAAAACATTTAAAGAAATAAAAAGTATTATTTTTGTAAATGTAATAGTATATTTTTGTTAGTTGAATAAATTATATTTATTTTCTGACCAAATTAATATCAATGGCATGTATTGTAATTATTTTAATAAGTTAAACCATTTTATATATTTAAGCTGAAACTCCCGTGATGTTGACACGTCAGTATGATATTTTATTATTAAGATAATGTTACTTTATTAAAAAGTTTTTCAAATAATATATTAGGGATTTAAATTATCAAGCTTATAAATTTACAATGCCCGCAAGCAGCACTCCGAACATATCAAATATTGTGAAATCTTAAGATACTAATCGTTTTTTTAAGAGAAATACCCTAGATTAGCACTAAATGAAGTTTTAGTGTCAATAATAGTACTTCATTTAAAAATTTACACAAGTAGTATTTTAACAAATAAAAAAGACTAAAATATCCTTAATTTTAATCAAAGGAGTGTATATATATTAAACAAAATATCATATGTCAATTAGTTATAACAGCGTATTGGTTACACACTCTTTCTCTTGTACAATTGTCTAAAGTTCGAGTCCCCTAATTGCAATTTTTAGTTTTTTTTTATTTCATTTAATTATTTTATTTAGGAAAGGCTTCCTTAATATTAAGAAATCTTTACTTAATTTAGGTTAGTAGTCACATTTTATGCAAAATTTAGGAAGGCTATATGCAAATTTAGGAAATCTCTCTTACGTTTTAAGAATTCCTTCCTAAAACGTGAAATTAAATGAGTAACAGTGTTTATCCACCACGTTGTTCTAACTGTTTTCATCAATAGTGTTTATCCAAAAAACAACAGTAAGAATGTTTATCCAAAAAACATCAGTAAAAATGTTTATCAACAATCACAAATACAAATTATAAACAAAAACATCAAAATGAAAATTTCCAAACTAAGATTTATCACCAAACTCATAAAAGATGTCAAATGCCAACTTCGTTCTTATGTCTTCTTATGCACCATCGAATGATATTCAATTCCCATTGAATGATATGTAGCTTTGACATATCTTCAATTCCCATTGCATGATATTTAATCATTTTTATCACAAAAAGAGAACAATTGGCATCGGTTTTCGTCATCAAAAAAGAAAAAAATAATTATATTTGCATCTCTCTCAAAAACTCATTAACGAGCTCAATCTTGATCCATGAGAATTTTCACAGCAATATCCTGATATTGGAAGAGAATAATTTTGCAATTACCAAAATTAAAATATTTCTTAAGATATCAGCGAAAAACTTAAACAGGAATTTAAATTTATGATTTAAAAAAGTTTAATTTAAACTAAAGATAGATATATATACAAAACAAAATGCTTATATGTCAGTTAGTTACAGTAGCATAGTGGTTACACACTCCTTCTCTTATATAATGGTCCAAGTTTCGATCTCCTCCTTTGAGTTGATTTCAAAATTTTACAGAATATTAGGCTAAAGATACATAAGGTTATTTTAGTATTTTTCACTTAAAAAAATGCTATTTGTGAGAATTTAGGTTTGTGATGCTAATTTAGTCACTAAAACATTATTTAGTGCTAAATTAGTCAATTGCCCTTTTTTTAATTATCGGAAAGCATGTATCACAATTCGGATATCTTCATTAAAATATATTTCTAATTACTTAATTAATTTAATTCATTAAATTAAAATTATTACCATTTCAATTGCCAAGCACACTTTCTTGAGAATATATTTGGATTAATTTTAATTTTACATACAAACAAAATTAAACAAATTTACTAAATATCAAAATAGCTAAAATAAGTTTTTTAAATATTCAATAAAATTGGAAATGGAAAATTAAAATTGAGATATTTATTTCTATTAGGTTTGGTAAGTTATGTAATATATACACATTTACTATATAAATCATAGTAACTATTTTTTTAAACGATTAAAAAGTTGAATATCATAATTATTATGATATAATCACCAAAATATATCATGTTTACCTCTAAATCTGCATTCCACCTCATAAAATTAAAATTACACATTTATTTTTTAAGGTATTATTGATACGGAAAACATATGTTTCTAAATAACGATACATATATCCTAATTTGAGAGATTAGCTAAATTGTTTATATAATATTATTTAATTTTACAAATAAATTTCTTTGGGTTAAATTGTGGAAGTTCGGGGCATTGGTTAAAGAAATACAAAAATTTGACATAAAATATTAATATATATTTTATAATATGAGATCTTTTATAACTTTTTGTTGTTTTATTTTATTAGATGTTTTGTAAATTCTAATATAATTTAAATGCAGTTAATATTTTCTGTTCATTATTTAATATTAATGCAATTAATATCTTTTATGATTGGTTGAATTGGCTTAAGCTAGAATTTTAAATGATATTTATATGATCTTATAATTAGAAAATGTCTTTTGTCACAATTAGAAAATGTTATAAAATGGAAAGTATCTATTATATGCTGTTCGATTATTTTATTACTTACTCGTATAAACTTAACAAAAGAACATATATCCGATTATGCATTGAATTGCGTTGAACCACCACACAAACGAAAACATAAACGTAAACCATTGCACATTCCCTTTATGTTACTTATTCCCTTTCATTTAAAATGCCTAAAAGGATATTTAAATGTTTAATTTCTCAATATACTTTTTCTGTTAAATAATTCCTTGATATACCACTATTGGAGGAACATATAATTCACATGGTTCGATAGATATTTTTTTCATAAATGTTGTGATAAATTTTATGTTCGGTTGGCAAGTAGATATACGTTTCAATGCATATACTTGAATTTTGCATTTATAATTGGTTAATATTTAATTCTTTCACCAGGAAATAACAACTAATTTATTTCCAAAAAATATCCCCTGTTTTTAATGTATTGATTTGTAGGTATTTGCATTGTTTCTTAAATTCTTTTTTAGTTTTTCTATGCATCTTTAATAATTAATATCAATTAATTGTAAACTTAAAAAAAAATATCCAATGAGAATATTTAAATATTTGAATTGTTGTTGATTTATAGTGTGTATGATGATTAAATTTATACATTTATTACTGGATGTTAATTATTTATTAGTTTATGTGAAATTTCTTGAATGAATTATTTGAGGAACATATGAAGTACGTAGTAATATTAACTGAGTGACTCCAAATTTATGTATGATTCAAATAACCATCTATTTTAATTTATGTCAATGATTCATTGTAGGTTTCAACCACATTTTTTTACGGCAAACACATTTTTTCTATTTTTATGTATTTCAAATTATGAAATTAATTAAAGATTTCAGTACAATAAATTGCAGGGAAGAGACAAGAATCTTAATGGTAGTTACATTCATGAAGGAGCTGATGTAGTGATGTTGGTAGTTATAAAAGCTTGCCCTCACGGCCTCACCTCCTTTTTATTTTAATATGTTATTTTTTCATTTACTCAAGAATATTTTATATTTACTTAGTGAGATTTAAGTTCCATTTATGCATGAAAGGCCAAGGACAGATTTATTCGAACATAAATGTTTATGTTTTTATTGTTACATTTTTACTAGCTGAAATATCATGTTTATATTAAAAAATAATCTAAAAAGACTTTTTAATAATGCATATGCACAAGTGCAAAACATGAAGTGACATAAATTATATTTTAAAAAGCAAACACAATATATAAAATAAAAGATTAGAGATTTGAAAAATAAGTTAAATAAAATATAAAATAAAGTTTGGTTTAATTGAATATTAATCTCATTACAATTATTTATATATTTAATACTATTGTCTATAATTTAAAAAATTCAATTTATTATAATCCAATTTCATTATTTATTTTATTTGTATAACTAATATTATAAAAACAATTAATTATATTATATAATTAATTTTCACCACGCATAGCATAGCGTTGTCTAAATCTAGTAACTTAGTTATTTATGTTAGTATCTTCGTTATTCATTGTATTCTTTATGTTAGTGTTTCCATTGCATTATTAATCGAGCTTAACTCAACATATATAACGCATCTTATCGAGATATAAAAATAGAAGAGGAATTTTTAATAAAAAGAAGAAGAGAGAAAAATAATTTGTATGTTTTTTCCTCCTCTGTGTTATCAAAATAATCAGAAAACACAGTAATATGTCGATTCATATTGTTAAGCTGGAAAAATGTAGCCAAGAGAGTCGGAAATATACAATAAGAAACGTCATAACATATTAACATACGATAAGAGGAGGCTATTATAAAGTCTTAATTTATATGTATAATAAATATGGTGAAAATATATGTATATATAATAAAAATAAAAATAAAAAAAAATTGTAGAAGAAGTTGGTTAATAATGTGTTATATATCCAAAAATGGGAGTAGGAGTTAATGTGAATATTAAAAGTTGTCATCAAATTCATCAACCTTCCCTTCTCCCATCTTTAATTCTCTTTATTTTCTATCCATTTATTGTCTCCATTTCACAACTCTTCTTCCCACACATCACACCACATTTATATATAGACTCCATGCATACATACATGCATACATACATGCATACATACATGCATACATACATGCATATGACTCATCGACAATATGTTCTTACAGATTCCAAAAATCTATCTAAGAAGATGGTGTAGTTAACAATACTATGCATACCTACACATGCATCATGCATGAATCTAGATGATGATGATGATGGTAGTAGAGGAGGAAAGCAAAAAGGATACCAGAAAGAGATGTTGGTTACGACTTCACATCTATGCATTTAAATGAGACTGTTTGGAAGTTATTGAACACACCCAACTCGGAACTCACACATCTCACTTTCCATTGCTCCATAAAAATAAACAAAATATCCTAATTCTAATGCAACAAATACTCTACAAATATTATTAAATAAATCAAAGCAAGAAATTCCAATCTAATTTCTTTTCTGATAAATCAGAATGATCTAACTTTTGAACCAATTATTTTCGAAAATTAATATATATTGGTATCTAAATTTAATAAATTCTCCATATGAACCGGTGAAGACAATAACTCTCCTGAAGATTACCTACACACATATATATCGATAGAGAGAGGGAGAGGCTATCTTCACATGCTCTTTGGTCTATCTTCGCATTTTCTCATTCGATCAAAATTAGTTTAAACTTTCTTTAAAAGCATAAATCATTTAGTGGAAACAAAGACCGAGGATAATGGTTTCTCGACAAGAGGAAATCTTCTACTCTAGAAAGAGGGATATAACAATCTATGGAGAAGAGTTCCACAACAATTTCAAGAAGAGCAAACATGAAGATCAATCACAGGGCAAACTTAAGAACACTCTGTCCAGTGAACTACGAAGCCCAGAGAGTGTGAGACAGATTACCTTTGATATCGAACTTCATCTCCGCACTCCTCTATCTCCAGATTGTCATAAGTCCATAGAGGCTAAGGTATATATACATGTGTTTAAGTCTATGTGTTACAATAATATGTTCATGAAACATGCATCTAAAACATGGATATATACTTTTATTTGCAGGGGCACTCGAGAACATCTGAAGACCAGAGGACGTACCCCAAAGATCCGGTGAGTGTTAGACGACCCAAGATGGGCCTAGACCTTGAGCTGAACCTTTCACCTTCAAAAACCACAACGAAAATAGTTGAGTCCTCCCATCACAATGAAACAGCGTCATCAAAGGATGAAAACTTGACAGGATTAAACCCACCACCCTCCTGGCTGGCATTTGAAGATGATGATGTTGACCACAAGGAACAACAGATGATAACGACAGTGTGCATGAAATGCCACATGCTGGTTATGCTGTGTACAACAACTCCTGTTTGTCCCAACTGCAAGTTCATGCATCCACATGATCACAGTTCTACGGAACTGTTTGAACCATCAAATTTTCTTAGGCTCTTATGCTAGGCTATTAAGAGTTACTAGATCTATGATATTTGTAATGGAGAAAATAAACCAAAGACTAGTATGGACACAGTTATTTATATATCGACTACAAGTACCAAAGTTTTATTCTATGATTCTATGTATGATTCCATCTTTTATTCTTCAATTTTATATCTCTCAAAGTATTAGTATTAGCAAGCAATTTTACCTGGAATAACACGTACTTAAACTGAATTAAATCAATTAAAGTTGCATGTAATATAAACATTTTTGGATACTGACTATAGCTATGTTCAAAGTTAAACCAGAGTTTGAAAAGGAAACTTTTGAGTCAAGTCACTATCAATTGATTTGAAAGTAGTAACTAATCAAGAAAATAATATCATGAGCCCAAACCACAACGATTATTTACAATCATCAAATTTTCTTCCACTTCATCGTGTAATCCTTTTTGGTTATAAATAATTATTAATATAATATAAGAATAAAAGAATAATACTTTACAATAGTTTAATTGGCATTTTATCTCAGAAAGCCTAACATGACAACCGGTTTGTTTTGATATTTTAAAGTTTTATAATCTCTGAAAAGTGTCACATGGCAACTCTCATATTTATATAAATACTATTTTTCTTTAAACACTAAGTATCTTTTTGTTCCAAAACTAATCAGGAAAGTACTACCAGAGATTCATATCGAAAAGATTATTTACCATAATTAATTTTTTCCGATTTTAATACATAGTCATTTTTAGATTTTGTTGCATTTTTGGGCGAAAAAGTTAGTTGCTATTTAAAAAATAAAATATTGATATCTTTTTGGAATAATTTTTTTTAGTATTTCTAATATATTATTTGAGCAACATTTTAAAAAAAATAATCTTTACTTTCACATGTTATTAACAGAAATACAATATTAAGTTGTAATCACCGGAATAAGTTTGACATAAACATATAAATAGATTTAAATTACTAGAATAATTATGATATTAATTTGGTTAGATAATTAATATATTTTATTAAATTAACCAAAACATACTATTAAATTCGTAAAAAATAATTATTTTTCTTTTTTTTAATTTACATATACAAAAATTATTATTAAAAATAATTTTAAAAATAAAATTTAAAATTATATAAAGATTTAATTTATATTTAGTAATAAATAATATTATATAATTTGTGAATATTTTTTAAATCTAGTTTTAAAATATTTTCGATCATTATGTTTCTGGTTCTGCAACTCCATATTTATGAATTGTAGTGTCAACACAGAGATAATACAAAAGAATGTTGTTGCCTCAGCGTCAAAACAAGATTGTAAACGAGAATATGATTTGGCACTATACCATATGACATGCCTCAGTTCATCTTTAAGAATTGAGGAGACCAGTTAACAATTTACATCTGATTGTAGACAAAAGGAAAAATCTATGATTCATTATTGATTAGTATCTTCACATTTTCTTTGGCTTTTGTTTTAGTTACAATCAGAAATCAAATACTCAACTAGCTCTTCTCTCCAAATTCAGTTGAGTTTTCTCCTTCATTATCCTAATATTAGGACTCTGTACCTATCCTCACGATCCTTCTTCTTCTTCCAGCTCTAGCTCTATCCAATGAAGCATTCTGCCTTCTTCGACTCAATCCCCTCCAAATGCATTTCCTCCAATGGTCGGAGTGAATTCTCAGGAGCTTTCAGTATATGATCCAAACCGAAGGATTGTTATCCCTCTACAAGCGTCTAGTCCCATCCATATCAGACAAGGTTCTTTCCGGTGCAGTTTCTTTATGGCGTTTTTATGACATCCTCAAACCATCCTACCTGCATACACCAAGAGGCCGGAAAAAGACTCAAAGACATGAAGTAGCAGGGACAAGAAAGAACTCAATGCTCTGGACCAGCTCAAGTTAGGACATTAGGACCCATAAGAATTCTCCTGTACGGTGCTAATGCAGGTGTTTGTACTGATGTAGGCAGTACAGTAGCCACTTATCCTTAGTGAGACAACAGCTTCAGATGCAGATGGGTATAAACAAGCTCGGTGCTTTAGCTATGGGCTTCATGATTATTGAGAGTAGAGGTTTGATGATATGGAAAAATTCTATATTTTTCTCATATTCCGATGTGTCGTTGTTGTGTGTTTGTGTTTCCCAACGTCACGCTCCTAAAATCAAACTTGTGTCTATAAGTTACGTTGTCAACGAGTTTATGAAGATAATGCTTAAAGTAGAATGGAAAATTTTGAGAATAGTGATTAAAGTAGAATGGAAAATTTGGAGAATAATGCTTAAAGTAGAATGGAAAAATTTAGAGAATAATGCTTAAAGTAGAATGGAAAAATCGGAGAAGCTATCAACAGAGAAAAAGAATGGAATCAAAGTTATAATTAGGTAAGGTAATAAAAAAACCATCGATTCCATATATATGAACTATCTTTATTTTTGAATTTAACCCATAAATTTTAAAATTTCAGCTAATTCCACCAAATAAATGATTTTCGTGTATTTTTCCGTTGTACGTGTTGACATGTCTGACATGTCGGATGTCCCAGAAAACAATATCGTATATGCTTTTTTATTATGCGAATATAAAATAACTAAAACGACGTCGTTTTAAATCTATTTTTTTTAAAAACATAACTCAAAACGATGTTGTTTTAAAAAAATATTTTAAATAACAGATAAATTATGTATATTTTTAATTTATATTTAATAAGTAAATAATTAATTATAATGTGAAATTTTTTTTCTAAATCTTTTTTTATTATTAAGAAAGAAGACAAAAAGACTACTCCTTATATACTCTATTTTTTACATTATTATTTGGCAAGTACATTTTAAAAAAATAACATTTAAATTTGTATAATATTACTTCAAATACCATTGTAAAAATTTTTTTTAAAACAAATATCAAATATATAGAAAGGTTAAAATAGGCATTAGTATTATGAAATCTAATATTTAAAATTTAGATTTTTGTTAATTTATTTGAATAATTTTTATTTAAAAATAAATAGATTAACTATATTAATACATGTAGCAACTTAACAAAATATAAACATTTACATTCATGTTTTACAATTATATTGATTAATATTATAAAATTTAATATTTAAAATTAAAAATTTTATTAATATACCTAATAATTTTTTACCTGAAAAAATAAGCTAACAATAATATTATATTTAACAATTTAAAATTTCGTATTTTCTTTATATTACGAATATTTTATAAAACAAATATTATTTAAAAACATAGTAATTAAACATTTATTAAAATTTTGTAAACTACAAACTATTTAATTAAATTTTTAAAAAATATAAATAAAATATTATAATTAAATAATTATTATAATTAAATAACTGAGCGGATCAATTAATTGTATACAGTTTCCAAAAGTAAGTCATGCAAAGAGTTTTAGAAAATAACATTAGCTAATAATTTACCACTCAATGTCAAACATGAAGTTTACCAGAATTTACTTTTCACTGGATATAAAATTCTCGTAAGAAAACGACATTAACGAAGGAGAGCGAAAGCTTCGTCGTCGTAGTAAATTTATCATTCCTAATTGCGGATCGAAGCAACTTACTGTTTACTTCCACTCATTTTCCTCTTCAATTTTGCTTCATTCTCGTGTCTTTCATAAACTCAGGGTCGTGTGAACTTTGCAGATTGTTTCCTCGACAGAAAAGTTTCGCAATTTGCTAATTTGTTCATAGCTATTGAAGAGTTTCGTCGAATCAAATGCCCAGAATCTGCTGCTCTCGTTCCGCTACACAAGTAAAAATGCAAACTAGTTTTTCTAAGTGTACCTTTTTTTGCCTCTAGTTCTAGTCTAATGGTGGTTCTCTGCAATTTTTATATTTTGGTAGCTTATCCAATAAATTGACAAACACATAATTAGGAATTCTCATCTGTTTTCTTCTTCTTCTTTTTCATGTTAGGTTGTTGTAGGACAAAGATCCCATTCGGGTAAAGGAAAAAACAATGGAGGAGGAATCAAATATGGATTTTGTTTAGTAAAGGGAAAATCCAAGCATTCAATGGAGGATTATCATGTTGCTAAGTTTATCAATTTCAAAGGCAATGAACTGGGGCTATTTGCAATCTTTGATGGGCACAAAGGTGATAATGTAGCTGCATATTTGCAGAAACATCTCTTCTCAAATATCCTAAAAGAAGTAAGTTTATAATGATTGTTTGTTTTGCTTTTGATGATTTAGTGTGAAAGATAAACAAAAACGTTGTATTGTTGAATTTTCTCTTATAGAAAGAGTTTTTGGTTGATCCTCGAGGAACAATTGCGAAAGCTTATGAAAATACAGACCAAACGATTCTATCAGATAATAGTTTAGATTTGGGGAGTGGAGGTTCGACTGCAGTGACTGCAATTTTGATCAATGGGAAAATTCTCTGGATAGCCAATGTTGGCGATTCACGAGCAGTTGTTTCTAGCAGAGGTAAAGCAAAACAGATGAGTGTAGATCATAATCCTGATACTGAAACTGAAAGGATTATGATTGAGAACAAAGGCGGATTTGTAACCAACAGACCAGGTTAATAACAGCTTCTTCTTTTTTTTGAGCATTGTTATAACAATGGATGATTCTTATGTTTGTGCATTGATCAGGAGATGTTGCTCGAGTGAACGGTTTGCTAGCTGTGTCTCGTGTCTTTGGAGACAAAAACCTTAAAGCATATCTGAATTCAGAGCCTGACATTAAAGATGTCACCATTGATAGTCACACAGAGGTTCTTATTCTGGCTAGTGATGGTATTTCGAAGGTATAATTGCGATTATAGATTATTAGTCTGGATTTTTGAGAGGAAAAATGGTTTTGTTGAAGTGATTAAATTGAGTAGGTGATGTCAAATCAAGAAGCAATTGATATAGCTAAGAGGTTGAAAGATCCAAAGGAAGCAGCGAAGCGACTAATCGCTGAAGCATTGAAGAGAAATAGCAAAGATGACATATCTTGCATTGTTGTCCGGTTTAGATGATAACCAAGACACAATATATTTGATTTGGAGTTTGCTTTGCTTCACTATGATTCTTTTGATCCGGTTCAGTTTGATCTGATTCTTGGTTATCTAGGCATTTTCAAGTGTTTTGTAGGTCTAATATATTTCCGAATAATGCGTTATATGGAATTCACCAAAAGAAGAGTTGATCATCATTATTTTGAAAAATTGATTTTGTATTCAAAAATGAAAATCTGTGAAATGTAATATTCAAATACTAACCAACAGTTCAGAGGAAAAATGGCTTGTAATTTAACTGGGCTTTTTTATATTCACAGTGGCCCATAATAAATCATGGGGGAAATTAGGGTTTTTGACGCAGGCCGTCCCTATATATATACCAATGATTTTCGCTGCTGGTGAATCGTCAGTGTTGTAGCTCCACTTTCGTTTTGTTTCTCTATCCGATTTGTCCTTCAACTATTCATATGATTCTGGTATATTTGATGGTAGATTCAGAAAATATGGTTTCTTTTCTTTTCTTTTTTTGTTTCTCTTGGGATGATTTTTGATAGAAGAAAGATGCCTCTTCTTTCAGCAGCAAGATCTATTCTTGTTAGTTTTGTTCTGGAGGCACATATCAATTCGCCAATATGAGAAGGATTTTCGATTTGCAGAGTTTGTTTCTCTTCTCTGCAATACTATCCTTCTCTTTGGTACATATTTCTTCGTATTTCTACGTCGAAAATCATCTCTAAAATATTGATTATAACAATGAAAAGTTGGGCAACAAAAGAATCATGTTTTTATGTGCGATAAGGGTTGAAAGACTCAAACCTTTATAAAACTGGAATATGAATTATAACCTTTTGAATTCAAACGTACAACGAAAATTAAAGTGTGTGAGGTGATCCCGAAAGGATAATCAAAACAAAAGATTTAAGAATCAAACACTTGCGTCAGATACAGGAGTCTGTAGAGCTTAGAATCGAGACTAAAAGATTTGAGATTTTAAAGAACAAAATCTCTAGGCATAATTATAAGTTTCAAATCATAATTAGAATCTAGAATTTAATTTAAATCTTTTAAATATACATTTAGAGTTTTATGAATTATTCTGTTTTGTAATAAGAAATGTTTATGTCAAACTTTTAGTGTAAGTAGATTTCTATTTTACAGTCTATTTTATTACTGATTAAATTAATTGTGAAATATATAATAAATAATATTTTATTTTAAATTAAAATATTAAAGGGCAATTGACTAAAATAGCACCATTTCAAGTTTTTGTTCCAAATATAGCACTAGTCATTTAAATTTCCAAAAATAACATAAATTTAATACTAAAATAATTGAAAATTTATTTTTAATAAAAAAATTTAAACCCTAAATTAAAAAAAGTGAACCCAAACATTATGTTTTAATTTTATATATATTTTATTTAAGGTAAATAATTATTTTTATATAATAATTTATGCTATTTTGGGAATTTTAGTTTTAGTGTGCTAAATTTGGAAGATAAACTTAAAATGGTGCTATTTTAGGGTATTACTCAATATTAAATGTATTGCTTATTTTGAAATGCATTATATATTTAGAATATAAAGGAATTAATTTTGTTGAAAGATAAGGAATGAATATTTAAATATGTAAACAGCCTTGGAAACCCGATAGAGAGCAATATTGGGGAGGACCAGCTGCGCTAGATTCCTAACAACCGGTTCGGTTTACTCTGTTTCCACTTTTAATTAAAACCAAATACTAACAAAACGTATTCTTCTGGTTCCGGATTACTATTCAATTAAAAGGAAGTTGGAAAACAAAAAGTATACTTTTAATTTCCGGTACGATACACATTTGCGAAAAATTTAAAATTACCAAAAAGCTTTCAACTTATTTCATAAACATCTTCACAGATATTAATCATAATTTTTGCCTGTATAATAAAATCAAAGTAAAAAATAATCTAGATTGTGTATAATGGGAACTCACGAAACCATATAAAAGGAATTTTCACCGGCGGTCTTACGTCCCCGGCGGGATATTTGTATATCTTTTCCCTTTCTTCCCCGTATCAGTTGGATGATTGATTCTAAACTGTAAAATTGGAACAAAAAACAAAAAATATATATAAAGTGGAGAAAAATCTGTGTCTATATTTTCCTTCTTCTTTTCTTCAGATTGATTGTCGCTTGGTGAAAGGTTTTTGGCAGATGAGAAGTTTCTGTTCACTGTTGCTTTCAACCTCTATCAGTCGAGCCTCCCACTTCAACTGCGTTGTCAATGCTCGAGCCATTTCCACTAGCTGCGCCGTATCACGGATTATCACCCATCCCTGCACCAAAGTTTTATATTTATACAGCTACCAAAGCTCATGCAGAACCTCAAGAACAATTGTATTTTTCTTCTTCTTCCGTACCTCTGGACGTAGTAATCGGTCAATCTCTTTGAATATATCCATAGGCGAACATGTGCTTCGGCGCTGACTTGTCTGAAGCGACAAGAGATTGTCTGCGTGCACCAAGTCATATGTTCTCGGGTATGTCGGGAATGCCTCACACCTGAAGAGAAAGAGATGTGCACAAACAATCAATTTGGCTCAAAGCAAATTCAATAGAACTTTTGTTATGACTCACCAGTCGTGTAAAACTCCAACAAAGCCACGGTCAAGGATCATCGGGAGGTGGTTAGGTCCAGCTGTAGGGACCACATTCATGACCCAGACCGACTTTCTTGCTTCCAATAACGCGGAATTGAGTCCACCGAATTGAGCATTCATATCCATAACGTTTCTGAGCATGTTATAAGGTGGCAATGGATCTTCATCGCCAGGTCTCTTAGGATGATCAGAGAATATCAGAGGAGACAAGAGAGACCAGTATTCTCTTACTGTTATTTTCCATTTCTCAGTATCTTCTCCAAGCTCCTCCGGATGAAGACCTGAACCACCAACCAACCCCAAGAATCAGATAATAGAAAACAAAAACTGAACCAAATAATGGACTCAGAAGCAATTGTTAACTAAGGAGACTTAAGAGAGGAGACTAACCATATAGTGATAGTTCAGTCTTATTCATGTTAGACCGGCTAGGCCATCTTGTCCTGCCTTCAATGGGAATCCACCTTCCGCTACGTGTTCCACTAATACACATCTGCAGCGGCCTGTAATAAGGAGACTCAACGTCGTGCCCCTTTGTACACACAGAAGGGCCCACCCCAGGTCTCCTGTTTATACGCAAAGCATCCATTTAAAGAAGACTTGAAAAACAGTCGTATATGTAATTCAAAAGCAGATTCTGTAATAGAATAGTGGCCTGTGTGTGACTAACCTGGAACTGTAACATTTGGTTTTGATTGTCTTTTTCCAGACAACAGTCTCGTCTTGCTGAGATAAAAGAGTCCAACAGATGCTTTGGGCAAAATCATGAACAAAGTTCCACCTTTTAAGATTCTCCTTGTTACGAGCATTTGTTAGCGGAGACGTCCAAACAAAGTAACCTCCGGGTTTCAGAACCCTGTCAATTTCTACAAGAAGCAGCCCGTCTGCAGAGCAGATTTAAATTACAGCAAGGCCAGGTCCTCAAGTTAAAAAAAGGGAGAAAATATCGTTCTTGGGTGTCATCAAATCGTTACCTTTCTGGTCCCAATCAATGCCACATCTTGAGCAATGCAACATATCAAAGGAAAGAGAAGAATACGGCAACTGCTTTGATATAAAAGAACCAATCATTGCAGGGAGACCCCTTTCGAGTGTTAGCTGAACTTGGCTACCCGAGGCTTCGTAATTTCCTATGCACAGGGTTAAAAGTCGTTTGGAGAATAGATGTGCCCCAAAGCTACCATAACCACATCCAATATCCAAGATAGTTCTCACCTAAACAACATTGAGAGAGAAAATAGAGAATAAGAAACTGGAGTGAGGGAGGTAAAGATTAATTCTTTCAAATGTGTGACTTACGCCAGCTTCTATGAAGTTATCATTCTTAATCCCGATCATCTGAGCGATCTGATGGGAATAGTCTTCAACCTCATCAAACATAGGAGATGCAGAACGGAAAGATATCTGATCTTCTTCCATCATCATCATCCTGGAAAAGGCCAAAAAAAGTGAAGCTTAGGAATAGAACCAGTCAATTTTAACAAGAGAACGAAGAAGCAACAATTCATCACCTCTTGGTTATACTACCAGAAGACAACACTTCTTGAGCGTTAATCTTAACATTAGCAAACCAGATGAGATCTTTACCAGTTGGCCACCTAAGAGGAATTCGATAATCCACTGGTGGTAACACCAAACAATCCTGCTTTGACCCAGGCCCACAAAACCGATCATATTCATCACCATTGGAGTAGCCCAGGGCGAGATTCTCAGAAACATTAAAGCAAGGAACATAGTTCTCAGATTCTACAGTACAATATTCTAACTCTTTCCACCTATTAGGACCAAGAGAAATCTCCCCAAGATCCCATAAGTCTGAAACGAGCTGCTCCTGTAATCTCCTATAGTTGTGATATACATGACTTCTTGATGAGGTGGAAATGGAAACCGTCCACAAGAAGGATCCAGCTAGAGCAATGACAACAATAAGAATCAAACTGATCTTAAGAAACAGAAGCATCAATCTGTGCCTGCTCCTTGCGCTATATGGATCAGCAGGGAAACCGTTTTCGCCGTGTTTTGAAGAAGATTGGTTGCTGAGGAGAAAACCAAAAGGAAACCTTAAGGTTAAATAGGTATTGTTATCTGTGGAACGAGCTCGAGTCATGTCTTCCTTTTCTGTTTTATCTTTCATTTGAGTGTCTCTCAAATCATCACTGCTATCAGAAACTCGTACTCCAGAGATGCCACGTTGCAGTGGCAGTGACATTTTTTTTTGCAGAATGTAAGATCCCTGTAAAACCCAATTCACGTCTTATCAGAACATTAGAAGCTGAAAGAGAAAATCCAAGCTTCAGATAAAAATATGATTGAGCTGAGTTAATATTATATTATACAAGATCTCTGCAACTCGATCATGCGTTCTAAACAAATTTGAACAAAATAAGTAAGATATATAAACATTTCCAATTTACATCTGCAGATATATTTTCACCATCTGCTCTCCAGCACACAACGAATCAGCTGAACGAGTATGGTTACTGGGAAACAATCCCAGTAACTTATTGTCGATTTAGATAAGATCAACAACTTCGATTTGTTCACTCGTGGAAATTGAAATCCAACCAAAACCCAGAAAATTTGTACAGAAACCCACTCACTCCCCCTCAACCAAGTAAATCCATAAATCAGGGGGAGAAGATTAAACCCAATCGAATCAAATCAAGAAAATGAAGCACAACGCAAGAAGGTGAATCCGAGAAGAATGTGAAAAAAAAAAGAAGCAAAAGACGCGACAACCTTTTTTCCCTCTCGCAGTAGCGTTCTTGGAGAGGAAGATTCGCACTGTATTTACAAATCCGAAGTTTTCCTTTAGGATCCTAATCAGATTACCTTCAGTCTTCTTCTCGAGAGCTCTCCTTCTCTCTCTCTCTCTTTCTCTCTGACTTGAAAGTCGACAGTGAGCAAGAGTGAAGAAGCAGCGTCGTATAGATTTTGTATGGATCCAATCTCGAGAAAAATGCTCGTGAGAGCTGAATACTTAAAAAAAAACAAAAATCTTTTTATAATTAGTCGACTCTATACAGTCGCGTGGAATAAATAGTGGAAATTCTCTTCTCTCTCACTTTCTCACCGTAATTAAGGGGGAAGCAAGAGAAGCTTCCGCCATCGGTAGCTGTCTAATTACTATAACGCTATTCACTCAACACTATGTTTTATTTTTACTTTAACGTTGACCTTGGCGGTGCATAAAGTACAAATATTTATTCGATCAAAATTAATTTGTTTTTAAATACTTTTATACTAATCTTAGACTAAACATCAAAAGTATAATCTCAGATAAATAATATGCGTGTTTTGGATGCAGATCTGAATGTATGAAATTTGAAAAACTCTTATATTATATATTAATAATCTAGTTTGGCTTTATTTATTTATTTTGGGTCACCAATCATCAAATTTGGACTGTTTTTAAGGAACGACAAAAAACATATGATCAGTTTTTGTGAGAAAAAGGGGTCCGGTTTAGACCAAATTCCTTAAAGAAAACAATTCATTTTCACGTAAGAACTCAACTATTAGAAAAAGGGGTAAGTGTCTCTCTTTTTAATTCTCTATTAGAAAAAGACATTGCAACAATCTCCTTCCCTCGAGTTCATCATGTCATGTGCACACATGCATTTCCATGTGCATCTCTATAAACCAAGAACCCTTTCCTATCTACACAATCTGATCATTAAACATTGTTCAATACACTATAAATTTTTGAGAGACTGAAAATTGGAATATATTTCAAAACGATTGAATTGAATAAAAATGTATTGTTGTGCATGTATTTAGATATAAATGTGACATTGTAAAGTATAAACCATCAAGGATACCAATATCCTCGTGCTTCGATCCTTTTTTAATCATTGTCTCTTCCTCGAATAATTGCTTGGTGACGCATTCATGACCATGGCCATGACATGTCAATGTACTTAAAACTTCCGTCTTTTATGAAGAAAAAACCTTTTAATCTAGTGGGCTTCTAAAAGGTCCAATTTGAAGAGTATAATTTGGGCTCATTGCGTGGACATGGAAATATCAAGCCCTCGTCTATTTTATCTCAAAAGAGAAGAGAGATAGAGTAAAAAAATATTAAGACATGTGGATTTTGAGATAAAAAAAGAATTGGGGTGAGAGAGGCTCGAACTCTCGACCTCAGGATCACTCAGTAGCTATGAGACCTACGCGCTAGCCAACTGCGCCACCACCCCAGATGTCCAACAAGTCAAATATAATTTATATAACTCGACAAGCTTGATCAGATTCATTGTGCCTTTGTGACATCCATATAAGAATATATACGATTGAAAAAGTTGAAACTATGAAAAGATGGTGTTTTAAGAAAAAGAGTGGAGAGGAACTACACGTAGAAGGAGCAGACAGTTGGAGAATCTCACCAATTTCGTGTTACTCTATAAACTTTCGACTGTAAAAAGAATGCAATATGTTGTATTCTCTAATCTTCCAAGCCACTCCTTGCGTTTCTCTACAACCTATCAATATGTTCGATCATCGTCATTTCATTTGATTTTTATTATTTTTATATTAAATGACATTTGTAGTTTTTACACGTGAATTAAGAAACTTTTTATTTTTTTTAAACTATCACATCATTTACTATAAATTTGAAATATTTAAACTAGCAATAAATCACTTTATGAATCTTAAGTAAAGATGAATAATAAAACAAATAAATAAAACTTAAAACCATATTTGAAATGAAGCAAAAATTTATATTAGTGTGAATCGAAATGTATATAATCCTCAGGTCTAAATAACAATAACGTTGGATCTTAGTGCCATGACTTTTTTCATTCTCCAACTTCCTTAGTCACAGTTTAAATTAATCCTGTTGGCTCTAACTACTCTGGACCTCTGGACTTAACTTAATCCAATAAAACTCCTTTTGAATCATTCCATTTGACTCCCTTAATTTCACAATAAGTAAAGTTTTAGGGATTATTAAAAAAATTGTTTCACAGAATCATTATTTAAAAATATCATAAAATAAAACTTTCTCGTAAAGGGCAACGAATAAACTAATCAATAATTTGAAAGAGGCATCAAAATACGATTGACTTAAAATCGAATATTAAAAAAATTGTTTCAGTACGTTACAACAGGATAATTCAGAACGAATGATTTCAAAAATATCGTAGAATTCATCTAACTACAATTAATTGGATATTTAGATTCAATGAAAATCCATTAATGACATAACGAAAATTTTAAATTTCCAAAAAAAAAAAACGTCTGAGGAGACACGAAAATGTAAAAAAGATGAGTTGGAGAAGAAAGAGTCCATTGGATCCCCTGACATGCTCACAGCGCATGTGTCCCTCTGAGCTGTCTCCATTTTTATTAACCCAACTTGCTTTCATTATTATATTAATCTAATA